>JAQPZY010001376.1:625000-1110000 GCA_029931535.1 Margaritifera margaritifera | reverse complement strand
TGCTTTGAATGTGAAGAATGTCTTGACTTTAAGGGAAGGGTAAGATGTCACGTGGTCACTCCTTTCACTATTTTGGATACACTCATTTCTGAAATATGCACTTGCATTGTCTTTTCATAGATATATTATCGTTTTACCTGATATTGTATCAATCATTCAGATGAACCGCCTCCGATAAAGAGTACGCCAATTTCTCCTTTCCTTGGCCATGCAACTTCCTGCACAGGACAAGAGTGTGATAGTGAAGGTATTGTGTACATATACAAATCAATCTCTTCTCTGTTTGTACTTAAGAAGTACTATATTTCATGCCTATTATATACGCCTTTACTTTTTTTAATTGAAATACACAGTTCAATCTCTCATAATTGTTGTCTCTTTTTTTTTTAAAAATTACCTTTCATGTCCAGCCAGTGTTTGATTTTCCCACAAAACTTTGTTTCATTGGTATTGTATTCCCTTAAACAGCCAATATTGTCCTTTCTGTAGGTGACCGGTAAGAAGAGGTGGCACTTTATTTAGCAAGTGTAAAGATCACCTCGGGTCTGTCGTCAACACCTGCGGCCTCTTTTCTTCAGAAAGACAGCTGAACACACAATTTGTATACATATTACATCACACCCAACCCATACTTCGTCTATTGATCCAATACATTTTTTTGTATGATCAATCTTAAAGGTTTCTTTGGCTGTTTATCATTTTCTTATATTAGTTCATAAATAATCTAAATATGCTGTCAGAAGTTTAAAGTGTGGTTACAAGCATCATATATCCGCTACAAGTGTTTTTTTTTCAAAAATGTATTATGTTTGAAATTTGTTATTAATTAAATGAAGGGAACAAAGCAAATTGTCAGAACTTGCGACCGATTCTTTGCTTTGTAACAAAAGGCAATAAAATGTTTAAACTAATAAAAAGCGGCTTTACATAAAACGATCGCCCAACTCTTCCGGAGATTCCTTGTCACGTGATACAATGACGTCAAAGAAGGTACAGGTGTGGCTACTTTTGTTTTGTTATAATAGTAGAAAAGTTACGGGTGGATTTGAATGAAAAGGCACTAAAATCAGGATCGCCGATATAACGGAGATCTGACAGACGCTAACACAATGTCGTGTTCTGTTGACCTTTCCATTCACCAATCAAATTACAACATTCCCATTTATGAAAGTAAAAAACGCCATTTGGAACATAACGTTTATAATGATAACTTTCCCTAACTCGAAAATAATTGCTTTATCTGATAGGTTACTAAAAATAAGTAGATTGGGAATTACAAAGGCCACCAAAACAGGAATCCTTATCTTTGCCTGTCAAATTTATTTATTATAAGTTGATCTTGATTTTAATCACATTGAACAAAAGGAGCTACTCCTTCAAGACTCTGGCGTCACTGAATTATCACTTCTCGTATATACAGTATATAAATTTTTAATGATCCGCGCATGGTTCGCCCTATTCAATAATACATTATTGGTACCAATATTTGCATCGTCCATGTCGGTCACTATTTTGTGGTTTCAAAAACCACGTTTGAACTTCAGTGCTGAAAGAATGTAGACATATATGTACGTACCTCTTGCTATTCATTTTCTCTTTTATCTGAGCAAATATCGGCACAGAAATGAGAACAGTAAAAAAAACAAACAGACGTTATTAAAAGTGAATTATGATTTATTACTGTAAAACTGTATAATGTGTCATGGACGCAATGAGGCTTTAGATATTATAAGGCGAGAAGTCCCGATCACATCATCCATAATATGTTGAAGCTTGTCTCACAATCGGTATCCAGAGTCTAATGCTGTTTGTTCAGTAAGTCTCTATAGAAGAAAATCATTAAGTGTCACTGAGGCTTATGACCGTTTAGTGCTACGGAGTTCCCATGGATTGAAGTTTAGAATTCTTTATGTCTTTCAAGAGAAAGGAATGGAAAATATCTGCATGATGTTTTTCAATCTGTCTCTGGCATTCGATCTAGTGTGGCATCGAGGACTTATTTTCAACTCAATGAACGGGGAATGAACAGTGATTTATTTGACTGGTTTGAAAACTATGATTCCGATAGTGAGTAAAGACCTTTCATAAAAATACTTCATCTAGTGTTAGATGAATCAACGGAGTACCCCAAGGTTCAATAATAGGTCCATTATTATTGTTCGTTTATGTAAATGTAAATGATATTGCTGAATCAATGAATTTCGTTACTCGTCTTTTCTGCAGATGAGTCATCGCTATATTATTCACCTCCTTACGTTGCTGAAATTTGAACGATTGATTAATCATGATTTGGAAAAATTGAATGTCATGCTGTAATAATCGCTTATGGTTTTTAATGTTACGAGTTGTCTTCAAACAGGTTAAATGAAACAAGCACCCGAGGATTAGAGCCTGTTGTTTGTTATTTTACACAGACACATCGTCAAACAATTCAAGACAATTTTAAATATAAGGAAAACATTGAAAATGTAGTCAAAATAACAATTGATATGTAGTAATATAGCAAGCGATATGTTTCTTTGTTGACACATTGGGTTTAAGATCTGTATAACAACTCATTCAAAATTGTACCTAACTTATATTACTGGAATATGCTAGTATAATGTGGGACGACTGTAGTGACTAAAGTTCAGTATACTAGTATAATGTGGAAGTTCAATGAAATTAGAAAGAGTACAGCTTGAATCCGCCTTCATTATCACTGGTTTACCTTGCATTGCCATTAAAGATTAAATTAAATTACATGCTTATATTTAGAAACAGATTTTACTCCTGTAATTGAAAGGAGAAATAATAACAAATATAGCAACTTTCTATGGCATTATCAATGGAGATATTCCACTATTTGTACAAGAATGTATTCCTATTAATGTAAGTGAGATAAACTGATTTCCGTTACGTAATAGGTCCGGCACTGTTTCAGTATCATGTATGTATGTTCCATATGGAAAATCATTGATACATTTTACTGTTAATTTGTAGAATTCTCTATCAGAGGATAAATGCCAGATTACACAGTTACGAAAATTCGAGCGATCTCTTTAAAAAAATTAATATTTTTGTGCAAATTTTTGTCTTGGTGATATCAACTTTTATTGACATTAGAATCAAAACAATGGAATAATTCTGGTTCCATATGAGAGCATCTCTACAGAGTAGATTTTAGTAACCCCTCCATATGTGGAGACGGCTATGAAAGTATAACGAACAATATAGCAGTTATATCAACCAAAGATGCATACTATTTCTTGTACTCAATCAATGTGATTATAGCAGTTATATCAACCAAAGATGCATACTATTTCTTTTACTGAATCAATGTGATTATAGCAGTTATATCAACCAAAGATGTATACTATTTCTTTTACTGAATCAATGTGATTATAGCAGTTATATCAACCAAAGATGCATACTATTTCTTGTACTCAATCAATGTGAATATAGCAGTTATATCAACCAAAGATGCATACTATTTCTTGTACTGAATCAATGTGATCATAGCAGTTATATCAACCAAAGATGTATACTATTTCTTGTACTCAATCAATGTGATTATAGCAGTTATATCAACCAAAGATGTATACTATTTCTTGTACTCAATCAATGTGATTATAGCAGTTATATCAACCAAAGATGCATACTATTTCTTGAACTCAATCAATGTGAATATAGCAGTTATATCAACCAAAGATGTATACTATTTCTTGAACTCAATCAATGTGAATATAGCAGTTATATCAACCAAAGATGCATACTATTTCTTGTACTCAATCAATGTGAATATAGCAGTTATATCAACCAAAGATGCATACTATTTCTTGTACTCAATCAATGTGATTATAGCAGTTATATCAACCAAAGATGCATACTATTTCTTGAACTCAATCAATGTGAATATAGCAGTTATATCAACCAAAGATGTATACTATTTCTTGAACTCAATCAATGTGAATATAGCAGTTATATCAACCAAAGATGCATACTATTTCTTGAACTCAATCAATGTGAATATAGCAGTTATATCAACCAAAGATGTATACTATTTCTTGTACTCAATCAATGTGAATATAACAGTTATATCAACCAAAGATGTATACTATTTCTTGTACTCAATCAATGTGAATATAGCAGTTATATCAACCAAAGATGCATACTATTTCTTGAGCTCAATCAACGTGATTTAAATTTGGATTTATTGTTAAGAGAAGTGTCCAAACTAACGAAAGAGAAAAATCAATGTTTGACAGCTGAACATATATTAAAACTACGAAACTGCCCAAACCATTTGCTGCAACTATGATGACTGGATTCTTTGTATTTGAAAAGTATTCTTTGCATAGGAAATACAATTTTAAGTTGTAAGAATGTTTTTAGCCGATCCCAATTGAACTGTTGACAATAATAAATAGTTTACACTAACCAAATTGTGAGAAGAAAAAAAAACGTATCTGGTATACTTATTTTCTCTTAGAGATAGGTTGGAAATTGCGCTAAATATGAGCTAGGATTCCATCCAACTTTAGTTCTTTTCAAGTTTATCTATCTATCTATCTATCTATCTATCTATCTATCTATCTATCTATCTATCTATCTATCTATCTATCTATCTATCTATCTATCTATTTATTTACCCATAAACGGCAATATAGCACGTAGGAGGGCTATATGTGTACCACTTCCCATAATCACTGTTAAAATCTTATGCGAATCTCTAACACCGTCATCTCTCGTTTAATGAGATCATTATTCCACCGTGGCGTTAATTCTCAAAACGTATCAGCGGGAGTTAATACCTCTTCCAATTGAAGTGAGGCTAACACTTGTAAGCTTAATTATTTACAAATTACGCAGCAGAATTCTCCCAGAACAACGAATATCGAGTTTTCGGATATTGAAAATTCAAAAATAAGCTTCAACGAAACCTCAGACATTGAACCTTAAAAATGCTTCTATTTCTTTAACTGTCTTTTGACCACATTTCGACTGGTGGATGGGGCACCCTTAATTACGACCCAGCTAAATATGTTTCTCGGCACATATACATCTAAATTGTTATCGGTCCGCCAATAGTGTGTGGCTCCAATACTGTAGCATCCGGAACTTGGTTTGAGCTCCATTTGGGAACGTTTTTATAAGATATTTCAAGAGAAAATGGTTACACTTTATAACATTTGATTAACCAGCATAGTCAGGTAAGATAGGTGTGGTTTGAAGGGATTCGTATTAGCTTGCTTATTTAAAATGCCTTCGCCAAATACTTTATATGAATCAATTGCAAACCAAATAGTCATTCGAGTCTACACTATTTTCGGAAGACTTCGCAAGAGGTCAAGTAGTGTTCGAACAGATACAGCTGCTGAAGGGCTCTGTTTTTCATCAATGTGTGTTTACAATGATAAACAAAATAAAGAAATTGCCTAAAACACAATGAAAGGTATTCTCTCTGGATTTTAATCTAAAGTTCTTATGAACTCCCTTGTTACAAAATGTTTTATTAACTAGTGACAAGACTATTGTGCCATAATTCTTTTGCCAAGCAATCCAATGGTCGGAATCTTCAACAAGTGACTTTACAATCATATGACTTCAATTTCACCATTCCTACATCAAGAACAAGCGGAATATATTCAGACTTTTTGACAGTGGCTCATGTGTCAGTCAACCGCAACAGCTGCTCTAAATGTTTGAAGAAATCAGAGCCGCTTAGACAAGACAAGCCAATCGAGGTAAATAATAGCTACTACTTCTGCGTCTTTGATGCGCTACATTTGTCTTGCAATAAATTCTTTGCAGGTAAATTACCAGCAAAAACTTGCTTGGAATCGGACATCGCCATCTTGAAAAGCAAGTACCGTGTAACGTAAATGTTAGCCTCTAATTTTGCTATATGCAATGCTTTGTGAAAATGATATACCGCACCAAAGACACTATATTTATCTCAGCTGGCTATCTTTTTTGAGAAGCTGTGCTTTTTTTTCAGACACTTTGACAAAATGTTTGAATCGGCTGAGATTTAAAAGCAGTGTAGAAAATACCGAAGTGATCCAAATGCCCGTGACGTAGGATGGTGAGATTGAGACTTTCTATTATTGTCTTTGACTTTTAAATTCGTGTGCCTCTCCGCCCCCGTGGGAGCATAGGGCCTGACTACGCATCGCTAGCGGACCCGGTTCTTCAGCTTGGCCCACATTGTTCTGGCAGCCTTGATCTCTTCTTCGACAGACCTGCGCCATGTCTTCCATGGTCTGCCAACCGTTCTCTTGCATTGGGGGTTCCGTTCTAGTGCCTTCCTAGTGATGTAGTTTGCGGCTTTCTCCGTGTATGCCCGATCCACCCCCATTTCCTTTGGGACACTTTTAAATTAGTCTGTTTTATTATCGACCATTGAGGGTACCTTATCGATTTCTCCCTAAGATTTTTTCACCCAAGTTAATTTTGTAATACCAATGATATGCAGAATTTGGGTGGTCCTTTTTTGATAGTGTAATCTGTGCATCATCAAGAATACTCCAGGAAGCGTCAAGCACAAAACTAATCACTGTACAGATCAGAACAAACACTGATCACAAGAGGATCCTGTGTAAATCTCGCTCCCAATAGTTGCAAGAGTCATGGACATTTTTAGGTATATTTGCTTCAAACTTCATGTTTTATGTATATTGATTTTTACGTATGACATTCTTGAATCCTTGCCTCTCTCCTGGAAAGAAAAATTCCATCGGTTATTAAACTAAGAAAGAGAAGCAAGGATAGCTCAAGAAACCCTCCAAACTTGTCCACATATTTCAGGTCGAAAACAGATTGGCCTCTTGGTTTCTCCTGCTCCTTTGGATAATGCTATTCCTTCGGCAGACAAGCAATGCAAGGGACCTGATTGTGAAGGAGGTGAATTTAGCATTATACCGCATAAACTTCTTTATTTTACCTTCCTACTACTTTTACATGACGTATGGATATATATATATATATATATATATATATATATATATATATATATATATATATATATATATATATATATATCCATATATATATATATATATATATATATATATATATATATATATATATATATATATATATATATATATATCTTACTTGTATTTAGGGTACTTGACACGAATAGTACTATTGAAAACGAACTTGGCTTCAGTTAAACCAACATAGGACTTAAATTTCAGCCAATCAGATCACTGGACTGTAGACATTAGTTGAAGTCCACAAGTAACTTATATTGGCGAATTCCAAGCCAGGCCCCAAGATTAAAGTTTGTACGTCGTATTGTCTTACGTCAAATCGTTGACCAATCAGACATCGGAATTTAGAGTTTAGAGCGAGTCTGAGCGTGTAATTTTGTTTTAATCCCGAGGTTATGTCTGTTATTAAGCAAATCTAAATCTGCAAGATTCACTGCAGAATCTACAAGTCATTTTGTCAACGAAATTGACAAATTTTAATATTCAAAACGGACGACAAATAACCGAAAATCAAAACCGATGATCAAAATTGTAAAACCGTAAAATAAAAAAATGAAGACTCATCTAAACGATGTTCCAGACTAAGCTGGGACGTCGATGATGTAATGAAGATTTCCACCGATTCCAAAATGTCGGAGAGATAGTCAGACTCAAAAAGCGTGAGATGCCGAGGATGACATAACTTGAATCAGAATTATTTTCTTACTTGTGGCCACGGTTTCAGTTTTTTTTTATTAATTAGAAAAGATAATAAGAAGAAATGTTACCTTTGTGCTTGACATTGTTATACAACTGCACAAAAAAGTAGTTATCCAAAATGTCGCCGTTCCTTTGCCTTAATGAAATAGATATCATGCTCTTGTATCTGTTTTAAAGCCTTGATATGTTAATGTTTCTCTTCAGGGAGCCGTGTGTCATTCGGAAAGGCCCTGAGCTCCCATATCCTCAGGGTGATATAGTAAATGATATACACAATGCTGCCGTTAAAAACCAAACGACAAACAACTATACAGTAACGCTGAAGTTTATGTCGTGTCCTAGCTACATGGTCACATAAGCGTCCTGGAGCACAAATGAACTCATATTCTTAACTCCAAAATAAAAAAAAATGAAAACAAAATAAAAAAAATATTTTAAGTATTTTAATTATCGTTGAAATTTGACATTAATATAGATTCGAACGATAAGATAACGCGAGCATGTTTGTCATTCTAGCCTCGGTGGTAGGGGGGTGGGGGTTGCATTTTTCCATGCGACATATCAAAGTGAGAATGTATGTCTTGATAAAATTAGTTCTTTCCCTTGGTCATCCTCTAATACCCAGGCTGACTTTCTCCTCTTCTCTACATTTCTCACCTCTGGTTACATTCAGTGGTACACTGTCGGGCTCATAAACAATTTATGGTGCAATTTGATCGATTTGATTGGATCTGATACAAACTGCTTGAACAGTTTTCACCCCACCCCCATGTCACCGCTTAGAGGCACTTTAAAGTGATATGGAGAAACTCTGACCAATTGAACTTGTTCTTTCAGAGATGCTTTCATTGGGTAACCTCGCCAACTGTGTGCATCTAGAAGCAAACTGAAAAATGCACAGACCTACTACAAAAGCTCTGATTGGGTAATCGGGGCCCCGGGTGCTACAGATCACTGACATCTCACCTCTGTCTGCGCAGGTTCGAGTCTCGAGTCTCGGCCAACGTGGGTGTGTGAGAAAGCTTGCCAGTAGCTTCCCGTGGGTCGGTGGTTCTTCCCGGGGTTTTCCTGGGTTCTTCCTTCACCAGATATACTGGTCGCCATTTATAGCCTATTATGTGCTGAAAAATGGCGTTAAACCCACAAACGCACAACCAAAACCAAAACCCTGATTGGCTAATTACTTTTCCATGTCATCGTATGAATATGTGTACACACTGAGGCTTTGCCGGCCACTATTCCCAAGGGCTGGTTAATGTATAGGGAGAGTTCGTCATCCCTGGGTGTCCAAGGATGTTCTTGGTCTAAGTCTGGTGAAGTGGACCCCTAATCGCAAATGAAGTTGTGTTCGTACTTTCTGTTTTACAACCTAGGGTCGATCTCAGTTTTGGACAGTATATGAAGCGCTTGACCAAGCTGGGCAGAAGTATTACGCAGTTATGTGCTTTTGTCGAGTTCATTACCTTTTTTTTTTTTTTTTTTTTTTTGTTTTGTTTTTTTTTTAACTGTGAAATATTATATTGGCGGACGCAAAGCAGTAAAAAATACAATTTACTGCGTGAAACAAAAGCCCGTAATAGATAAATTGACACATCACTTGGAATGTTGGTTTTTACGCATTGAAGAGCCCGAAAGGTCAGAGGTCATTCGACGTAAACAGTCTCCATTTAGAAAATTTTTTTGACAGTTACATGTGTAAATAATGCAGATTTTAGCTATATTATAGACAAGTTTATGTTTTACTGCAAACTGAGACCAATTGTATTCATGCATGTTTTCTTTTTTTGGTTAAATAATTTTTATGACAAATATGAATTGAGCATTATGGAATTCTACCCTGAATGACCTCTGACCGTACGCAAAGGGACATCACTCTTAGAAAGTGTCGATAGTTTCATTACTTTCATACCGTGATCTAAAAATGTCCTCACGCGAACACAACACGTTGTTTTTGCAGCGCTGAAATCACTTTGAGGAAACCGGTACTTTGTGTTACTGTTGAGTGCATATGACCTGTTCAGCTAATTATAATTCAGAATAATCTGTATGAACGTAATCATTATATTTATTTAACCAAACGTTAGTATTTTAGTCTATTGCGTAAAACAAATGTGATAAAACTCGCATTCAAGAATTTGATGATGAACATCTGATACTTGTCATTTTCAATTGTATACCTTGATTTCAAACTAAGATGCTTATTTTACAGACAAACTGAGTTCGTCTAATGCCAACTCCTCGCCAGCCCAATCCATCACAGACCTCTGCCTGGAGACCATGAAATGTATCCAACAGTGCGGAGGGGAGTACACTTTACGATATGATGGTAGAAAAACTTGCCCATCCTGTGAATGCTCTTCTACAGGTACGTTGCCTGTACGAGGGCATAGTAGTAGTAGTAGTTGGATCAGTAGTAGTAGTAGTAGTATCAGCAGTAGTAGTGGCATTAGTAGTTGTAGTAGCATTGGTAGTAGTAGTAGGATCAGTAGTAGTAGCAGTAGCATTAGTAGTAGTAGTAGGATCAGTATTAGTAGTAGTAGCAGTAGTATTATTGGTATTAGTACTAGTAGTAGTAGCATCAGTAGTAGTAGTATCATTGGTAGTAGTAGTAGCATCAGTAGTAGTAGTAGTAGCATCAGTAGTAGTAGTAGTAGTAGCATCAGTAGTAGTAGTAGGATCAGTAGTAGTAGTAGGATCAGTAGTAGTAGTAGCATCAGTAGTACAAGTAGCATTCGTAGTAGCAGTAATAGCACTAGTAGTAGTAATATCATCAGTAATAGTAGTAGCATCAGTAGTAGTCAGAGTATCAGTAGTAATTGTAGCATTAGTAGTAGTAGTAGCATAGGTTGTAGCATCATCATCAGTAGTAGCAGTAGTAGCAGTAGTAGTAGTATCAGTAGTAGTAGTAGTAGTAGCAGCAGTAGTATTAGTAGTAGTAGTGGCATTAGTAGTAGTAGCATCATTAACAGTAGTAGTAGCATCAGTAACAGTAGTAGTAGCATCAGTAGTAGTAGTAGTAGTAGCATCAGTAGTAGTAGTAGTAGCAGTAGCAGAAGTAGCATCAGTAGTAGTAGTAACATCAGTAATAGTAAAAGTAGTAGTAGCATCAGCAGTAGTAGTAACATCAGTAATAGTAAAAGTAGTAGTAGCATCAGTAGTAGTAGCAGTAGCATAAGTAGTAGTAGTAACATCAGTAATAGTAAAAGTAGCAGTAGCATCAGTAGTAGTAGTAACATCAGTAATAGTAAAAGTAGCAGTAGCATAAGTAGTAGTAGTAACATCAGTAATAGTAAAAGTAGCAGTAGCATCAGTAGTAGTAGTAACATCAGTAATAGTAAAAGTAGTAGTAGCATCAGTAGTAGTAGTAACATCAGTAATAGTAAAAGTAGCAGTAGCATAAGTAGTAGTAGTAACATCAGTAATAGTAAAAGTAGCAGTAGCATCAGTAGTAGTAGTAACATCAGTAATAGTAAAAGTAGCAGTAGCATCAGTAGTAGTAGTAACATCAGTAATAGTAAAAGTAGCAGTAGCATCAGTAGTAGTAGTAACATCAGTAATAGTAAAAGTAGTAGTAGCATCAGTAGTAGTAGTAACATCAGTAATAGTAAAAGTAGTAGTAGCATCAGTAGTAGTAGTAACATCAGTAATAGTAAAAGTAGTAGTAGCATCAGCAGTAGTAGCAGTAGCATCAGTAGTAGTAGTAACATCAGTAATAGTAAAAGTAGCAGTAGCATAAGTAGTAGTAGTAACATCAGTAATAGTAAAAGTAGTAGTAGCATCAGTAGTAGTAGTAACATCAGTAATAGTAAAAGTAGCAGTAGCATCAGTAGTAGTAGTAACATCAGTAATAGTAAAAGTAGCAGTAGCATCAGTAGTAGTAGTAACATCAGTAATAGTAAAAGTAGCAGTAGCATCAGTAGTAGTAGTAACATCAGTAATAGTAAAAGTAGTAGTAGCATCAGTAGTAGTAGTAACATCAGTAATAGTAAAAGTAGTAGTAGCATCAGCAGTAGTAGCAGTAGCATCAGTAGTAGTAGTAACATCAGTAATAGTAAAAGTAGCAGTAGCATAAGTAGTAGTAGTAACATCAGTAATAGTAAAAGTAGTAGTAGCATCAGTAGTAGTAGTAACATCAGTAATAGTAAAAGTAGTAGTAGCATCAGCAGTAGTAGCAGTAGCATAAGTAGTAGTAGTAACATCAGTAATAGTAAAAGTAGCAGTAGCATCAGTAGTAGTAGTAACATCAACAGTAGTAGTAGCAACATCAGTAGTAGTAATAATAGCATCAGTAGTAGTAGTAGTAGTAGTAGCATTAGCATTAGTAGTAGTAGCTAGTAGTAGTAGCCTCAGTAGTAGTAGTAACATCAGTAGTAGTAGTGGTAATAGCATCAGTAGTAGGAGTAATAGCATCAGTAGTAGTAGTAGCAGTTGTAGTAGTTGTAGCAGTGATGGTGTTGGCTTTAGTAGTAGTAGTAGTAGTAGTAATAGTAGTAATTGTAGTATTAATAGTTGCTGCTATTGTTGTTGTTTTGGTGATGACAGTAAGATATCCAGGCTTCCCGCTTGTTTCGCAAGTACTAAATGAAGTAGTAATAGTACTAGTATTTGTTGTTGTTGTTGTTGTTGTAAGCAACTGCGTTGAAAACTTGGCAGATATTTTGTTTCCATCTCTGCAGTGACTGTAATAACTCTAATAGTAACTGTAGTGCCACAGACTGTCAGACAGAGAGACAGATAGATGGAAGCGTACAGACAGACAGATAAACAGACATACATTTTGTAATGGATGCATGCATACATTAATACATGATAAAAAAAATCTTCCATCCACAGCGAAATATTTCTTCGAGCGCGCCTTGGCAGGAGTGTGACATAGCGATCACTTTGGCGTCCGTGTGCGAGTGTTCCTCCGTCCACACCCTTGATTCACCTCAGTGTTAAGGTTTAGATTAACTTCAGTGTTAAAGTTTTTTACTTGGCTAAAGAAAAAATGGGGTCGACAAAAAGAAGGTCTCTTGTTTCTTGTACTGTCAGTAAACTAGACGTTGAAAACATAATCAAAATCTTTAACTTTCATAGACGTCTTGAAAGACACAACTCTACGTTAATTTTTATTTTTTTTATTTTTTTAGTTCATTCGGTAGAAACGAGTACAGTCTATCTATTACTTTATTTCCACACCATTAATGAAATCGATATTAATTATCGGAGAAAAAACTGTTTCAAACAAGGCAGATCAAAGCAAGATAGTAGTGGCTTTTAAATGTAATGCATTTTTCTTAGATTTTGAAGTTCAAAGCCATTTCAGTGCGGTTTTTATATTAAATTCGATACAATATAACAAAGAACCCCCCAAACCGCCATCTCGTAGCACTCGTTGGCTTCATCAATTGTCACCGTTACGTGGCATCTCTGTCTTCGATTTATTCCTACTTGGCTAAGCTCATTATTGAAAAGGAAAATGTCGACACCATTGTCCCTAGAGTCACCAACGTTCAGCGTACTCATTTTACTTGGGAACAAAATGTGAAGAAATTAAACTAGATAACTCTACACTTTATAAGGACAATCTATTAACGATTACCAGATTTTCAGCGATTTTCTTTTCCTTTCTCTTCTTGATGAATTTAATGATATGAAAATCTGGAAAGGATGATACTTTTTCCACTGAACTTTGCATACGAAGAGTTTCTTGGAATTAAAAGCATTGCCACTTAACGCGCTTAAAGCTATAGTAAAAAATAAACTTAAAGCTCCCCCCTCCCTTAAAAAAAGACATCGAATCTACAAAGTCTTCAGATTTATCATGTCCTCATATTTGACAAAAAATTCTGAAAGCATCCTAACACAAAATCTCTTTCATGTTCTTAACAATGAGGATCTACCATCAAATATGGCTTCGGTCAGTGTGTGTGTGTGTGTGTGTGTGTGTGTGTGTGTGTGTGTGTGTGTGTGTGTGAGAGAGAGAGAGAGAATTAAAATTTAGCTCAACAGAATTTCACCAGATTATACAGAATAAAATGCTATCAAAGCTTTTAAAAATAACACCAGTCTATAATAAGAATGGTTGCCATTACTAAAACAAGAAGAAGAAAAATCTTCAAACAATATCTCCTAAGGAGTTGCTCAACAAAATTTTACGAAAATTAATAGAATGTGTTTTGGCATCACGTTTTTTAATTTGTAATTTGAACAACTCATGGCGATCCGCCACCGAATACGGTTGCCGTTTTTATAAACACACCAGACTTTTAAATAACTTCATCTAAAAAAAAAAAAGGTGATTAGACCAACTTTTGCAGAGAGCATTCATGCACCTTTACAGTTCACGTAAATGAATCTATTCCGCTATTAAATATTGCTGCTGTTACTAAATATAGAACAACGTTAGCATTAATTTTTCTGTAAATGCAACTGACATACATGGACCAAATTTTATGAAGAACACCCTGATTTAAAGATCGTTTAAGTTAGAACAAATGATGCCAACCAAATACGGTCACAGTTACTAAACATATTGCAAAATTAAACTGCATGTGTTGATCGACCAGTTTAGACGAAATTTAGTAAGAGCTTGTAGGTACAGTGACCTTTTTATTCGTAAACATAATGACAATTTGTAAACATAATGACAATTTGCTTTCCAGTGTAGTTGTTGGTACTAAAAAAAAAACCCTTAATAGACTAAATAAAGACCGATTTCAACCAGGTATTTTTGGTGATAATCCCGGATTTAGATCTCTCGCTTACTTCTGTCAGCCAGATTGCCAGGCCATGTTTTATTATATTTGGCTTTTAGGTTCATGTTAGACAGATTTATGCCCACTTGGTCCTCTTGTTTAATGAATTCTTTTATCATTATTTCATTAAATTACCGCAAGAAATAAACATTTCTCTTCGTGATCATCAAATAATTTAAAATGGATCGATCCACTTAAAATCAGGCTTAACAACTATATACTGCACACTTGTACTCATTTCTTATTTATCAAAGATAAAATATATATTTTAAAACAGATTGCAAAGGTGAACCTCTCACTGCACCAATGAAAGGACATATACTAATAAAGGTGATAAAAAATGGAATCTTCCCTATGTATTACACATAACTTACGTCCTACCATTTAAATTAGCATGGTCACTCCTGCGTTTGTAAACGTTGATACTAATGGTACAGTTGAACTATACATAGTGGTTTGTTTGCAGAACCATCTGGTGGTAAGGAATGCATTGGCCCCGCATGCTCTGCAGCTAACGGACTACGTGAGTATATATATTTTTCATTTACATAAGAGATATTATGTTAGCTTTAAAGTTCTCTCTCTCTCTCTCTCTCTCTCTCTCTCTCTCTCTCTCTCTATATATATATATATATATATATATATATATATATATATATATATATATATATATATATATATAGTTGTAATAAGGTGGAGAGGGTAAGGGGAATTTGCTTCAACAGGGTTCGAGGCGTCAGAGGGTAATGTTGTATAGTGGCGCCCCTATTTTGCCACAGCGAACAGTTTTTATGTCAGTTACTAACCTCCTCTCCCCCCCCCCCCCACCGCCTAAATATAAGTTTTGTGAAGAATTGCCCCCGTTACACTAATATGAAGGTGCAATACTCTGAAAATTTCAGCTGCAAAAGCAGAAAAAAAGCTCCCGACAGTGCCCCGTTCGTCTAGCGCCTGAGGTCTTGCCACCTCCCACACCCCTCGCGCCGCCACTGCATACAAAAGCAATATTAAGTTCGTTATATATATATATATATATATATATATATATATATATATATATATATATATATATATATATATATATATATATATATACACACACATATATATATGTGTGTATATATATATATGTGTATATATATATATACATATATATATATATATATATATATATATATATATATGTGTATATATATATATATATATATATATATATATATATATATATATATATTTAATGCATTTTAGATATGATGACAGCCAGCCTCTCCCCATCACCCGGAGAGTGTGTGACAATACTTAACTGTGTACTAAATTGTGGCGGCGGATACGATTTAGGAGCGGCGGGTACAGATGGATGCCCGAAATGCACGTGCCTGGATGATCAATAAAAAACGTTCTGTATACATCATGGTTGTAATGATTGTTGACAGATTTAGAAGCTTTCTTCCACCGTCTATCCTATAAAGACTGAGCAAATTTTTATTAACTTGATTTCTCTCCCTATCTTCAAAAAAGAGCCATGCAACATATGAAACATCTGATTTTCTTTTTTGTACATGTATATTATTGCGTTATTGATTATCATACTAACCTTGCGTTTGAAAATGATTGGAATTTATTTCGCTGGTGTATTTTAATTCACACTTTCTACATAAGTTAATTTGGAACATTTTCTTTAAAAAAATTATTATTATTTTAGAGCATAAACACTTATGGCTAGTATATCCATATCAAATTTGATGTGTGCCGTATGACACTACTGATCTTGTACCTCTGTTATCAAGTCCAGGTTTTGTCAAGTTCCAATCATTTATCCTCGCTTCTACATAGCATAGATAAATAATAACGATTGCATTGTAGTAAATCATATGTACCCCGGTACCTCAACTATGGGGATTTCAAGATAATAGTAACGCTGACATTTTAATGTACATTATCACCTTTTGTGAAAAACTCTGTTACGTAGCAAAATGCCATTTTCCGAAAGTAAGAATTTGCTCCAAAGTGCTAGTAATATTTTTTTTTCTTCATATTGCATGTTGTGTGGGGCAACTGAGTAGCTAGTCCTGCGTTTCTCATTCCCATTAAAAATCACATACTAACGTTATGTAGATCCACGCTGTAGGTACAGAAACACTCGCATATCCGGATCACAGCGGCGCTAATTTGTATTCAGATATATCCAAACCAATAAAAATTCTCGTTCCCTACAACGCTTAGGTTTGTTCGATACCCCTCTGAATTTCCTACGCAAAATCAAGTGAAATCGATTCATTGTTGGGAATATGGCAGCTACGTTTCGATTGGATACTCAAAAGGTCATTTGGACATACCTTTCAATGCGATTGTTTCACAGTAGATCCGCTTAGAATTAGGATCTGATCTCAGTCAAATTGCAGTTTACTTTCATTTTGAATCTCAAACTCTGAAGAGAGCTTCTCATAAGCAAAGCAGCACACGTCACACTTCATGAAGGATTATTGAGGACATATCAGGTCATTACTTGCTACTCATGAGGTTGTGTACCAGAAACATTTTAATAATAAGTAAAAAAATATTTTAGTTGATTTAAGTTACAATACGATTAACGGCGATTTGCCACGAACAAGCAATGGCTGACATCCTAATATCAAAACACTGGCAGAAATCAGTCGTTCCCTCGGCTAACAAAAGCTATAGTCTGTCTGAAAATGTAAAAGAGCACTTTTAACTCACATTCCTGCAGATTTAGAAAAGTGGAAATGATAGTTTTGAAACAAACCGTATCGTTCTCAATTTATCACTCAACATTAAAAGAAAGACTTGAAGAGAGTCCTCTTTAAAGAGTGTCAATCAGTTATTGTTATTACGTAAAACGACTTTATCAGGCCTACAATTAGCGAATGGATCTCGGTGAGTAACCAGCGTCTCGATATTTTGAGTGAATATATATTGCTTCTTTGCAGGAAAACGTTGTTTCCTGTAATCACGTTTCTTCAATTCATGTTGTTCTCGGAACAATGAAACAGATAGCGTTTCTTGCCCTAGAGTGTTATCATAACCGCAGTGAGATTATGACCAGAAATGCTTCACAAAATGACAGTCGTTGCAAGGCATGACGCTAAAGATGACAGATATATATGTATCGAAGAAGCAGGACAACAACAAATGTAAACTCATGGATTTGAAAGAATGGAAGAATTGGATAACACAGGGAAGCTAGCGGATACGATGCTTTGCTGAAGATTGTGTTTAATAAGAAAATTCTCGACAAATATGCAGAAACTTTAAAATCAGTATCAAGCTGTAAGATTTAACATATGTAAGGGGACATCTCCTTCATAGCTAATGAGACAATACAAAATCAAGAGGCCCGCTTTTACAGGCGCACATTTGGCAGCCATGCTGGTCCACTTCGTGGCCATTGGGACAGTAGATGTCGCACAGGACGCCTGGGCAGGCGTGGAGGACTGGTTCCGTGGTGTTCGTGTTTATCACTGGTTCTGAAGAAAAAAATGTAAAATAATAATAATAATAATAATAATAATAATAATAATAATAATAATCCAGAACTGTTCTTATGGCCCCAAAAAAGTTCAGAGTTCAGTTGTTAAAACAAAAACTGGACATTAAACGAAAGAATTGAGGTGAAAATGGTTTCTGTATGAATTGGGGAAGGAAATGTCATCACTTTTAATTCGATAGATGTTTATAATAATCGGTATCTCTTTGGGCTGAAATGTGAGCTTTCCTCAATTTTATAGAGCAATAAATAAACAACATGAAAGAGAGACTGATATGTGGATATGAGTATAATGACGTATATGTGAATACAAAAAGGGAGAATAGTAATTTCTGAGAGAGAGAGAGAGAGAGAGAGAGAGAGAGAGAGAGATTAGCTAACCTACCGGTGACAAGTACATTGTAAAGTCTGTCTACACAGTCTATACAATGTTCTGCATCTACAATTTTATCTATCCAGCTACCTAGGTTGTTAAAAACCTAACTTTCTTGTCCTGTTTGACGTTTATTTTTTCTTCATCTATTTATATATTTCATCCGTGCAATACATAAGGTGCAATGAATTGCTTTTAAAGAAAGCCACAGATTACGTTTCATTTACTTACCCCAGTGACATCTGCAAGTCGGGCATCCCTTATCGTCCATGACGTTACCAAAGGGGCAATAGATCATGCAAACGGGGCCACAGATTGCCCGCAGCAGATTGGCAGCTAAATGATGAAAACAGGTGTGTGTGTGTGTGTGTATATATATATATATATATATATATATATATATATATATATATATATATATATATATATGCACACATTTATTTTCGTCTCTCTTGCAACATCTTTTTTCGTCTACATGTCTTTGCTGATAAGACACTTGAAAGCCATGACATTTTGGACCAACTTTGCTTTGGATGCTATGTTTTGATTTAAAAAATAAGGCCAATTCTGTGATTGATTCCACATAATAGTTTATAAATCTCCAATCGCTAAACTTCAACATATGATTGGTACTTATGTAACAAATAGCAGCGAAAGGAAAGACCTGCAGACATTTTTTAGCTCCATTTTGAGGTAACGCAAATTTTGGAATCATTTGCAAAGTTCATATAAGCTTTGACGAATGCTGAATGCTGTAAATTTGGAAACATTGCGAGGCAGAAATTAATGTCAAAGTGTTACCTTGAAGCATCTGCATACTTTGAAATTCGCATTTCCAAGTTCATCAATGTGTAATACATTTCCTTCCGTTGTACGAAATTGGAGGTCATGTTAATGTCGATTGGCATTGTTGCTTCTCAGCAAGAACTTGCACTATTTTTTTACCGCATCAAAACTCGTAAAATACATATACAGTAAACTCGACTTATATTGACAACAATTAATACGAAACACTGCTATTTTCGGGTTGTATTCCACGGTCCCGTCAGAGTTACTATTTAGTTCTAATGTAACAATATTGGTCCATTTTGAGAAGTAGTGTTGAGCTCCTGAGGGCACCTACAATATAGTGAAATTACCTTTTTCATTCCCCGTGACTATTCAGACACACAAGTCTTAGTATGTTTCCTATTTCTTCACTAAGGCCTATTTTTTTCCCCTGAATATCTATTCGAAATATACGTGTTTGTTGCACTTACATCCCTTTCAAGTTTTCAAGTTTCGGATTCAATCTCTGAGCGGTTCAGGGTCAAAATAAGAGGTTTTAATGACTTTTAATATTTTTAAAAAATATTAGATTCTCTACGTACAGTCATAATATAATGATGGTGAAGTCAGAACTTAATCATTTTTGGAAATATTCGCGTGTGAAAAGTCTTCGCCAACAAAAAGAAAATAACTGAATGTTGTCATACCTCTGCTGGTAAAATTGGCTCAATCGGCCTCGTGTAGCAGCTGTTAAAATAATACCACGAGCTTTCACACGGAAAATTGTAATTATGCATATGAAATGATTTCTTGAATCACTGTTAGTCAAGTAATTGGAAACGCGCACATGTAAATAGGACATAAAATTACAATAACTTTCGGAACAAATGATAAATACTTTCAAGCTATTAAATACTCGATGCCAATTGTATAATGTGTGACATAGTTTAGCAACACCCTCTATTTTTGATTTATGATATAACGAACAACTCATGTGACCAAGCGTATACTGTTTGTTTTTCGTCAGTCTGCTGAACTTCGTTATAAGCTAAATTTGTCTTACAATGACGGGGATATTATTTATCGCGAGCTGTTACAGTGACTATGGACTTAAGAGTTTTCGTAAACACGTGGCATATACCCAAGTCCCTGAAGAAATAGCACATCTGTAAGCAATCATTTCGTTACCATGGAGATCAGGGAAAAAACATGTTATGGTCCTGGAGTGTCATAATCGTTTCAAAACGGGGTAGTGTAAATACAAAATGGCCTACCTTCAGCTGTAGCCACCAAGAGACATACGACAGCTACATACGGGAAAACTTTCATCTTTTCTACTCCAAGAGGAACGGTATGAATTGTCAGATTTTTCTGGATATGACTGATATGTGTTTATATTGTCCTGATATAGTCCGTCCAGTGATAACGGAGTGAAGGATGGTAGCAGATAAAGACAGATAAGAATGAGGGATTGAACATAGCTCTCGAAATGGGTCAAATGTCAACAAACTTGCCATCTGACACTCGAAGTATCGTTCTCTTATTTACAGGGCAACCATGTGAGATTGGCGAAAGAATTCCCATATCCAAAATTTCAGGGCTAGCAACTTCCTTTCGAGAGGATACTTTTTTTTTAGACCGTTTCAGTTTAATTTGGTCGGACTGGGACTTTCTAGTGTCAAGTAGTCTTAAACAAATAATGCTTATTTAGTTATGAAATATAGTAATAAAGTATACACGAATCATGTATGACAACGTATGACAAGACCTTGGTGTGCATGAGACAGCAGCAAAATATAATTCACTTAACTATCCAGTGAATACAACCGAGTATATGTACAAGAGAAGTGTTAAATGGCGAATTCGTAGCGTTGTGTTGTTGGCCCTACTACATAGTCTATTTTTGTTCGTGGCATTCGGGGCACAAGATAACAATCAAGATTCAAGATATTCAGAATTTTACTCCAACTCAAGACCAATAATATATACAAAACTACAACAAGTGAACAAAGAACTATGAAAAATTAGAAAATTTAAAACCAATGTAATATGTGTACAGTGGATTGAGCTATAGTCTATGAAAGGGAGGCAGATTATTGATAATTTGATAAAATTATATTTTACAGAATTAAGCAAATTTAATAAGCGTATATTTGTTGTTACATTTCATGAAGTTACCATACTTTTCAACATTTGGTCCGTGATAGCATTCATGGCACAGACATTTTCTCCTCTACTCTGAAAAATTAACATTTTAACAAATAATAGAATTTGTAACCAGTCTTATTGTCTTCATATAGGTCACAAATGCGATCACTTCTATAAACACTATAAAAAATGATCAAGCTTAGAGGAAGTTTATGATTTAAACGTCTGAAATAACATGCTATTCTTGTAAGTTTCGGTGGTAGAAAAGGGAAGATACGCTTTTTGACCAGTGACGTCATTGGTTCAATGATGTGTACGCAGGACATATAAAAAAAGACATCAAGGAGCATGCTTCCAATTTTTTTTTTTTAGACCATTGTGTTTGTAGCTGTTTATCTGCGTAAAGGTACATATTTGCTGACAACTGCGTCACACTTCCGGTGCTCGTGAGACCGCTGAGAAATAGAATCCTCCATCATTGTGCAAGTACGGAATCTCCGTACTTTTTTCCCATTTTGAACTGCGCCCATTAGTCTGTTTCCCTGTTTGACATTATCTACGCACTCCGCTACATGCTTAACTAATCGAAAACACAGATTTGTTTAGTTATCGGTCTATGATATTGACTTACCAATTTAAGCCGGTCCTCAGAGAAAGGAAGATCTTCTACTGATAACAATGCACATTTAAATATTCAATAATTAATGCAATTATCGGAAATGAAAACCTCAACTAATGTATCAGTCAATTTTTCTTCGGTAGATTTTGACAGACTACAAGACTTTGGTATCTGCGAAGTCCGAAAATTGTATGAACTTTATTTATCTACAATTTGCTCTATACTCTTGAGCCACTTTGAGTGGAAAATATTACGAAAATGACATTGGTATAGTATATTATAGAAATTGTGATATATATATATATATATATATATATATATATATATATATATATATATATATATATATATATATATATATATATATATGATCACCAGAAATTAGTTATCCAAGCTTTAATATACGAACTTACAGATCTGAGCCCAAGTTCACTACATACAATACGGGGGGTGGGGGGGGGGTGAGTTCTTTACATTCACCAGAATTTAAGTTGCAACAATTAATGCAAAAATGCAGCAAAGGACATCTCAGTTTATCGGTAATGCTTTCCTTAGAAGGAAAACATTTCTATTCAGATAACTTAATGATGATAAGCGAGATTTATTGCATAGATCCAATTGGTCATGGCAAGTATATAACACACACACACACACACACACACACACACACATACATATATATATATATATATATATATATATATATATATATATATATATATATATAGAGAGAGAGAGAGAGAGAGAGAGAGAGAGAGGGAGAGGACTGGATGGTAGCACACAAATCTAGAAATCAAGGAATGCATATATATATATATATATATATATATATATATATATATATATATATATATATATATATCAATATGGATCTATATTTATTATATAGAGGGAAGACTTTAATTGCAATATGTTTTACACAAGGGATTTCGTTTTCTACATACAATAAGTCATTCTTAATCTAAATTTTTCTGAGAAATTTACATCATTCAATAATATATAGCATTAGTAAAAATCCAAGGTAAATCTACAACATATTAGCGGGTATATTGCCTAGCTTTCATTAAATCAGATCTTAACATAATTGCTCCGTATATAAAATTACCCAGATTTGTTCTAGCATGATTATGCTGACAATTTAATAACTCTATGAATTTGTACATACTAGACATAACTCAAAATGACCATTTAATAATTCTATGAATTTGTACATACTAGACATAACTCAAAATGACAATTTAATAATTCTATGAATTTGTACATACTAGACCTAACCCAAAATTACGATCGTTGTATGTAATTCGAAGCAGAGAATAACTTTCACAATCAATTATAAAGTGATATTCATCTATGAGTAGATTACAAAAAGGGCACAGTCTGGAGTATGATGTGGTGTGTTCTATCTACGAATTTCTATATGCAAATTATTTGAGTATGTTTTCAATTTTGAAATAGCATTTCAGAATTATTTGTATTGTAACAAAATTTAAATATTTTTTATATCCGACCTACAGAGAAAAATTTACATGTAACTCAGATCTTGAGGGTTCCTCTATCACTGAATACCAGTTTTGAACAAACTGTTCAGATAAACGTTGTTTGATCAGTGAGAAAAATCCATTTGTATGGCCAACAGATCGGTTGATTAAAGCGTTTACAAGTCCTAGATCATTTAGTATTTGTCTTAGCAGATTTGCCCATTTTTCTTCACACCATAAATTTCAAGACCAGTCAACATTGAACTGTTGACGATATAAATATATTTCATATTATGAACACAAAAACTTTGCTTCAGTACTTCAAAATAGGGTAATACCTATTTGTCCACGAGACATTATTCCCAAAGCACCATACATCAAACATTTTGACTACATTTCTCACTCCTAATAATTATTTACACAATTTTAAATGTACTCTCTCTCTCTCTCTCTCTCTCTCTCTCTCTCTCTCTCTCTCTCTCTCTCTCTCTCTCTCTCTCGCTCTCTCTCTCTCTCTCTCTCTCTCTTGACAGCATTTGCTGAGATAAATCCCCATACTTCGGCATTCGATAATTTAAAATTAGGACAACTAGAATATCAAACAATTTACAAACCACTTTAGGCCGTATGTCCCCAAAATTTACACCAGAATATCTGCAAAGAAACAAAAATAACTTTAGTGGCCTGTCCAGCAAGTGTTTGATTGTGCTTTTGCACCACACAAGGTACAAACAATATCAAGAAAAAGACATGTATAGACTATTTCTAGTTTCAAACCATTATAAAAGAATTTATTACTTTCTCAAAATTATTCGACCCCTTCCATATATCATATTTCTTTGTCTTGTTCGTATTTACTTTAAGGTGCCATTTATCACAATAGTTGACAAGAGTATCCAAATGTTTTTGTAGACTCTCTTTTTTCGAAAAAACATTGTTTTGTCATTTGCATAAAGAATCAAGAATAATTTCAATGTAATTAAATCTACCCTGCAACCTCTTGTAAATCATTAATAAACATAGCAAATAAAAATGTTAATAGAAATTCACTTTGGCGCATTCCAGTTACACACAAATATTCATGAGACAAAGTATTATTGTAGTTAACTCTACTTTTAACATTTTCATACATAGAATATACAATATTTATTGTTTTTTTCTCTGATCCCTAATTTCAGTAGTTTGTAGGATATACGTTAAAACATAACTAAAGGCTTTTGTTAAATCAAGAAAAGTGCAATATAGCTTTTTTTTTAAAACGGAATTTAGACAATGAGTAGTTAAGCAATGCAATATGCAACAGTTATCCTCACTAGGCATTCTTTCTCTAAACAAGCCCTGAGCTTCATTACAAGGCTGATAAATCTCTGCCAACTTCACAAGTCTATTGTTAAAATACGAATGATTTATGTATTAATGATTGTATGTGTGTATGTATGTATGTATGTTTCTGTAATTCCGGTATGTGTCATTTAATGTTTACTTGTTTATATATTTAAAGTGACTTATAGGTTCATTGGTCCTGATGTTTATTAAAAAGTTCATGTTATTAGCGTATTAATGAGAAGGTTGTATAGCTTTGTAGCGTGTACAGCATATATCACTATAATAAATGATTAATTCAAAACTATTATTCAAAATTTCAAGTAAAATGATTCAATAATACTAACATTTTCAAAGACCAAAACTTCAAAGCCATACAGTAACATAGGTAACTCAATAGTATCAAACAAATATAAGGGACTGCTTATAACCGTATATACTCGCGTATAATTCTAGTCCAAATGCAAACAACACAGACCCTGATCTGCCGTCACATAATGCGCCGGCAGATCAGGGTATATGTTGTTTGTTCTACTGATTATTCCTTACAAAATGCATAGACCCAGATCTGCCGGCGCATTATGCGCCGGTAGATCTGGGTCTATGCAGTTTGCAGTTAGTATCGAATTATACGCGAGTATATGCGATAATGCCACTGTGTGTCGTTATTGTTACTGGTTGTGTTTTTATAAATGTATAATAACTGCACGATAATGATCATACCAATCGCTTGATAAATGTATTGACAATGGGACGGTGAGTACATGTCCTGCATATTTCGCGGTGTCAATCAACGAGTTAGTAATTGATAGGTTGTTCACAGTTAGATGTGCCATGCTGACGATTTTATCGAATTTTTTACATCGTGACGCGTGCGTGCAAAACAACTGGGTATAAGCGAATGACAGAATTCTCCTGAACTTACTACGCTGTCAATCGGTACATGTCAAAGCAATGGCTTTTTGCATGCGAGTTTGTAACAAAATTGTGGGTATTTTTCACAGTGAAGGATATCCTTCTGACATTAAAATTGGCGAATGAACAAAATTAAACGATATATACACCTAATTATGTTTTTCTTTTCGGGGTGTAGAGAAAAGTGGAAAATAAATCAATACTTTTGAGAAGTAAAATGGCAATACATTTTGGACAGTGTTTTAGCTTTGCAGAAATAACTATACCGTTTTATAATGATGATACAACAGTTAACACTTTCACAGTCTGAGCAATTTCTAAGTCGAAATAGGAAAGTTTTGAAAGGAAATTCATATTGTAAGTTCAAACACCGAAATAAATCTCTACGTTTCTAATATATACACATTCAAAGAATAAATGAACACTAGTTTTTCTTGTCTTATTATTAAATGTACAGAGTATGTGGCAGACAATATGCATTTCATCAATGAAATATTAGTAAAGATAGCTCTATGCAAAAGTCTAAATTGAAATGTTTGAATAATTGTATCATCAGTAACAGTTAATAGTGTAAGATCATTTTTTTACCAATCGTCTAGAGAGAATTTTTTTTTTTTTTTTTTTTTTTGCAATTGTCTGCGCTTGTGTTCGTCGGATTTTTCAGGTTTTATTTAACTTTTTTAACAAAGGCCTTGTAGAAAGTTTTTGTCCCTTTTTCTGTCTTGTACAGGAGATAAACATATTTATTGCTGATTTCGTTCAGTTCTATTGAGTTCCTTATAGTATCTTACCATTGTCTATCTATCGTGCTGATTAAACCATTTACGTGAACAAATTTGGTGCTAACATTAAAATTTTTCCACATGGTCTTTGCTATCTAAAAACTCACAATTTAAATTGACAATGTCATTTTTTAAATAAATATTGTCTTTTTACACCATTCTTGGACAAATGTGTTATTACCATCAGTCTTAATTGAATCATTAAACCATAAAGGTTTTGAAAGAATGGATTCTGGGGCTGCGCTGAAGTCTTCCTGTAATTGTCCAAAGGCTAAAAATACACATTTCCAAAAGGAACTAAACATTTTTGAAAGACAACGCAATCCATATTTACATAGGAAACATACCTTATCTTCTCAAAATTTCTCCAGACTTTCTGAGAAAAGCAATTTCCATTTCGAATTATTAAGTTTGTTCATTTTTTTATTAAAAATCCACGACAATTTCAAAGCGCTAGAAAATAAGACATATTTAGACTACAACTGTCTAATGTGTTAATCAAAACGTCTCTCTTAAATTTATCTATTTGTCTACCCTTTACACTCTGAAAGAAAATATCATTTATTTCTTGAAAAATATATTCTGTAGGGTCTGGTAAAACAGACAACAAATGAAGAAAGATAGGTAAAACTAATGTTTTCATTATGCATATCTTTCCATTTCATGATATATGTATATATATATATATATATGTAAAACTAATGTGTTCATTATGCATATCTTTCCAATTCATGATATATATATATATATATATATATATATATATATATATATATATATATATATATATATATATATATATATATATATATATATATATATATATATATGTAAATCTAATGTTTTCATTATGCATATCATTCCAGTTCATGATATATGTCGAAAAGACCAATTATCACGTAGTTTTTTTTTTTCGATTGTATTTTCTAAAGAATGTTTTCTTTACTGATTTTGTATTTTATGCCCAATAATTTGAAACTACCATCATAATTCCATCTTGTAGCCTTATTAGTCCTGTTCTCTTCACTACAGCCCCTTTTCACACAAATCGAAACAGCCTGAGTTTTTGTCTTCTTCAAGATTGACTTTTAATCCAGAGAAAGAAGCAAACATATCAATTAAATTCAAGAAATTATTCAGAGAATATTCATCATCAATCAAGCTTAGTGTCGAGTCATCTGTGTGTTGATTAATGAGATATTCAGAATTATCAATTTAAATTCCGATAATGGACGAGTTATTTTTTTAGCACAGCGCTTAATAGCTTCAGAGAATTTATAAAAAAAGATACGGTGAGTGGGAGTCTCCTTGTCGTAAACCTGGCTCAACAGGAAAGAAAGATGATAGTTGACCATTATTTACAACACAACAGGATATATTATTTAAAAAACCAGAGTAACCAATGTATAATAGTTTGACCAAATCCCAAAATTTAGGAGTTTTCTAAATAAACAAATTCCATTCAAAAGAGTTAGACGTCTTTTTAAAGTCCCAATGCATTATCAATCCACACATCTGTGGTTCTTCAGTGTTTTCAATAATATAAAAAATGTATTGAGTACACTCGCCAACAAATCGGGCCTTCATAAAACCGGATAGGGTTTCACTTAATTATTTTTTTTCTCCTTGGTAAAGAAAAAGAACCATTTCTGTAATCATAATTCAGTGACTTTAGTAAGTAATGTCCAAGATCAGGCACACAAAAAAAATTCTAGCTTTGAAAACATCAATATCGGGTGACTTATTATTTCCATTTTCTTCAGTGATGAGACACATTCATGCATTGTTAGTGGTTCTTCCATCTGACCCCCCCCCCCCCACACACACACACACACACTCACAAAGCATCTTGGAGTGTATTGGAGATTCCGTTTGATCAATACGTTATTGTTCGACGGTATCATTATTACGAATTTTAATGAGACTGGCATAATGTGGATCATTGAATAAGCTGTTATTGAATTTCCATGTCCCCCGTCCCCTTATTTGATCAATAAATTTAAAGGATACCATTAAGGAAAAATGAGCTGATTTATTTCTAAAACCAGTATGCGTCTCTACACGAAACTTATGTAGATGTGAGGAAATTAGGAAGTGGTCGAGTCAAGCTTGTTTTTTATTTGGGCCATGCCATTATGTCTTATGCATCTCGGCTATTTTTTTCTCTCCAAGCATCAATGAGATATAATTATTTTTAACATATTTTATTTCATAAATTTGTAGTTGGAGATTACAAGATTACAATATAGAAGGTAAAGGATTAAAACGAAAGCCAATGGATTATAATCCTATTATCCCTTGACGATACAAAAATTGTAAATATATATCAATATATGGCGGACGATATTATGTTTTAATGACAAAACGAAATTAAATTATTGAATAGTCAAAATGAAGAGTCTCTTAGTTATTTATTAAGATTTAATTGATTTATCATATAGTGTATAAAATGTTCAGATGTATGACTATTATTATTTGAATACTTCAAAGTATTCAATGTATAACTTTGTGAGATATTACAGTCTCCTACTTTAAGGATTGAGGTGTTTCCAAAAGTTTCTAGTTTTTGTTGAATATCTCAAAAGAAATTTGGTATATGTTTAAGCAGACTGTATAACGCGACAAAAGTAAGGGGTTGACTCTGAACCCGTACATCTAAGATGATGTAGTTACCATCTGGATCGACAATTTAATTAATATGCTTTCGAACGAGAAAGTATTTTTTTATAAATATTGTACCACCACTTCCGTTGCTGCTCCCGGAGCTAAATTTTGCCGTCAGACCCCATTCTCTCTTCCCATTTTTTTTACAATATTCTTGGTAGAATGAGCATCACTAAAAAAAGGATATATCACAGTTTTTCCTAAATTTTAAAAGTATGTCTCGCCTTTTAATTGGATCAGAAGATAGACAGGTGACATCAGAGCAACATATTGTCCACCAGTATCAACACAGATGGGGGGGGGGGGGATTTATCGGACTACTCCATGCCTTAAGAGGTGACTAAAGGAAACAGCAGTCGCGGAGGCTCAGTGATTAGCGTGCCAGACTCGCGACAGAAAGGGCACGGGTTTTGAAACCTGCCATCGGATCAGCCTGGGTCGGTTACCCTGGTGTGTCCTTGGGCAAGACACTTCACTTCGATTGCATCGGCAATAAATAGCCTACTTGTGTTGGTGTGCTGTAAAACACCAAGCCAAACTAATCCGTCTTCTTGTCATATTTACTTCAGAATAGCCAATTAACTGATATATTTACTTAAAGATAATAGAATATTGCAAAGAAAAGAAGAAACAAAATACAAGAGTGACTTTTTGCCTTTCACATCTCTCTCTCTCTCTTTCTCTCTCTCTCTCTCTCTCTCTCTCTCTCTCTCTCTCTCTCTCTCTCTCTCTCTCTCGCTCGCGGAACGATTACAGCACATACATATACATTACTACTGTATTATACCATGTTATTAGCGCGTGTGAGTGTACCTTGATGCCCGGCAACTGGACGTAACATTTTATACACGTCACTGATTAGTGGTGATGTTAACACACTCAACGCATGAATGCAAATGTATTTTATGCGAAGTAAATAAAATATATTTTCCAGTTCAAACTAATAAGGCCATGAACGAACATGCAATCAGGTTCAATCAATTTTGTGTCTAGTATTTCAACATGCAAGTTAACAATTGTAATTAATTAATGTAAACATGAATGTCATTATTCTGAGATATTTGATCAAACACTGAATTGACACAAAGTTTCTAATTTTTTGAAGCATTGAAGAACACAACAGCAACATATTCTATATTTAAAAACAATTCTGATGGATTAGATTTGTCATATGCATTTTCTACTTTAAGAAAACAATTTTCAGGTTTATATTGCAAAATCTGTACCATCAGAGAACAAAGCAATACATTGACATTATTCTGTCGTATCTCGTGAATAATATAAATCAGTATTGACTGTACAGAAAAAAGACTGTAAGTTGTAGAGTATGGTCATAAACCTGTGTTATAAATTATAATATATTGAGAAATAAAATGGGTGGTTTTTAAAAAAAATATATTCTGCCCAACAGCCTCTCCTCCCTACCATGATTGATTTGGGACGTGTGACCCTTTTGACCCTTCTTTTGAAGCCCCACGGTGTGCGGCCAAAATGAATTCTCCTGTAGTACTATATCGCTACGTGGGAAAGCATAATACCAAGTAGTGTGTGTTATTCCGTGCGATAATGTCGGAAAAGGCACGATGAATGAACGCATCGGCAAACATATACACAGACCGGCGGGCTGATGGTTGGATTGATAGAGGCTTTCAAATACCTCTATATCCTCCTCAGGAAATAACCAATTATCATGATAAACAACATAATAATTATTCCTTATTTTTTAGAAAATATTTTATTCCATGCAACATATCCGATTCTAAGACAATTTGCATATTTGTTGGAACGATTGCAGTGGTTGTTCTGTGACTGAGCAAGAGATTTTTTTGTCTGTAGAAAGGTACAAGTATGTAAATGGGTAGCAAAAGTGTAACATGCTAATGGCTAAAGTATACGCATTTGGATTGCGATCAGATTTCTTCTTCTTTTTTTTTTTCCTTCAAAAAAAATGTTTAATCTATAAGACTAAAAATTGAAGTAACATTACCATTTTGTTCTTCGTGGAATATTTTGGGCTGTCATTCCAAGTCGTATTCACCGGGGATAACTGCAGACGGTGAGGATACATTGACTACACGCGGTATAGGCTTGAATTACGCGAAATACGTTCGAAACGTGTGTCCAAATGGACGTCAGACGTAAGTTTTTTTCTTTCTTCTATTTTCTCCTTTAAGCTTTATACCTTGTAGAAAGGTTTATAACGTGCGGTACACTGGAGTCACTCTAGTCTCCTAAAAGTCAATTACTTTTGATAAATAGCTTGTGTAACAATTATTGTGACACTTTGTGTCTGGGATACTCAAGAATTTCACTCGATCTCCATATTTCACATGATTTTTCCATTAACAGATAAAAATAACAGACTGTCTCAACTCCTTAAAGTTAGATCAGACCTGTAAAGGGTATTTTTTTATCCGTTTTGAGGAAGTTCTGTTGCCCTTTCCTAACAATAATGTCAAATTCGAAATTTTCGGTAATTCTTTAGATAGTACGTTCCATTGGTTATGCCAAGGATACGGTCAAAATACGATTTCTTGTACACTCTTTAAATCTTCGATCCAAATCATAAAATAAACTTCAAAATAATGTCACTGATATAGTCTATTGACTCCTGAAGTACTTTGTACATTTACCAGATTTATATGCAAACATCAATCACTTCCAAATTTATCTTACCCTTCCCCGCCCCCATCCTATCTCCCCCCCCCCTTCTCCCGTCCCTGACATCCGATGTCAGTCCTTCTCTGTGAAATATTTCCACAACGTGCTCAAGAGGGTCGTCCTCCTGTGATAATTTGAAGCGAGCGTGGACTCCGCCACTCCTGATTCAAAATGACTCGGTCGTAAAGCACATTGTCTTTTGGTGTGTTAGCTAACACAGAAATGCCTTTGATGTTTTCTTAACAAAATTCGGAGCTATTACCCGTTTTACATGCCTTTCTGAAGAACTCTGGATTATTTGTCTTTAAGTGCAGGCAGCCATAACAAGTGTTTCCTTTTCGTAGCATATACACCAGCTCTTAAAATAATAAAAAAAAACCCATCTAATTCACAACAAATGTTTAAACGTTCGGGACTTTGACAGATTTAAAAGAGTGTGAGAAATACAATAAAATTCCAGAAATCGCTATTTGACCGTATTTCCAGAGTTGATGGTAATCTATTAAAAAAATTAGCATTACTTGTTGGGACAATACACATATTGAGAAAAGATGATGTAATAATTGTGATAAAAACAACATCGGGGACGAACTTTATTATTTATTTTACTGCCAAAATTTCACTAAGAGAAAGTTAGCTTTTAAAACCGTTCTATTACCGCAAACTCTGTACTACACAATTACAAAACTTATTTGCCACCAATAATTGGAAACTTCTAAAATATCTTGCCAAATTTGTTAATAATGAATACAATATTATGAAGTGTATGTGATTTGTTAAATTGGAAATTTTACATACTTCATTATGATTTACCATTTCTTCTCTTTCTTAACTTTTGTATACTCCAGGATAGTTATAGCATCCGCTACTCTCCTGTATCATTATACCTTTTGTCCTAAAAGTGTCATCTTTATGTCTCTAAATGTTCTCACTTTTTGCCCAAAGTTTTGATACATCTGCTCTGACTGCAAACGTGTTGTCATACTTTTAACCATAGGTTTGTGATGTCGCTTCATAAAATTGTAGCAGTTGTGTTATTTTCTCATATGCCACCTGTGTGTGGCGTGAGATTTACTTTCACTGATAAAAATTTCGTTCTGTTCTTTTGTGATATTAATTGGAGAAACCATGCTGCTATGCGCAGCCATGTGTGGATCAGTCCACTAGCAAGGGATGTTCCATTTGTTTACGTCCCGTTCTGTGTCGTATGCTTACATTGTGACGTATGCACTCTCTATGACGTATTCTCTTTCTATGACGTATGTTCACGCGGTTTGACGTTAAGGCTGATTATTGCAACCTCCACGCACAAAGTCAATCCGAAATACATTGTTTAGGTTTCGTTTGAAATCAGTCGGTCTAGAGTCCAGACCATTTTAAGACCAATACGTTGCGGATACATGACTACGCACGGAATACTCGTAAATTACGTGCGGAATACGTTCAGAACACGTGGCTAAAGGTAGGTCAGAGGTCACTTTTTGATCTACTGCTTCCCTGGAGTTACGTTTTGAGGGGTCAAGTTAAGAAACAAATGTATTTTACCATTTTAACACCGGATATGCCCTCCGTGCGCGAACCGTATCCCAAGGAAAACACGTGGGACGAGCTCAATAGGTGTGTGATTCAAAGTACTGAAAGTATTGTAAGGATTGGGAAATCTGAAATTGGTACGATACGGTTTATTGCTTTTTTGACCCTGGGATATGCGTACATAAATACACGTCGATATGTTAATTATATGTCAATGAGGTGGACCTAGTGACTACAAAGACTGAAGGTATTATTACGATGGAATAAACGATTTTGCAAATAAATAAAAAATGAAAAGAGAAAATACGTTTCTAAAAGATGTCTGAAGTTTGTCAATACACCAAAATAATGATTCAAACACAAAAGACTGTTTTCGATGTACGTAATTCAATGGATATAATACCCGAAGAGAGTTCAGTTGTAAAATTCAAGAACAATCAGCATCAGTTAAAAGCTCTGAATGTTATTTATTGTGATTCTGAAAGTATAATCGTGCCAGATTCAGCATCTAAACGCGAAACTGACACACAACCAAATAGCTGTGATGAAGGCAGACGTCGAATCCTGCCAGATGGAAAGTGCGCCCTTGGTTCAGTGCTAACGGAATGCCTAGCTGAAATCGACTCAGAACTCAATAAATTGTCGTGCCAGAGATAACGCGTGTCAGCGATACAGTCTTGTTCGGAACGATTCTGGACGAATAAAAGATACAAACACATTCCATCATGGTTCTGTTTGTATGTTAAATCACTATCCAACAGATATGAACAAACTATTTACAGACGTTCCGATTGTATTAAAGTATGTTATGATGCGTTGGGTAAGACTGCAAAACCAATGTACGAAAAATTAAGACCGGATCATTTAACAGACAATTCTTTGATGGAGGTCCTGCTTATAACGAATGCAATGTATATTTTAAATATTCCAGATATATGCTATTATTCATTCATGACGTGTTGGATTACGACAGTAATTTGTTCATCAAGACATTGATTAAAAATGATCCAAATGAAGAGGTAAAAATCATACCAAACTACGACGAGAAATATATTTTATTTAGCAAGGATTTTATCGTTGACAGATTCATGAAAAAGGAGAGCAAATAACAGTTAAAAGGACAATTAGGTTTGTATGTACCTTTAGATTAATTGGACAGTCTATAGAACAGCTGACTACAATTTAAGTGATGAAAAGTCAACAGAGACCCTAAAACCGTTTATAAATATGACACTTATATATTTGAGAAAATACATTTACCCATACGAATGCATGGATAACTTTGAAAGGTTTAATGAAACAGATATACTACTAATGGAAAAGTTTAACTCATCACTTAATGATTCAAACATATTAGATGATGATGTATATGGTGTCATGGAACATTTCAGCCTGCAAACACTTGCAGCTGTACGTAACTATAACTATTACGTAAAAATATACATGTAATAGTTGTGAGGAATTTATGACTGTAATGTCTGTATGACCAATTACAAACAAGACCCGGCTCACTATTATCGTGTACCTGGACTAGCTCATGGTGCAATTTAAAAGTTATTGGGGTGTATAATTTGAACTGTTGACATGCTATGACATGCTCCTGATAATTGAGAATGGAATCAGATATGGAATTAGCATGTTTTACTGATAGATACGCCGAAGTCAATCACGAATACTAGATAGATAAAAAGTGGCGATGAGTACAAAAGGTCAAAGTCATGGTCATTCATTGTAAATTTACATTCTAACAACATCAATGCATGAGCCATGAGTCAATACATGCTGGTAAAATCCTTTGGATGGGAAATAGCTGAACAAATTAGATGAGTAGAACAAAACCTGTTTTAAATACCAGATGATTTTTTTTATATCGATTGCATTTTAGAAGTGGATTTGTAGATCCATTGCACTTGCACGACTGTTTCAAGGACTATCCGTTAGGTGCATATAAATTAATTCCATGTGCACATGATTATCTCCCTTGCAGAAGAAGTTGATTGATGATTACATCGGTTGTAAACAAACAGTTCCAAAACTGTTATGTACATTGAAAACCAAAGAGAAATATGTCATTCACTTCAGAAACCTGAATCTTTGCATGCAGTCTAAAACTGAAGAAAAGATACACAGAATTGTTTTGTTTCAAAACCAACTGTAGCTGGAATCCCACAAAGAATTGAATACAAGTTTGAGACAAATATGCGACAAATTCTTTCGATAATGATTTTTAAAAAAATATAAAAGAAATTGAGTAATAACAGTGTGTTTTGTAAACAAACCGAGAATTAGAGGAAAGAACAAGAGTAAAAAAATATGTACATATGAATAAATTTTTTAAATCTCAGAAATATTTATCATTTGCCAGGAGAACAATTATTGATGATGAATTAGATTTAGTCAGTTTAGAAAACAAGAAAATTAAATGACAAAAACCATTGTACCTTGGATTTACACTGTTAGTGCTATCCAAATGCTTGATGTACGAATTTTACTATAACAAGCTTAAAATCAAATACGGTGATAGAATGAGACTATTACTGACTGATACTGATTCTTTATGCATTCATCTGTTGAGACAAAAAAAATTTCACAACGACATGAAAGATAACATCAAGTTCTATGACACTAGTGACTATCCACAGGACGACTTGTTTTGTTTACTACAAGACTATCCACATGACGACTTGTTTGGTTTACCACAAATGAATAAGAAGAATCGTGGACTTTGCACAGATGAACTAGGATCTATTACTATTTAAGAGTTTTGTGGTTTAGGGTCAAACGTCAATTCGTTTAGGACTGCTAAAGACAAAAAGAAAGTTTGTATAGGCACAATAAAGAAAAAAAATGCATGATCAAGAAGAATTTAAAACTCAGGATGTACAAATATTGATTATTTATTCAGAAACACAGTTTCCATTGCTTTTTCCTTCTTGTTGTGGAAGAGCACGAAACACCTAACATTCTCTCTGAAATCTTTGATTCAAAGTTGTACTTTTTTTACTATCATTCATACTAATATTTCAAAGTCTCTACCACTAAAAGCTCGCTTGGTTACGTTAGTTGCTTTCTTTCTTAGATCGTCATGATTCCCACAGTCATCAATAATAAACAAAGTATTGTTTCCTTGGTATAGATCAACCAGTTGCTCCAACCATTTGTTTAATTTACCCTCAGAATTAATCACGATCACATTTTCATATTCGTGTAATCACTTTCTATCCTAAGTCTTGTTGAAAAGAAACATTGGACAGATTATAACGATGCAATCGAGAAAGATTTTGTATTTATTCTCTTATAAATACTACTGCGATGCACTCCACGATCTGGACATCATTTATACTTGCTTTTGCCGATTTGTTTAATTTTTACCTCAGCATCTAAAACGAAACAAATATACATCTTGTGGGCATCTATATTTTCGTTTCTATTGATTTGAAAGCGAATACCTTGTTAAACGATATATAATTTCAGACCATGCAATCTGTTATCATGTGTACTTCTCAAATGAAGCTAGAGTCAATGACTATCAGTGTAAACAGTTGTAGTACTTACGTTATTAACTACTGTGATTTTGTTCTTCGTCAAAGAAATATTTATCGACTTCTGTAAACTGTTGTATCAATTCGAAACACCGGGAATAAACAATATATGGGAGACGTTCTACAGTCAATGAAATTTTATATATTGCTGAGTTGCAAACATTTTCTGGATCACTTTCTCCACTTTCGTTTACACAATATCTGCTCATGTTGTATTTACTGCTATGTCGATAATACTTTCCCTTGTGAAATAGTCGTAAAGGAAAGCCATTCCATTTCTGTATTTGTCATTGTCTGATTGCACAACTGACTCAAAAGGAATCGTATCGTACTGCAAACAAATTTGTCGAGTTCATACTCTTGGTTACCATTTTCTACCACTTCAGAGACTTTTACAAGTATAATGTTAAATCTGAAATCGTGTGGAAGAGCATTAGGATATAGTTGACAATGATCTGCTAGTATCTGAAAGTTAAGTGGTATTCTAAACTTCTTTCCATATAAAAAACCTGTGTATTTTAAGTGCCAGTATTTGTGCTCATTACCTGCCCCTGATCGTAATTTTCTCAGTTTATCATTCATAATGCCTTGTTCAATCCTATGTGTCCTAACCCAAACAGGTAATCACAAATCTGTCCATGTCATGAAGATGTTGTAGTCATTCAGTTTGAAAAGAGCATCGCTTCCATATGATATGGTGATGTATTTAACAAGAATTCTAATCAAATTGTTTAATACTGCGTTATTAGCATCTCATTTTACTTTCATATCAAACAAGCCGACGAAGCTCCCCGGTACAATCATGCTATTTAGGCTTAGCTTTGTATAAAAACTTGTAACGTTTGCTCATATGTAATGTTGCTCGGTGTGTATGTGATACAGTGATGTGTTGGACTGATGTATTTAACTTCATGATGTATCTTTTCCTGCTTGTTAAGTTTGGTGAATTTACCGTAATTTGTCATTTTTACTATTTACATGCTACTAAAACTTACACACTAGCACCCATCACAATTGCTATGAATATGTAATCGTATTTTACGTGATTATTAAAACGTTGGTAAAATCATTAGGTTTAGGTTTTCTTGGTTTTTCAAGTCTTGTATTATTCTCTGGATGTGTTGAAGCCGATAAAGCAATAGCATCATCCAAGGTAGTTTTATGTCTGTGTCACCAATCATTGTTCGCTCAATCTTTCATTCAAGTGATTAGGCTTAGATTCTTTTAGATTCTTTCAGATTTTCTTTTCTTCACGCCTGATGAGCAAGCAACCCGTAGGTTGACTACCCCTAATACAATGTAAAAATAAATATAAACTTTAAATAATAGTACAAGTTCAATAAACAAGCTGACAAAAATTGTGTATTGATTTTTTTAAAATTTGAATGACATATTGCCCTGAAACATTTATTGTGTATAACTAGTATCTGCAAAGCGTGATGGAATATTGTCGAATCCATTATTATTAACTAATGTCTTCAGTATAGTTTCAGATTTCAAATGTCCAAGAACCCTTTTGTTACTTGGTATTGAAAATTAATGGGACATTGATATATAGTTAACAATTGTGATTTCATCTCTTAAATTCGCACTTAATTGTAATACTATCCGGGTACACCTGACTTGGTATAATAGAAAAATCGTAAAGCAATATACATCTCGGCATTAGTTTGGCTTTCTCCTGAAGCTCCTTTTGTCATTTATCGATTTTTTCTTTCAATGTTCAAATTTGATCATACAACGCAATATCATTTACACCCAGTTTTTGTATTGTATTCAGTTTTGAATGTCTATATTTCTTATTTCGGTTTCAACTATATCAATCCTAGTCTGGATCCGAGTCTTCAGTTTTGAATTCATCTGTAATTTTTGTAAACGTTTGTTTCTATATCATTGAATTTAATTGTTTTGTCTATTTTGTCAATATTACCTTGCACCAGATCAATATTATTAACCACTTCTCGATCACCATATTATTTCGCATCTATTTGTTATTGTTCAACTTTAGCATGTAATTTGTTGTAAAATTTGGCGAATGTAACATCTTTTATCGTTTTGATCTTCTTGCCAAAATCTGCAGAACTAAATCGTAAGGTGTTATAATAAAGCTAATGGTGCTTTCATTACTATTTGTTTTGTCTCTGACGACCTATATCATTTTGGTTTTCTCTCTATAATAATTTTTCTTTTGCAGCTCTGACCTGGTATTAGTATCAGCTGTTATATTGCTTCTCAAGTCAGTAAATTTAGGATAAGATCATTTATTACCTTTTTGATCTCATGGTCGTTTTGTTGGATTTCATTATTCAGAATCTCTCTGTAATTGTTCCAGCCATTTTTCGGAGAGTACCACATTCTTCTAGTGGTTTTTAATTGTCTCAATGTTACTCTCCAATTATATATGTGTATACCATCTGTTCGTCTGGTAGTAAATATTGTCTAACAGTAGGTATCTCATCTGCTCTTTCCTTAATGTTTGCAGGGCTTGTACGGCACTAGAGACAGTACCGAATCTCTGCCTGAACAATTCATGTGCAGCTCTAAGAAAAATTCTGTTCTCATATACCTGTTTCCGTGATTTCGAGATTTTTTTACCGCTTTCAGTACCACTCTATTCACTTGCATTTTATTTATTGCCAGCTTGTTCCCTCCACGTTTTTACATCTTTTACATTGTTATCCTCCAATGTCTTACGCATTTGACTGTCATCTCGTTTTTGTACTAAATTTCTACTGGATGCATACATTTTTGAACCTGATCTAATAGATAGGCAACACAATCATCGTTGAGATTGAAACCAAAGTTAATTTTTTGACCAAGTGTTGCATCTTTCTCCCGTTTTTCTCTCAATACTCAAATGTAAAACCAACACATCATGACCTCTTAAAGACGTCGCAATTCTGACATCTTACGATATTTAAATAACATGAAAAATATATTTTACAGACATACTGTGAAAGTCGATAACTTTTCTATCTTCATCTTTTATGCGTACATTCAGTCTGTATGTAGTACATTTTTCTAATTGCTTGCAATGGTCATTAACATTGTTGGAAACAAAGTTGCTGTGAAAAAACAGTAAACACTAATAATATTCATTAGAGTAATTTATGGTGTTAATGTTTTGATCAAGATAAATGTATATATTTTATGTTTCAGAAAACTACAGACTGTATCAGATTCAGCTGATATCTGTATAGATCTCTGCTATTTGATCTTATAAATTTATTGCTGTAATTCGTTATGTACACTGTGTAAATGTTACTAGGAGTGATATTAACTTTTGAGCTGTGTTTCAAACATTCAGCATCAATCATTTTCCCGTTGCCACCATTTTCTGCAATTTCATTTTTATCTTTATTGATTTACATTTCAATGTTGTAAAAACTATCTGAGTCCGAAAAGTCCTTGTTTCATTATTGTCGTTTATGTACTAGAATATATTATGTTTGAGTTCATTGGAAATATTGTAATACCCCAAAATAAAATATATTATCTGAAATAATATCAACAGTTTACTGTTTCAGTTGTCAGTTGAATTTGTAAAATACATTTCTTTCACAGGGAGACGGTCAAGTGTAATCGTGCTGTGCACGTGTACCAGAGGTTAAATATTGCTCTTCATTTGTATACCAAATGTGGAAGAGCCAAAACATAAACAACTGAAACGTTTTCTTTTCAACTTGTACGTTGTTCTCCTGTAAAGTTTTTTTTCCTCTTGTTCCCCACTGCCAAAAAGTTTTGTTTCAGTTTTTCTATATCCACCTTTAGTGAGTCTCTGAATCTCTTTATACCTGTTGTACTCGTTAATAATCAAAACAAAGCTCTTTATGACTGATTTCACTATCATTGATCGCATTTTGTTGTTGTTTTTTTTTTTTGTAGCAGGTTTCTTTGACTCTGTACATGCTTTATGTTGTACTCTTCCATTTTTCTGATTGAACATTTGGTATATTTGACCCACCGATTTTACGTGTTTTATGTGTCTCTGACACGATTTTTGATGAATCCATTTGTACATTTGTCCTTGGCTTGCTTCTTTAAAAATTGATCATGCTTTGCACGCACACCAGAGGCGTAGCTATCTTTTGGTCCAGAGTTACTCATTCTGCTTCAGAGATGGTACGCAATTCAGCTTCAGAGATGGTACGCAATTCAGCTTCAGAGATGGTACGCAATTCAGCTTCAGAGATGGTACGCAATTCAGCTTCAGAGATGGTACGCAATTCAGCTTCAGAGATGGTACGCAATTCAGCTTCAGAGATGGTACGCAATTCAGCTTCAGAGATGGTACGCAATTCAGCTTCAGAGATGGTACGCAATTCAGCTTTGCATATGTTACGCTATTTTATATTGAGTCAAAGTTTGTCAGGTAAAACCTCATGTGCTATTAAGTAGTCGATTGTGAATTGGTTAAAAGGAATTGGAATGATTAGCTTTACAACTTCTTCAGTACCCATAGCTGAAGGTAGACTAATTGTAAACCTCAATATGTTGTTCAAAAACATGTTGTAAACAACAGTAAGAGAAAAGCTTAATGTTGCTGGGTAAATTGTTTTGATGATGTTTTTCGTTTCTGTCGACATTTGTTTGTAGGTACATGTATATGCTATTTATTACCCAAAAAAGTTAAAGAATTTCAGGGATCGGATTATATGTATTGTCATTTTGTACGTCGTACAAGTTTTGTGATTGTTGTTTAGTTGTGTTAATTATCGTGATTGTTAATTTGTTTTGTAAATGCTTTGTTATCTCAGCATATTTAAAACCAGACAAACAGAAATAAGTTTACTATTTGACCAAATAAAAAAAGATGCCCCAAACCACCACCTATAAAATAATAAACCTTTTTGAGCTATGTGATTCTGTTTAATTTTTCACAGAGATTGCAACATGTTGTGATGTTATACCGTGCTCCTTACGCGTGCTGTGCACACTTTACACAGTCTTTGACGATTTAGAGTTTTCGTGTTCTTTCTTCAAACGTTCAGTTCTGTTGCTTTTTTTTTTTCTTTACACTTTCCGTTAATGTTGTCCAAGTTGCTCTACGTGGATTTTTTTTATTAAAATGAAATTACATTTTCAGGTTCTTCGCTAACCTTGTTTTCATCTTCCTTTTTGTCTTGTTCACCTTCCATTTGTTTAAGAAAATTTGGATAGATAACTAAAAAATAAAGATAAATCGTAACAAAAGTTAATTGCAGATGCATCAGTGGCCAACAAGACTGTTGAGTCACACGTAAAATCAGTGGGTCAAATTTGCTAAAAATTAATGATGTTTTATCTATAATATTCCAAAAAGATACTGAATTAAGATAATTGAAGTAATCGACTGCGTCCGTAGACTATTCATTTTGACTTTTACTTGGAACTATTCAGAGTTCCAAGCGAAGAAAGTTGTTTATTTAGAATGGTGCAGCAAGTGTGTAAAGATAGAGGCGCATGGGTGCACAGGTGGGTTTGCACACCGAATGGCGCTGATTTTTTGAAGGATTTGAGAAACTTATCCGCAATATACATTATATATTTCATTGACATTTAAGGTATGCATTATAAATCCGATATTTGAGTTATACAGGCGTAAACATTAAAGGATATATGCGTTACTCTCGCTTGTTTCAGTATATGTTCATATACATGTAGTTGACCTACATTCCATCAGGTGCACTATGACTCCTCTCATTTCCGAAAAAGGCTCAATTAAACTATCTCAGCACAATAATAATTGAACCGAACTAGGTTTTGATTGACAAATAGTGATTTAAAGAGCAAGTTTAAGATATAAACAAGCCCTACAAGATAAGGTTATAAACTCCAGTAGGATAGAGAGAAGGATGGAAAAAGATGGGGGCTGAGGATGTAACTCCAAAGAGTAAAGATTCTGACAGTGATGAGGTGCTCCCATTCTCCTCACATACTTCTATTGGGCAATTCGTGAGGAGTCAGTTGTGAGGTTCTGATTGTGGTCATGTGGAACAGAGCAATATAAAGATAACAGGCAAGCTTGACCTACTTGTCCAGAAAGTGGACAACATTGCCTCAAGAGACCACATCGAATCCAAGATAGACAAACTTGTGACTAAGAATATTTTGGATACATCACAGAAAATTAGCCAGCAAATGCAGGAGGATCTGAGAGAAGATAAATTCAAAGATGAAGGACGAGATTACAAGTTTTAGAGATGACATCAGTGCAAGACAAATAACAAATGAGAACTTAAAGAGGAGAACTGAGACACTAGATTGAGACAATAAACAACAGACTAATTACATCACTGGTCTCCAAGGAGCGAACAATAGAGTAAAGGACAAATTGAATGAACTGAAACAATACTCTCGCAAGGATTCAATAAAGATCTACGGTCTGGATGATAGTGAAAAGAGAGAAACCAATTAGCAGTGCGTTAAGAATGTGGTGGAATGTTTCAATGTTTCCTCAGATTGAAGAGCTCGCCATCAGTCCAGTATCTGATGTCGATCGCAGCGTCATATTCACGTAAGGCATATGTAAACATGGCAGAGAACATCATACTGAAGAGGGTTGTGGACTGGGAATGGTTCAGATGACTCAACGTCATCCATAGCCGGCAAATCCTCACCAGAATTCTGCTGAATCGCCTTGTGGATGACATCGATCAAGGGCTCCTACCTGAGAGTCAGTGTGGCTTCATGAAAGGACGAGGAACCACAGACATGATGTTTGCAGCTCATCAACTCCAGGAGAAATGCCAAAACATAACTCCGACCGGTACACGACATTCGTCGACCTGACAAAGGCCTTTGACACAGTCAGTCGTGGTCGCCTCTGGAAGTTCATGGCAAAATTTGGTTACACAGCGAAATACATCGTAATGGTTCGGCAATTCCATGATGGTATTCTCGCTCGTGTCGTGGACGACTGTTATAACCAAATCTTTGTCTGACATGCAACAGCGAATGGACCATTTCTCTTCAGCTTGTGACAATTTTGGTCTCACAATCAGTATTAGGAAGACCGAAATGATGCACCAGCCTGCACCAGGAAAGCCTTACATAGAGAATCACAGTGAATGACCAAACCCTCGTGGCAGTGGATAAGTTCACCTCCCTCGGCAGTCCACATCAATGACGAAACCAACATCAGAATTGCCAAAACATGTGTGATTTTTGGGAGACTACACGCAAATGTGTGGGAGCGCAGAGGCATCAGTCTGCAAACAAAACTGAAGATCTACAAAGCCATTGTGTTACCGATCCTTCTGTATGCATGCAAAACCTGGACGCTGTACAGACGCCATGCAAAGAAGCTGAACCATTTTTACATGGGGTGCCGAAGGAAATTGATGAGGATAAGATAGCAGGACAAGGTCCCAGGCACTCCAAGCATCCACATTATGCTGATGAAATCACAGATAAGATGGGCAGGCCACGTAACCAGTATGTCAGACGAGCGACTACCAAAGAAAATCTTCGACGGCAAGCTGAAGTAGGGAAATCGATCTCAGAGAGGTCAGAAGAAACGCTTCAAAGCCTCCCTCTAGTCATCCTTTAAACACTTCAACACTGACCCTGCGTTTTGAGAAGATCTTGCACAGATTCGTTCCACCTGGCGCAATCTCGTCCATACTGGAGCTACAAAATTTGAATTGAGGAGAATTGCAGAGGCAGTGCAGAAGTGCGAGCATCGTAGATCTCAGAATTGCAGCACGTCCTCTATTGACCAAGCAACCCCAAGCGACATCTCTTCTCCAGTGAGCCACAGACAGTTCAGAGCACAAATTAGCCTGATCAGCCTCTCACGTAGTCACAGAAACCAAACCAGTTAATGAGGTCATAGTCATCTTCGAACTCGAAGGACGAACAACAACAACGACGCGAGCGAGAATGCAATCATGGAATTGCCAAACCATTATGATGAATTTCCCTGGGAAACCAACTTTTGCCATGATCTTCCAGAGGTCAGCACAACTGACTGTGTCAAAGTCTTTTGCCGGGTCAACGAAAGTCGTGTACAGATTGCAGTTCTGTTCCTGGCATTTTTTTCTGGAGTTAAAGAACTGCAAATACTGTGTGTATGGCCCCTCGTCCTTTCCAGGAGCCATACTGATTCTCAGGCAGGAACCTTTGATCGATGTGATGCACAAGGAAATTCAATAATTCTCTGCTCAAAGACCCCGAATACATAAAGAAAATAAACGAAAATATTCGAAATGTAAACTACCAATACATTTGTGTAGAATCATCAGATCATTTCGTAAATATGCCATCTGCCGATTTCAAATTCACTATTAATGATCAATATTTCTTTGAGATATTTTGTTAGAAATTAGAGGAATTACAATATCAATTTCTTCTTGAAAGAAAAAATCTCAAGATCGACAGGAAAATCAACTGCTTAAAGATATAAAGATTTTAAAAGAAATAAATGATGCAAACGAATTATCAAAATTAGATGAAAAGGGAGATAATTTTAAGAGATCAGGAAGACGAAAATGGAAGGAGTTCGAAGGTTAGGGCGACAGCGAAATGGATTGAAGAGGTAGGGAAGGTAACAAAATACTTCTGTAGTCTGGAAAACAGAAACTACATTAGTGAAATAGTGCCAGGACTTGTCCAAAATAATGGATCGGTAACAGAAACTCGAGAGATAATTTTGGAAGAAGCTAAACTTTCTATAGTAATCTATAAAAAAAAAAACGCGAAGTTGAACCTGTTGATCTTGAGACTTTTAAAAGTACTCTGATATTGCGAAATTAAATAATATTCAGAAGAATTCAATGGATGGTCGAATATTCCTATCTAGAAGCTACTAATAGTTTCCGAAAATAATGCAAAACGAAAAAGCCCAGGATCTGATGATTTCACGGTAGAATTGTATGCAATTTTTGCTGTTGAAAGATATTGGTTACTTTTTGGTTAAAGCAATGCATTTTGGATATAAGCATGGGGAATTATCTCCCACCCAGAAAGAGAAAGTCATAATATGTATACCAAAAGGTGACAAGCATAAACAATATATCTCAAACTGGAGACCTATTTCACTTCTAAAAGGTGTCATATACAATTGATTCTGCTTACATAGCAAATAGGATCACAGCAAGTATGCATCAAGATCAAACGTTTTTTTTAAAGGGAGATAATATTAAAAATATATAATGATTTGGTATTTTGCACCAGAAAACATAAAGTTCCTGGTCAGCTTCTTTTAATTGATTTCGAAAAATAATTTGATTTTGTTGCATGGTTGTTCATAGATAAACTAATGTTTCTTTTGTTTTTTTTTAATTTTGATGAATCAGTTATAAAATAGATTTTACTTTTTTATTGTAAGATCAAACCATGTATAACTATTAATGGACAAGTATCGTTATGGGTTCATATTGAATAATTATGTTGCCATGGCGACTCTCTCCCTCACTATATCTTTATTTTGTGTCCACACATCGTGATTGTCATGCGTCATTTGTACGTTCGAGTGTCGGATAGAATTAGTAGATGTGACAGTAGGACTATCGTCGTCATCATCCTTCTTCATTGCATAATTGATACTCACTTTATCTTATTTTTTGTCCTGTACAATCACTTGTGGTGTTAATACAGATTGTCTATCAGCCTTTGGAATTCCGTTCTTTTCATCGTTACTGCTCCATTAATTTTTTAACAGTCTCTGATACTGTCGAAACAGACTTTGTAATATATATTTTGCTTTTCATCTATGCACCTAATATGCGGATTACATAACGTTTTAAATTTTGATTCAATCTACCTATTGCCTCATATGTTGATCCGTTGCTATCTTGCGGAAATAAGCAAGGCCTGCCAGTACTTTCATCTCCGTGTGCTATACAACGCATCAGCTGGCAATATTCTCCAATATTCAACAGTGCCTGCTCCATTGTTATAATTACATTAATAAGCGACTAACACAAGAGAAGTTGTCGACTCCCCAAAACCTTGGTGTACAGTGCTATGTTCTTCTGGCTCATTGTCAGTCAAGTATTCGTTTTCCTTTTTTTTCTTTTTTTCTTCGATGTATCTCCAGTCATGCTGTTGTGGAATTTTAAAATTGTTGAAGATCAAATTAAATTGTTTCGTACTTATAATGTTTTTTTTATTTAAATGCATTATCTTTAAGTGAGTATTTTACATTCAGACCGCAGTTTTCGCACCTGGAAATAAACATTAAACTCGTATACTGATTCTTGCACATTTTTGTTCATTAAATGGCAGTAGGAAATCACTATCAGATGTTACCACACACACTGCCCAGTTTCGTTGATTCTGCCGAAATTTCATGTCACACTGTGATCTGTATCTTTTTATAAAATCATCACTGAGAAAATTTATAGTGAAATTATCAAAAATGTTTAATGGATTGTATGTGAAAAATTAAATTTAAGTGTAGTAAACGTTTTATCTCGTTGAAAAGTTGCAATATCAGGATTAGCGGTAATCTGAGATATATAAAAGGATAAGCTACTTTACCTGTTAGTTGTGTGATGTTTATTTTAATCTGAAGTCTTTGTGATCTTTAAGAAATAATTATGAAATTCACTTTTCTTGTGCAAATATATTGCGCCTCTGTGCACTGCTTTCCAAATTCAAGAGGGATTGTTTGTTTATTTTTCTTTTTAATCATTTCAACTGTAATACTTTGTATAAATCGTTTTTTTAGACACTCTTAGATATTTGTTATTTCTTTTTTTCCATTCCTCTAATTGATTTTTTTTTTTTTTTTTTTTTTTGCATTTGCATTTGCATTTGTAGCATTGTACTATCAATTTTGTTTCGCACATCTGTTCTACATGTTTGTGTCTCAAATATTCATTGTACCATTTATTTAGGTAATTTAATTTCAATTACCACTAGATGTTACATGAAAGTTCTGAAGAAAAAAAATGTATCTTCAAAACCTGTATATATCTACAGACTATTAAATGTGTACTGGATATTATTTCACACATGTGGTGTAAAAACGGTTCCTATACCAACTGGGTAATTATCAGGTAATTCTTTGTGGTTGAAGGTTTTATATATGTGTTAAAATTGTATATAGTAAACATTTTGTCCAGGAAAAATGCGTAAACAATTGTGTAGTTAGAACGATTGCTATCCTTTCTTTGAATGGAATTCGAGAGAAGATTAAAGATCCTCATGACTGTATCAACAATTATATGAGATTTTCATTACCTTTCATTTTATAAAAAAAAACTCACAGATCAACTTGTAGTCCCTTACATTGTGTGTGTTCATAAGCTTTATTGTGATGTAGATGGAATCAGCTCCATAATATTATCTTTTCATTTCTTCCATGCTATCATATATTACCTTGATAGAACATTGTGTGAATTGCAGTCGCCTTCATGCGAACAACCTTGTTTAGCTTACTAGTGATGTGTTAGATGCACTTTTTTTTAAAGCTGGTATTTCATATATCAAGCATGTTTTAATTACTTCATTTTCTGCTGCACTCTTTTCTACATTTGTTACATTCTGGAAACTCATTATCTTTTACAAACTCAACGTTTTCATGCTTCTAGATACTGCTGTTTATGAATTGTTCATCCTCTGTCATTTATTTTAATGGCATAATGTTTTCAGCTGGTTCCAACTCTTCAACGAGTCATTATACCCTTCCCATTTTACAAGTACGTCCTTTCAACAGTTCATCTACTTGGTTTTCAAGATCTTTTCAACTTTGTATATGTGATATTGTTTGTTTTATACAGAAACTCTTGTGCGTAAAATATGCCCTCTAAATCCTCTCAATCTATGTCTTCCAGTCTGCAAACAACCAGATCACATACAATTATTTCCTTGATTTAAAATATTTCTTCAGTATCTTTAGGAGGGTAGCCCTTTGCAAATATTGTTTCATATTTTTTAAATTCTAACTGTGACACCAATTACGAATTTACGAGTTCCAAATGTATCAGTTGACGAATAACCTAATAGATTGCTTCATACGTTTTACCTGTTTCCATGCTTGTTTCAGCCATCTTCATGTCTATTGGTGTGTGATGAGTGTTATTGTTTCCGTAAATTAACTTTGGTAAAATGTCAACCCATTTTCTGGTTTTTCTTTGTGACGAAATAGTTACATATTCTATCTTTTATGGTATTTTAAACCATTCAACTACATATGCCTTTTTGTCTGAGTAAGTTGAAAAGTACTCGATATTTTCTTTTTCTAACAAATTCTTAATATTCTTGTTGCTAAATTCGTTTCCCACATCAAACTGTTTCCTTTCATGCTTTCTCTCTTTGAAGATTTCTCTAAAGGCATCGTGTATGTCATCTCCCTTTCTTGTTTTCACCCCAAGCGTATTTCTAAAATGCATATATCAATGTCAAAATGTATTTATATGCATCGTTATTTGTTTTTTGTTTTTTTGTTGTTTATTTTTACTATTTTTATTTTTTTTTTTTTTTTTGGGGGGGGGGGGGGGTTTCATGTCAGCGATGTCTGCCTGCCACCGATCATCCAAGTGACTAACATAGACCCTTATGTAACGAAATATCTTTTGCTTGCATGCTCGTGTAATGTGTTGGTAGATTGCTCAGTTGACCATCCTGTCGATTTGATTTGATTTTGTCTCGTTTTATTTATTCCCACAGTTGATATTTGTATAAGCAACATGACTTTCAGGACCGTATAAATATGTCTTAAACACTATTCTTTGCCGGTCATCTCCTATGGAGAGATATAGTTTTGATACATCATTTAAAGCGCAACAAAATCATCCAAAGAATGTGTATGCTTGATAATCTCTCTTTAGGTGCTATCAACAATCCAACAGAAGATTCATCTACAACAGGTACTTTTATTTCAACAATTTGCAACGTTTCTTCAATCCTTTCAAACGTATAAATTTTTGCCATTTCTATTCTTGTTTCTAAAACAGCTGCTTCATATACTGAGTTACCATATGCCATTTTAAATCTAACTTTGTTATCCATAAATTCTATATGTTTCCGTTGAATCGTTGTAGATTAACCTTGTGAAGTATACGAGATCTTTGAGTTGTACTATAAATTTAGCTGAATATAAGTATGTGTACTTTACCTCACATCCAATACCCAATTCATTTCTTCCTCACATCGTAATCATCTTCCTATCATGATTGATAATGGTTATCTTCATGTTATCCTCATTGTATGCAATTATTTAAATAAGCGTCTTTTCTAAAGCATTGTAGTATATCTTTTTATGTTTTAAATTTTGTAACACAGCTAGCTTTGTTCCATCCAAAATTTTAAACAAATACACATTATCTCTTGATTTCGAAGTGTTGATTTCATGTTAGACTCATGTATTAGTTCTATCATCTATTTCAAAACTGTTAAATTCAATACAATGTAGCTTTGTGCCATTATTTATTTATTTATTTTTTTGAGGGCATTAAAAAGACAAAGAAACTCAAATTAGTGTTGTACCGTGCTTATTGTTTTCACAGTCTGAGTGATCTAGTAATTTTTAATGATTTTCAAAAAGGATTGGTCCAGAAATGGTCTGGTCTCAAAACTATATTTGTTCCAATTTTAATATAGTATTCCTCCAACACGATGTGGTAATATACATATACGTATAAGTCGTCTAATTTAATTTTTAACCTTGGTTTTTTCATGTCCTCGTAAATCTACATGAGAACGTTAAAACACACCAAAATAAATTCTTCTAAAAGTGAAAGTATACATACTACTCATTGGCATGAAATTTTCAGTATGTTTTTAAACTTTAGAGTTATTCACATTGGGAGAGATATTAAAGAAAACGAAACAGTGGTTTTAAAAAGTAGGCATAGTCATCTAGGCTCAAGATCCATAACTCTAATTCCCCTGTGGATTCTATCGTCAAGCAACCCTTCCTAAACGGCAACCTCACTGTCAGGTCAATGCTCTCCTCCATGTATATTTGTAGTGGTGGTGATGTTATTCTCTCTCTCTCTCTCTCTCTCTCTCTCTCTGTCTGTCTCTGTCTCTGTCTGTCTGTCTGTCTCTCTCTCTCTCTCTCTCTCTCTCTCTCTCTCTATATATATATATATATATATATATATATATATATATATATATATATATATATATATATATATATATATATATATATATCTATATAACGCACGTGTGTCACATATCCAGGAAGAAGAAACCATCACTTTAGGGAAGCAAGGATACTAAAAAATTCAAAAACATTTATTAAAAGATATTTTTAAAAATTAAAAAAATAAGAAAGTAAGGCAGGCAGTAAAAGATAAGGCCTCAAGGCTTCGGGATTAATAATGCAGCAATGGTCGAAGGTAAACAAACAACAGGAAAGTGAAGGACAGACACGTAAAAATGTTGCGGTTGTCTGTGCATATTAATCTCTAAAGTTTGTCTTAAATAAAAGAAACTTGTGCAATAATTTCTTTGTGTTTATATAACTTTGCTGAATTCCGAAGCTGAAATTTTTTTCAGTCGTGTAATAGGGCTCAAAGAGTTACTGGTAAGCATGTATACAACCGTACTGAACCAGGCACGAAAATCCAGAGTTTTAATTCAAATGTACAGCGACTGCGGGGGAGGGGGGCAAAAACACAAATGTTGCCATTACAAGGTGGTTTATTTCCTGGCAATTAATGCACTTGTCATATTTAAAGCCACCTACAGATGTAACAGCAACATCGAAAACGGGAGGGGTGGAGAAAAAACAAGTCCCAAGACTGAGATCGTTCATCTGTCTGACATCTGGCTAATAGCCAAATGCAAAAGCAGTTGACCCCGAAATGTCTGGGTCACTGTAATGCCTTCTGTAGACATTTCTTCTAATTATATTAATTGTATATGTTATGAAAAGAACTGTTTCAAGGCTTCTTTATTTTATTGTATCTTCAACCATAGTTGATGATACATCAGCATCATATGTTCAATATTGAAAGGCCTATATACCAGTTTGCTTTCTGTCAAATTTTATATCATTCTGTTTAGTGGTTTTTGAGAGAAAGTCGTCTACAGGGTGTTCCTTATAAAAAGTAACAGCAGTCATATATTATGGCTGATCAGGATCATTAAAGAATTGAACGGTTTTAAGCTAAAAGACGTTTTGTCAAATCTGCTCAAATTCTATCGTTTTTTTATTTTATTATTTTTTAGATTTTTACAAGAATTGTTCATTTCTAGTAACAGCAGCCTTTTAACGACCGATCGTCCATCGTTCCTACAAACTTACAAGGTCTTTATAGCAGGGTGTTTTTTGCACGTTCTGTTGAGTGGTTTTAGAGAAGACACTGTTTGCATTTCTTCTGTTCTTAGAAAAGGCAGCTATATGTGTTGGCAGATTTGCATCATTTATACATATTTTAAAGGCATTTATTCCAGGACTCTTTTTATTAACTTTTATCAAATTCTTTTGTTAACGGTGGTCTTACTTTACTGTAGATATCCATCATTTGTATGAACTTAAAAGGCTTTTATGCCAGAATGCTATTCTTTTGTTTAATCAGCGGTGTTTGAAATGAAGTTATTTAAAAGTTGTTTTGTTTCTTTTTTTAGTCACAGCGGCCACATTTGATGATAGATTGGCAGCATTTGTTCAAGTCTTAATGAAATTCATGCCGGGATTATTTCGGTTAAATTTTATTAAATTCTGTTCAGTGATTGTTGCGAAGGCGTCGTTTAAATGTTTTTTCTGCTTTTAGTAAGGACAGCAATATTTTATGACGAATCATTTCCATAAAAATGAAAGCGCTATAGGCCAGAATGCTTTCTAAATTTGGTTAAAGTTTGTTTAACTGTTTGTGAGAAAATGTCCTTTTGAATTTTTTTTTTTTTTTTTTTTTTTTTTTTTTTTTTTTTTTTTTTTTTTTTACCAACGGCGGCTATATTTGAAGGTGGATCGGCATAGTTTGCACAAATTTAAAAGGCCTTTAAGCCCAGATGTTCTTTGGCAAGTTTTGTTGAAACTGATCCAGCGAATTTAGAAGAAGTTGAAAATAGCCATTGCTAATGGATAGACGATGGACGACGCACGACGGACGAAGGGTCATGCCAGAAGCTCACTAAGAGTTATGGCTGGGGTGGGGTGGGGGAAGATATTCAGCCTGATCATCCGACTACGGTTATGAGAGAAGATTCAAAGGTTAAAGTGAGAAGAAGACAACTCTCAAATCGATGTGAACGGCTACTTTCTGATATTAAATCTATTTTTATTTTTATAATGCGTAACACAATTCATTTATTCAAGCCGTAACTTCTACCGTTAAAATGGAGGCTGTATTTGGTAACCGGCTGAAGATGGTGCTGAGTGGGATTGCAACAACAGTTGCAATCTTGTCTTCATCTTTTGAACCGTCTGTATACATGCATCATATGTTCCACTATACAAAGCGCTTGTTTCATTGAATTTCCTCTGAAAAGTGACAGGATTGGTAGTAAACTTTTTGAATTGACAAAGATCAAATATTATGGGGGGGGGGGGGGGGTAATAACTACAGTGGTGATTTTGTGATTTAGAATTTCGCAGTATTGCCAAAATTTATTTTTGCTGCTTTTATATAAAGGCGAATTCGTGTGCCAAAAGGTGGAAATAAATTTGGTTTCCGATGTTAGGTGGTTTGGTATTTGGACCTAAAGACCCAATCAAATGCAAGATTAGAAGGATTAGAAGATAGTTTCGTAATATGCTGAAGAGCCAATATCGTTTGTATGAGATAAAGTGATGGTTAATATGCCTCAACATAAAGCTTTATAAAGGGGAAGTTGTAAACAGTGGCGGCTCGAGGGTTCGAGGCGCCCGGGGGCAATGTTCTTTAGTGGCGTCCCTACCGAGGCGCCCTGGGGCAATGTCTTTAGTGGCGCCCCTACTTTACCACAGAGAACAGTTTTTTTATGTCACTTGCCAACCTCCACCCCCCCCCCACCCCCCATCTACGCCCCAGTTACAGCTGCAAACAAACAAACAAACAACTCCTGACGACGCCCCCACTCGTCCGGCGCCCGGTGGCAATTGCCCCCCCCCCCCCCCATCGCCCCGCCGCTATCTCTAAATGCTCTGAAACAAAGTCCCTGATGTTTATCGGATCAAGAATATGAAAGTAAGATTTGCGAGTTGATCCGTACACAGTCGAGCCATAGTTAAGTTTTGATCTTTGTAAAGTCCTGTATACCGGAAGTAATACCTTCTGGTCTGCTCCCCAACCTGTGTTTTCCACAACTCGTATTAATACCAAGTCTTTTTTACATTTGTCCCTGAGGAATCTGAATGTACAAGTAAAGTTAGTTTAAAAGCAAGTCCTAAAAATTTGGTCTCCTCTACAGCAAGGTTAAGAGAATCGTTAAGATAGAGTTTGGGATCATCGTGTAATTTAGGCAATTGGCAGAAGTATATACTTACAGTTTTTGATTTCGAAATTTTGAACCCATTTTCTTCTGACCATTTCTGAACTCTCTAAGTATATCTGTAGTTGATGTTCGATAGTTTGCATACTTTATCACCTACAGCAGATCAAAAAGTCGTCGACGTATAATGAGCAGTCAGGTCCTGGATTTAGACATTTGACAATGTTGTTTAATTTTGATGCTGAAAAGGGTGACTGAAAATATGCTTCCCCATGGCATGCCCATATCACGAGGATAGCTCTCAGAAAGGGAGGTACCCACCTTAACTCTGAAATTTCTATCTTTCATAAAATTGGATATAAAAAAGGTATAACTAGGATGAAAAGACCATTCATCATGCAAGTGAAAGAAAATGGCTTTCATATCTTCTTTCTTTATGAAAGATTCTTGTATAAATGTTTCAAATCTTTGCTGGATTCAAGATGCCAGAGGAATCTGTCATTCGTCATTCGTTCCATGCTTTTGCAAATACAGTTTGTTAGTGCTATGGGATGATAGCTGGAAGAGTCAGTATTGTCCATGCCAGATCTGGATACTGGCATCACTGGGCTTCTCGCAGCGAATGCGGGAAGCCGCCAGTTTTCCAAGTTTTATCGAAAATGATCAGTAGTGTATAGAGGGGCTGTATCAGGTAAGTGTTGCAAAAGTCAATAGTGGATATCATAGGGTCCTGGAGAAATGTCATAGACTCGAATAAAACAGTCTTGTAGTTCTCTAAGACTGGATGATTCACTGTAGTCTTCAGTGTTAGCAGATTTTAAATTTAAAGGAACCTTGTCTTTTAGGGTTTTTTACACAACGGAAGCTTTCAGAATAGTTCTTTGGTGAAGAATTTTTGACAAATGTTTCGGCAAATGTGTTTACACTTTCTGGTAGTGTAGTAACCAATTTTACAGATTTCTTTAAATGTTTGGTATTTGTTTTTCTTTTTGCAATGCTTTTCTGTACCATATTCCATACTGATTTAATAGAGAAACGAGATTTCAACCCAGAGACAATGAATCTGCATGTTTTCCTCTTGTTCTCACTAATGGTACGACGGGTTTTAGCTCAGAATATACGGTATCTATTATGGTTTTCATTTATTGGATTGGCGTTAAAGTCACTAAAGACCTTTTTGCGTTTCCTGATAGCCCCTTGCAAGCATCATCAGACTATGATCTGTTGACACATTTATGAACTGTCAAAGTTGTTCGTATTGTATCCCCATCAACATCCATGAGGGTGTTAGTAAATAAGATTTGACATGTTTCCAAAATGATCAGTTGTCAAACTGGATTCGCAGAGGCATTAAAAAGGTTCCCAATCTGCCTTATTAAATTTCCATATCTGGCCTATCCCTAGAGGTTTGGATATATGACTTCGTAAGTATCTTGGAAAATGATTGTTACTACAGAGGTCATCAGCTACTTCCCAAGAGAGGTCAGGTGAAAGAGATGGATCACAGATGGTCAGATCGAAGAACGAGTAGGATACTGTGTCAGGAGTTATGTAGGTATATAACGTATCATTGAACAGGCAAATATTGTGTTTTTAAGTCTTATATTTTCTTCCCTCTTTTGTTGATATGGTTGCAGCCTCAAAGTGTATGGTGGTCTTTCAAGTTGCCAAAGACAACAAAAGGTGCTGGTAGTTGTTTAATAAAATGTCAAGATCCAATTTAATGATTAGCGTGCTTGGGGGAAGATATATTGATAAAAATGTAAGAGTTTTGTGTATGAAGACATGAACGGCTATAGCCTGTAATATAGTACTGAGATTAATTTGGCTGTGATGAGCTTTGACATTTATGATGATGAACACTCCACTCAAATTTTGCATCTTTCCTAATTATTACATTGTCTCGGTTTCATGGAATAAAGTATTAGTCCAAATAATTTGCAACATGTGAATCTTTTGTGTGTAAATCAGTGTGTTCATCCATAAATATCAACAACTGAGTTGGAGTATACACTCAGGCTAAGGAGTTTTTGTGAATACGTGGCCAGACCCCTCCATGATAAAACTTTACTCGACTCGTGATCTTGCTTGAAAATAGTCTGACCAATCGGAAGGCTGCTTGCTGCAGATGGGTCGCTTCAATGACGAGAGTCCTCTCAAGTGGGTCGTAGGTTGAAAAAGTTTGAAAACCCATGATCTACATTGTTTGTTCTAAATTTGACTGGTCCCCTTTCTCGGGTAAAATTAAGGTAAAGTTGGGACGGGTGACCGGTCTAGTTATACAAGAGAAAAAAAAATAGACATAATCTGCCAGCTCATGCTGGATGTGTACTAAACATTGGTAAGCATGGTATTTTTTTTTTTTTAAATATATATTTACAGAAAAAAAATGGTAGTTTAATGGGGAAATCTTCGTACTAATGAGAGATCTTACGTTCTGATATTTATGTATAATTCTTCTCACATAACTGTTCAAGCTAGAAATTATTATTAATGTGCTGTTGTCCTAAACTTTTCATGTATGATATATGCTCGGATATCTTCTAGCATGTGCAGTCATGTAGAATACAAATAGCGATCCGGCGTAACTTATATGTTACTCCTTCTTTCCGTTCTTTATTGTCCTGTTTCTTTATTATTATTATTATTATTATTATTAAAGCATGCATATCCAGCACAGATGAAAGAATAACACTAGTCTACAGCCAAAATGCTTCCGCAATAAATGTTGTCAAACTTTACTAATTCTGGGTCACTGAGAACGAAAACGATGCTTAAAATTTTTGATTGGCTCTAGTTTTAAAGATATTATACTGGGTCAGTATATACGACCCTTGACTTGGGAATGGCAGAGGATAATTGAGTTATAAAGGGAAGGGATCTCAATTTAAACCAGAAATGACTAAAATACATCTTTGACTGGATCTATGAATAAATCTATGACTGGGTTTGGACAGTACTTGCTTTTTAGGCAAAACAATGAATGATGCAATCTGAAGCTGGTATTGCATCATACATGATATGAATTGCAACATGTTATTCCTAGAAGTCATGGATGATGCCATCATAACTAAGCTTACATCACCAGGGCATTGCAACAATGGAGAGACGCTATCAGGGCAAATGGAGCCCATCAATGCTTGCAGACCTTTGCTGGACAGTGACAAGAGATGCTCCATTTAATGAATACAAGAGACAAGCCAAGAAGCGCCGAGTAGACACTGAATAAACTATGTACTTATATATACATAATAGTTTCTTTTACTTTTGTTTCAATATATTTTTTATTTATAAAAACCCTTTTGCTGTTTTTTTAAAGTGTTACATAAACAGGACAGGTGAAATATTATCATGTAAAGCAAACATAAACACATGAAAAGACCTAGGTTTACAATTTATGATTAAAACTCTACTATGTACACAATATACATAGACGTAAAATGTAAAAACTTAAATATCTTGGAAACAGTAGCCAATCAGTTGTTTTAATTGTCATATTTGAATTCAGCACATCAAAATCCCTAATAAATAGCACATTTTATCTCTGAAGCAGACGACTTCGAAAAAACTGTAGACCAGTGTAATCGGACAGTCTGCTTGATGAAGGGCAATAACTCTGTTTGCAATGGTGCAATCGGCGAAAATCGTCGAGATACTCAGCAAATGTATTCGTATGACCTTGACAGTTCTAAAATTAATTGCTTACTGACGCATGCTCAGACGGACGGAAAAACGTAAGGAATATGTGCATAATGCTAAATACATGCATACTGAGCGTTGTATAGCAAAAGCTTATCGTTCGCTAAGTAAAACAAACTGATATGACTGGACAGAGGGCACATCACATATGCTTACATTATAGGGATTGCTTTTTGTATCTGTTCTTGTACTTTCCTTGTTTTTTTTTGCTTATTTTTGTGTTTAAAAGAACTTTTTCATTTTAGCTTACATGTCAAAAAGCCAAAATGTATATATGGATGGAAAGATGGATATATGTAAATCAATGTATTTAGCTTATAAAATATACATATATACGTATATTTCAATGCAGTATACTAGAGTCGTTAGTAAAAATTTGTATTAGTACTGTATATGTCAGCTGACATGCAGAAATTAGTAACCTGATAAATATAGATAAATAGTCAATATGATAGACAGGAAGACTAACGTATAGAAGTATGTAGTCATAACTTGATGGTTGATGATATTCAATATAAAGTTTGTAGCTTTTATGGTAAAATACATCCGGTGCTGGATTACCCAATAGGCAGACTAAGCACGTGCTTAGGGCACCATCAAAGCAGGGGCACCAAATAAAAAAAAAAAAAAAAAGAGAGAAATTACAGGAGTTTTTTTTAAATTTCACAGGGGGGGGGGGTGTACCATAATCTTTTCAGTGCGTAGGACCTCTAAGGATCTTAATAAGGCCCGTAATACAACATATATAGCTCAAGAACTACATCTCTTTCTCTCTCTCTCTCACACACACACACACACGCACACGCACACATACATGATCCTGATATATATATATATATATATATATATATGTGTGTGTGTGTGTGTGTGAAAATAAATTTTTCCCATTCGTTTCATCTAATATTAATATTTTATGAATGTTTTCATATCTAACTATATATATATATATATATATATATATATATATATATATATATATATATATATATATATATATATATATACAGTGTGCATAGTGTACGTGTGTCTATGTGTGTGTTTGATAATTAAGCATATTTTCTTTGTAAACCGTGAACCCATGACTCCCTAAATCTTGCCACCGAAGTGCTACAAAATTCGACAGTTGTACAGTAGCAGAAATTCTGACAAAAAGTGGCGTAAATATATGATTAATGAGCTTGTATGATAATAATGAAAAGTCACATGCATACAATGTTTAAAAGATACAACTAAAGATAAAATCCATCTCAAATATCCGTACTTTTTTATTTTCTTTGCCCGCCCACCCCATTCACCCCTCCCCCTTTCCCTTCCCCCTCATGAGGGCTGTATTTGCGATCTGAAACCAAAATCAAGGTGCCTAGCAAATATTTAAAATTATTTCTTTTTTAATTTTTTTTTTCATCGACTAATTTTACACGGTCACCGATCTCTCTCATGCACGTCAAAGTGTTTTGACGAGAAAACTGGTAACACCTGCTTATACGGAGACGATACCTAGCTAATACACAGCTTTCAGTGTCGTCCGATTTAAACCGACTTCTTTCTTTATAGAAGTAATTTTCACCAGAAGAAAAGTCTGAGAATGTGATTCGATCCGAAAATAATTATCTTACGATCATAACTGGCCCAAAAATATAGTCATGTAAACCCGCTATCGTTTTTCAGGCAAACTGGAGCGACGTAGGTTGCGTTTGGAAAATGTTAAAGACATGTAAATTGATTGCGTTTCTCCACATTCATTTTACTCCTTCGCACCAATATTAGTTAACATATCCAATCAATGTTCATTGTCCATTCATAGAAAATTGACTCCATTTGAAAGACACAATGCAAAAAACAAACAAAAATCCCATCCGCGTGGCAGGAAAGCAGGAAAAGTGCTCGAGTTGCCTATAAAGCACCAACCATATGCAGTCAGGATATGTATCTGCTATCGAGATGAGATTATGTTATTAGCTTGACGATTAATTACTTATAGTGATCTACTTCATTTTTGTTAGTATATATTACTTCGCCAAAACAATAAAGAAAAAATCAGAAGAAGGACGAAAACGATGATGACGATGAAACTCAAAAACACGGTCTGGGAATTTCCTGTGGGAAGGGGGGGGGGAGCATCAAGGACAACAGGCGATGATTAGATGTAGGGATCCCAGCCAGCGGCCCCCCCCCCCCAAAAAAAAAAAAAAAAATGAGCGCTAAGCAACCGACAAGTTTCATAAAGTAAGTTTTCTTTACAGTTACATGGTTAAAATGATGCCCTGGAAACATTTAAAACGCAGGAGCTTCCAGGGTCTACGCCCCCTGAGCTCCCTTAGTGGGTTCTGTCTCACAGACCCCTCTCCAACTTGTGCCCCCCCCCCCCCCCCCCCCCCCCCGGCGGATCAAAAAGACATTTCTGGATCAGCCACTGGACAAAAACATTGAAACTATAGTGAACTAAACCAACAAATACGTTTATAAAAGGTCGCTTTGTTTCAGTCAATGTCCAACATCAATTCTAGACATTCTGGTGATTATGAGCTGTAGTATCTTAGGGGAAATACTGTACATTCCTCTGGTAACAAAACCTTTGTCGAAACAAATGAGGTCTGTGCAAAATAATTCTACGACATAATTTACATGGAAAGTGTATTGATCAATACACAACGCGGGATGCAAATCTCCTACAGATCTGGATATTATTAATACCAGTGACGATTCTTCACCCCTGAGGTCTTACTTATTCATATTAGTTAGTGTGTACGAAAATAAAATATAATATCATATATAAAAAATATATAAAACTTTTCTCAAACCAGTACGGAAATATATGCATTAGATATATTCAGAGTTTGCCTGGAAAACAGTGCCGCACAGATGCTTTCCCATCTGTGTCGTAGTCGTTGTAGTAGGGTTGCACCCACCCACCCTTTTTTTTGGGGGGGGGGGGGGCTTTATATTGTGTTTTGACCTTGAGAAACATTGTGCCAAAAGCCAGGTTACTGTCACCTACATTTTACACTTTAGTGTCCACAACTATGACTGTTAAATATGTGCAGTCGAGATATGTCTTCTCACAGGTCCATTTCTTGTATTTTTCGTTAAATAAATTCTGCTATGGACGACTCATAGATAGAGAAGATAAAAAAAAACATATGTGTTGAAAGTTACACAACTGATGTGAATGAAGTATTCCAATGAATACATACCGTATATACTCGCGTAAAAGTTGACACCAACTGCAAACTGCATAGACCCAGATCTGCCGTCGCATAATGCGCCAGAAGAGTCGGGTCTATGCAGTTTGTAAGGACTAATCAACATAGACCCTGATCTGCCGGCGCATTATGCAGGGTCTATGTTGTTTGCATTTGGAGGCAGACTATACGTAAGTATATACGGTATATTTATGGTTATAGAAACCAGGCTTCCGTCTTATAGTTAATAGCATCTTCTAGCTGTCCCTCATTCTATATAACGACCCAAAGTTACCTTTAATTTTATTTCAAGAGCTAAAATGAAATCCTTCAAACTAACGATAATACTTCCATTTACCATATTTACCTCGATCGATGAAATGTGTTATTTGCAAATGGCATACAATGTTGTCTTTATCGATGTAAGTGACATTTCAAATGTAAGTGACATTTCAACAGTAGCAGATACAAACAGTTTAATAAAATTTTGAAAGCTTTGAAGGTTTGTCGGCGTAAAGAAATTATATATATATATATATATATATATATATATATATATATATATATATATATATATATATATATATATATATATATATGTATATATATATATGTATGTATGTATGTATGTATGTGTGTGCGTGTGTGTGTTTGTCACGAAACTGAGTACAAAAAATTAATTTTAAAATAAAAACAACCAAATTTAAAATCATACTTAGAGAATATCAATATCGTTAAAATGTGGCATGTGTGTACAGAAAACAGCAATAAGATAATCCCCAAATGCTTGTGATGCTAACTTTACTTAGAGTGAAGTGTTAGAAGATGGCATTTTTTTTAAAATTTTAGCACGAATTAAATTTTTTTGAACGGCCAGTGTCGTGATCACGGGGCCAAATATGCATATGCTAAATGCTTATGTAATGAGGAATTAAAGCATTTGGCTTCTTCCAAACCAGATCTGAAAGTGTACTTAACTGAATATAGTACGTTCAACCGATAAGTATTTGCATAACTAGCAGAATGTCCTACAATTACTAGAAAGCAAATAGGGTGCCTTTCACGCATATTTACCACCTCTCATGCATATTTAGTGCCGCCCATACATATCTAGTGTATCTGACAAATATATGGTTTTCTGCCTTAATAACGGAGGTTTTTATGTTTGCTGACAACTGTGTCATACTTAAGGTGCTCGTGAGACCGCAGATAACTACCATTCTCCATCTCTAGTGAAAGTACGGAATCTCCGTACTTTTTCCCCATGATGCACCGCGCCGTGTGTCGCTACTAACCAATCAAAAAATAAAGATTTACTTGTTACCAGCCGATGATTTTGGTTTTTATAAATTTTAAACAGTCCATGGGGATGTGGCTAGGCTGGTGGTGGTACTTATGCATATATTAGACCAGCATGTCTGAGAATTAGTGTTAATGATCAACGATGCAAGTGTTAACACAAGTCAGATAGGGATTAGAATGAGACACCTGGGTCTTAGCCCCTGGGTCGTAACATTGAATCTATCAAGATCCCAACCCTATAAGTGTGAATGCATATATATATATATATATATATATATATATATATATATATATATATATATATATATATATATATATATATATATATACTTACTAATCATGAAAAGACAAATTTAGACATGCAGCTGACATAGGCTCCAGTGTATATCCTCAACTGCCAAAGACTTAAACCATGTGTCCTAAACTTTAAACAATCAAGGTTCCCACCTTATAACCATATATGTACTTACTGAGTATGGAAAATAAACACCACATTTATATGTGCAACTTACATTGGCCACCGGGTCCATCTCTATACCCAGAGATTTAGCCACTTGGCCATAACTTAGACACTATTAAGATCCCCACCCTATAACCATATATGCAATTTCTGAGCATGAAAAAAGCCCACATTTGTACGTATAACTGACATTGACCACCGAAGTCCATCCCTACACCTAGAAACATATCCCCTGGGTCATAACTTGGACACTATTAAGAATCCCACTCTATAAACATATATATATATATATATATATATATATATATATATATATATATATATATATATATATATATATATATATATATACTTACTCGGCATGGCAAGACGAATTCAGAAATGCAGATAATATTGGCTCCTGGGTCTATTCTTATCCCTCTGGAACCTGGGCTGCAGATTTTGGGTGGTGGTGGGACAAACCAAGAGAGTACGAGGACATATGTTTTTACAAACACTCTAGTTCATCTTTTAAATTTCACAAACGCGATCTAAGTCGTTCCATATGACTTTGCGTCCCAAACGATAGCGCCTTCAAGCGACTTTATTTTGCAGAGACTAAAGAGACGATGATGCGTTGTAGATTAATTATGTGCATGTCGATTCACATTATTTGATCTTTAAAACAAAATATTTTAAGAAAAGAAGTCGGTTTAAACTGGACGACTGTCATAATTGTTTCTGCATAAACGGACGTTGCTCTCGCAGTTTAATTCGTCGAAGCATCTTGAAGGGCATTAGAGAAACCTGGTGACTGTGCAGCATTAGTCTAAAACAAATATTAGTTTAATTCTATGAGTCTATTATCTGTTTTTCAACACGACATGGCTTCAGAATGCATTACCTTTAATGCCACTCCAGTAAAAAGAAGTCGCTTGTTTTTTTGTTGCTTTTTTTCTGTCAGTGTCCACTGTAAAATTTAGGCAATCTTTAAGTTTTGGCTCGCCTGTACGACACTGCAGAACTGGTGCAAAACTGGTGCTTTGTCCATGATGTGGTAGTCGTATGTTTTGACCGATATGTGTTGTTTAGGTCAATATCTACCAGTATTTTGTCTTTACCGTCATGAAACTATGTGTGCTTGCATCCTTAGGGGCCCTATATAGACTATATTTACTAATTTATCGTGAGCTACTTTTCTACCCTTCCGCGACAATAACTTTGGCGGGATATGTTGTCTCCTCACAGTTCATTTTCTTGTTTCCCTTGTTATAAGCTCTCGTATGGCTGACTTGTGCACTAAATACAGAAGCTTATTTAAGTGATATCATTATTCCAATAGAATACATGTATTTAGTAGTTCTTAGAAACCAATTTTTGAAGTAAAATATGTTTCTTCGGGAATACTTATCGAATCATAATATGTTAGAAGAACATCCACTACCTCGCAAATCCATCCCTCCCAAGCTAGAAAAGACGTTTCATCACGTATTGTTTAGCTTCTTTTAGCAACATAAAAGCTAGAAGGTTGTCTGCTTGCTGAGGAAGGATTCAGATGAGAGTGGACTTCCTTGGATAAAGAGAGATTGGCTCCGAATTCCATCAGTCGATAGTTACTACTGGAGCATATGTGCACGCTCTTCCAAGAATGTAACTGTGGGGAGGGGTTGGGAGGGAGTATGTGTATTTTATGATTGGGTAAGTATTATCGAAGAAACATATTTTACTACAAAATTGGTTTCATATTTAGCAACATTACCCTATTATAGTACGCTACAAGAATAGGCAACAGCCGGTGGGAGGTATATCTTTCTGCAGAGTTGGATCCAAATCCGGTCTTCAAATGTATGCGAAGCATCTTTGAGGCTCGAGTGAGAAACGGGCTAGAGTTATCACATGGTTAATGCTTTATCGCGTTTACAGAAAAGAAAATAATTTTTTCTTGCATATCCAGTGGAAGTTTTGAAACCGGCGTTGTTATGAAGCTACTGAACGACCTGTGAAGATAGCCTGTTGCGCTACAGATATAGGTCCCGCCCGGTCAAACTGAGCAATTTGGGATGAAAGGTTTCTGAGGTAAAATCTGGATAAATTCGTGTCTGACCTCCATCCCACGGTTTGAGTGATGTCAATTAGGGAACAACTGCGCTCAAATGCTATGCTAATGGCGGCTGTCCTAACCTCGTGACCGAATATTCCTAAGAAATTGATATGGTTTTGTGTAGGTAGTGTCTAAAGAAGAAAGCGGTTTCAAGACAGAATACTGATTTTCTATGAACGAGATGTTTGTTTCAAGTGACAAAAGCAGGCCAGCTGGAAAGGAACCGAACTATCATTACGTAGCTGTAGATAGTTCATATGGACCGCTCAGGCGTGGATCTAACCGATTCTGCCTGCTGTAGCAAAAGTGACTAGAAAGCAGGTATTGTACAAAAGCTGAGTCAAAGAGGTTCTAGACAGTGGTTTGAAGGGTGTCTTGTTCAACCACGTCAGAACCCACGGAAGATTCCATTTGAGACAAAGGACCAAGGTCTTCAGTGGAGACAAGTCGAAATTTGCAAGAACGTCTGAGAGGTGTTTGTTCTGGCATATCTCTTCCCTTTCATGATGCCGAAACGTGTCTAATATTGTGGAACGGTAGCCATTGATTCTAATGGGAACTAGTACCTTCTCCTCGAATAGTCAAATAAGGAAGTGAGCTACCTGTGGTACTGAGGCTTTAAAGGGTTAGATGTGTCTCTGCTCTCACCACTGGGGGAAAACTCTATATTTCCCATCATACGTTTTCCAAGTGGTGGGCTTTCTTGCTGAAGCAATTATGTCCGCCACGTCTTCGGAGAACTGTTTGTTTCTAAGGACTTGTTTGATATGAATCAGGTGTGAAGGTTCGACATCTCTGCGTTCGGATGGAAGACCTGCGAAATGTGGCCGAGAAGAAGGCAAGAATGTCCTCGGAATCTCCGCCGTTATGCTCAGGAGGTACCTGAACCCTTATATTTTCGGTCTTGTGGGATTAATAATGGATAGTAGGCACTCGTATTCCCTAGTTTTCTGCAAGATTTTAGGAATCATTGGGGGAAAGAGAAAGGCGTGTGTATCGGGACCGTTCCAGTTCCTGGAAAGGGCATCGACTGCCCATGCTTTCGGATATGGGCCTGTTGAGACGACAGTTGGTAGCTTGGCATTCCCTTTCGTCGCAATGATGTCCGCTGAAACCTTGGACCTGCCTGTGATATGGAGGACTTGGATGTGGAGTTGTCAACGAAGACACCACCTGAGAAAATCGCAAACAGAAGGCTAAGTTCTGGAAGCTTGGTTCTTCTTTGCCTTCTGCTGTTATTAGAGACAGTCGGGTTGTCAGGAAGAACGAGAGCACCCTTTTCAGATCACACCCCCTGCACTGATCGACAGGTATTTGCAATGACCTTCATCTCCAGGAGGTCACACTCCTGTAGGGTCCAAGCCCCGCTCACCTGAATGGAGGGCAGGAAGTTGTCACCGCACCCAATTGTGCTTTCGTCCGTGCAGATCCCGATTTCCGGTGGTTGATCGTTCAGCGAGATATCTGCAGTCCGCAAAGGAGGTCCTCCAATTTGCTGAGAAGGGACCTCATATAGGTACCGATCTCTGGGTCTCGGTGATGAATTCGGGTGCCCGAAGGTGTTCTTAAGAGAGTTTAGATCTTAAAATGTCTGGAGTAAGCTTCTGGTGGGGATATGCTGTGAACGAACTCGAGAGGAGAGTGTTTATCTTTAGCAAAATTCACTGGTTGTCGCGGCTTAGTGTTAAAGTTTTTCACACACGCACGCACACACCAATTGGGGTAACGGAAAAGGGCGACAGGGCATGGGGTCGTTTTCTGCGGAAAGGCATTCAGCGAGATAAGCTGAGTCAAAATCGACCTTTCTCTTCCCCTCTCTTTTTCTCACTTGCTCTGGAAGACTGAGCCTCGCTGAGGAGTATGGTTTTGAGGAGTGTTTTCCCGTCTGGAGTGTCTTAGATGGTTCCTTCTGACTTATCTGGTCCTTTTAAGTGAACGAAGGCTGCGTTCTGGATCATTGGGCCGACGTTAGGTTTGCCTCTTTGGCAGCCTATAATGGAAACTCCTATATCGGGTCGTAGAATAAAAGTTGGCAGATAGAGTTAGCGATCTCGGTCTTGTCCAAGGCTAAGATGTGATGGTCTTTTAGAAGCGCGGACGTGGATAGGGATGCATCTATTTCCGCGAGTTTTAGATTAACAGACACAGCTAAATCATTGAAAAGTGAGTGACTCCCATGCGTTTCTGTCGACGGGGTTTTTTTTATGGAGGGGTCTCTGCTATGTTCGGAATGCTGAAATATAGACATCGCGACCAAGTCGAACATGGATAATATTACTCGACGTTGAGAACCAGTTATTGTGTGTCAAGAAAAGTCTTTCCGATCCATACAGAACGAGAATCATTTTGTCATTCCCAGATCCGCGATATCTCTGTCGGCAGTTGGGACTTCAGCGTAAAAGACCGGCGTGTGTGTTTTGTATAAAGCCGTTCTGATTGGAGTTGACATTGCGAAAAGAAAGGCCTGTTGATGCTTGTGTTGTTTTAGTTGCCTTTATAAACAAGGTAGAGCATCAGTGACTTGCCAGATTGTGGGAGCTGTTTGAAAAATGGCTGGTCTTACTCGCTTAAGATATTAACAGATAATTCTGTAAGCGGTTAATTACGAAGCCAGAGGAGAAGGAGGAGCATGACAGAACACTGGACGCAGAAACCAGAAGACTCCTCAATCAGTGAACTGTCCGAGTCTTCTCTGGGCATCGTCGGATCGAGGAAAGAAGATGGCGCTTCAGGGCTGAGCAAATTTGTTTTCATCCACTTGTCCAGTTTTCCAGGACAAGTAGTTTCAGAAAATTCACTTGTCCCACCTACCTTTTCACTTGTCTCAAATTTAAATCACTTGTCAACATTTGATGAGATGTTTGGACTTTAATCCATAGAGAGAACAAACGAAATAATGTACAACATATTTATTTCTTTAAAGAATAACATTTTTCAAAAACATAGGTTGATATTATACATTTTGTTAAATCAGCGGTTTTCAGTTTTCCATTGTCCAGGTATCTTATATGCACTATTTCTTGCTCCAATACGGTAGCAGCAGTACATGTGCCTCAATCAGCAAAAACGGAAAGGAATTTACTGGCAATTCAGATTTTCCCTAACTGCACAGGCCATATGAGGTCCAGAACTGTCATGAGACATGATTAATTTAATCCTAAATTTGTCAGTTCCATTGAGAAACACACTGGTTGAATTTCCAGCCTGTGCCACTTTGGAATATTGTTTGAAATAACTGCAAAACATTTTTGCTTCTGAATCAATGAATTCAAGCCAGGAATAACTATCAACCCAATGGGGCTGAAAATTTATCAGCCTCTTAGTACTGTCATATTTGACATTTTTTGTTCCCACAGAGTCTGGCTTATGTCTCTTTGGAGAAATAGTTGTCAGCGTCTGTTTTCGAACTCTGAAGAATGGTGTGATACAGAAGCCTCTTGCCAAGGCAGCGACTACTGAGCTGGCGAAGCAGGTTGTCAGGTGAACGAGGCAGGGAATCCGCCCATGCTGGAACACTGTGATATCCAGGCGTTTACTATGCGTGTCATAAAAGTTGCGAGACGGGTACAAGGTGTCCATAAATGGACAGTCTCAATAGCTTGTACTGGGTCGCGATGGAGCTGGTCGTGATAGACCTGTCCGATGCCGGTCCGTGATACTTCCATGGGTCCGGTACTAGATAGCATTGGAGAATGGCTAACCGAATCCGGTGCCGTTTATGCCTGGCGTTCGCGACAGAGCCGTGGTTGGAACTGGTGTGACCGAATGCCGGACGCTGTCTGTGTCGAAGTCCTGTACTGGCTACTCAGGAAATGATCGTCGAAGCCAGTACTGGGGTCTGCATGCAATGATGGAATGTCCAGGACTGGTCCATGTGGGTCACCATACCAGGTCACTAATGCGTCATGGTATGCTCTCGCTGAGGCACTATGGGCGAGGGCGATGCTGTAACTGTGTGGAAAGCCAGTTGTGGCAACGATTGAAAGATCTTTATCTAAATGAGCGATCCTTCCTCTTCCAGTGAACCGGTCATGAAGAAATTGGGGACGGAGGCGGTGTCGGCGGAAATACTGATGGAGTCCTCTTCCGTGTGTGTGCGGTTCTTGGCTCTCTCCTTACTCGGGTCAACTGCTTGGCTGTGACGGTCGAAAATCTTTCTTAAGATCATTTAAAGCAAACGTCGCATGTATGTTTGTAATTGTATCGAAACAATTTTTACAGAGGTAGAGTGATTTTCCTCAGCCATTTTGCAGCCTTGCACACCTCATATTTAATTCATTTACTTTATATAACTTCCAAAAAGGATTGAGTACTGAGATGAATTGTAAGTACTATAGACCATACGGGTAATAATTACTATGGCGCCGATTAACTTATCATATGACGAAGTTAAGCAATCGACGCGCAAAATATTCGTTTATATGGAAGAAGGAGAGATATTTAGATAGAAAATAGTATACTTCCCTGAGGTGAGCAAACAGAAGAATCGCACAAGTAATTAAATGGCACAAAGTTGACTTTACTTGCGAGGCCTCGTGTAAGAGCGTGCTGAAGACGCACGAGCGGAAGTAGTAACTATCGATTGACAAGATTCTGCGCCAATCTCTCTATCTAAGGGGAGACCACTCTCCTTTGATTTCTTACTCGGCAAGCAGACGAACTTTCAGCATTTTTGTTGCTGAAGCAATCCAAGGAGCTTGGTTAGCGTCTTTTTTTTTTTTTTTTTTTTTTTAGCTTTGGAGCATTTGCGAGTTAGTGGATGTTCTCCTAACGTATTATGATCGGGTAATTATTAGAAGAAGAAATCATGTTTCATGATTATAATATCTGTCCTTCTTTCTATAAAAAAAAAAAACAATACAAAGGCTACCTCTTACTTTTTTTATATCAGGCGCTAAAATGAAATCTATAAAATCACGGCAACACTCCTCTTCACCATAATTACCTTGATCGATGAATTTTAATATTTGCCAATGGCCTACTACATTGTTTCTACCAATGTATGTAACATAGATGCACACAGCCAAATAAAATTTAGAAAGCTTTGAAGGTATGTTGGACAAAAATATTTTGAATTTTAATATACTATAATAATTGTCTTTATTTTATCTTTTAAGGCATGGCCTCTGTTTATGTACTATCACTTCTGACAAATATCTCGTATAAAATCGCTGACTAGACCTGTAGTTCGCACATAAAATGTGATATTTTCAATGGGAAGCCTGTGACAGAACTAGTTTTACTCTTTCCGATGGAGCAGTCAGCAAAAACAAAAATACAGCGTCAACTTCTCTTTGTTGATTTCAAACAAGTAGGTGTGAGCCAAACATCAGTCATTCCACTTCCACTGCTTGCCAGACAGAGTCTAGTCGTTGGTCAACCTTCGAATCTGGGCGAATACATATCTCAGCTGGAACAAGGGCACACACGCGCTGGGCAGCTGACAATTGAAAAAAAAAAATTATATGAGTTGAAACATGTATATACAGTCAAAGATGTTTCATTTCCAAATGTAAACAACATACATGTGTTATGATTTTGTGTATAAATAATGTTATCGTCATTTCCCATACAGTTTCTTTCATCAAACATGTTTGCGATCTTACACTTGCTTTGTATATAATCTATTGTAACTGCACTTGCTTCGTTTGCTTTTACTCATGTTTTGGGATCTTAACAGCAACAATCTAAACATTCTTGTGCAAAACACAGAAACACTCATATCCAGTTCTGCCCAAGTTTTGTTCTTTGATTGCTTATTGTTTTTTAACACAAATTATTCGCTAAATATGAAGATAAGACGATGTGTTGATTCTCTCTCTCTCTCTCCAGATCGAGTTAAATTTTAGGAGACCTGATCATATAGTGTGAATGTTGTGAGTATATACCATACCGGGAATGGCAACGGGAAACTACACTTACTCAACTCCACTCTATCTAAAGCGATAAATCAGCCCCTAAACCTGTATTGATACTGATAGATGACATGTCACCTCTTCATAAAATTATGCAATAGAAGCAGACGTATATGTCCGCAACATATCAATGTACATTTTAGACATTCACCTGTATTTCTCGCAGCTCTTGAGTTACGGTCGGTTGAAGGGGCCTTTCGGCGATAAATACATAATATTTTCGGATCAAATCTTATGCTTGAGAACTTGTAAATCCACGTGGAATAACAGTACTCTACCTTCTGTAACCATTTCAAATTTCACAGTTACATCAGGCTGTTACGTCAGATCCAGCAATCAGATGCAACTTTCGCTCATTCGCTCATTTTAAAATTTCGTTTGTTTTGGTCATGTGACTCGACTCGACAATAGTATCCCCCATTTTTGTGTGCATGTTTAATCACGCGTTAAATGAACTGAACGAGAAATCCACTAGAACGGTTAATTTGAAATAGTGTTACCTGTTATGTATATGTTATGTATATATGCTTGCTTCCAAACTGTGCATGATAGTTACATGACAAATCCACGGAAGCTTGAGTCGAGTCACATGACCAAAGCAACCGAAACTTTCCGATTACACGCTACAATCTCTCTCTCTCTCCATGTTTACATACAAGGTACAAGTTTAACCGGGGGAAAAGGGGTGGAGAATGTTGGTACTCTCAACAACAACAATTCCAGTATCATCAGCAGCAACGAGGTCAAAAATTACAATATAAAAGAATACAAAAAGAATATTCAGCAATATGAGCGAAAGTGCATGACTAGTATGTTCTTGTTTTTAACGACATTCACATCTTGTCAAAGTTATATGTTTTAGTGTGTGTTTGTTTGTTTGTTTGTGCGTGCATGCGTTCGTGTGTGTATTTTAATAGAGCTCTTTGGAAGCACCCGATTAACTTGACGAAAAGACTTTGCATGTTGCATTATAAAGCTGAAATCTGGTCATGCACATTTCACCGAAAAAGCTTTTGGGAAAATATACAACAGAGACTGACTCACGGAGACTGGTCAACGGTGACTTAGCATTGATTCGTCAAAGTCCTGCAGTGAGATGTTACAGTCTGACATGGGTTGATACGCAAAATGAACAACTTCGATGGCTTCCGTGTCAGGCGTCACTGATGGATGCTTCATAACAATGTAAACACTGTTATTGCATTGGTATAATTTTATGAATAAATGACAAGAATGCCCTTTAAATTAGGACAGAAGCACAAAGAAGAAGAAGAAGAAAAGCGAAGGAAAATGAAAATAGAACAATAATGAAAAAAGAAAAAAGAAAGGAAGGAAAGAAAGATCAGTTACCTTTAGAGTTAATATATGCAGATGCTATGAACTCAGTTTCACTAGATGAGCCACCTCTCATGTGTATCAAATGTCTTCGATGCATTAAGTGAAAAATATACGATGTCCCGCCTTGTTCATGGATGTCATTATGTTGATGGACAATGAACAATGGTAAATATATGTGAATTGGTATTGATATGAAAGAGAAAAGTCACTATGGAGAAATGCAAGTTGTTCATTTTTTTTTTTAATTGTTAAACGCAACTACGTCGTTCAGCTTGACGTTACTTCAAAAACGATAGCGACTTTAAACGACTATATTACGCTAAGACGTCATGTGATATTAGAATATTCATTTATGGGTTGAATCACCTTCGATGATTGTTTTGAAAAATACCTAATACACAAAAAGAAGTTGATTTCAATCGGACGAACCTCGTAATTGTTTATTAATTTAGTCTGGCTTCTGAATAACCAGACTCTCTTCTCACGCTAGTCTCATAACACTGCGGTGCGTAAGAGATAGATGGCCGTGTATCATTACTGTAAAAAAAAAAATTTGGAATAATCATTGTTTAATATTTGATGAGTACTATTATTTGATAAGTGCTATTATTTCGTACATATTACCAATGGTTATTCGTTCGGTCAAGCAGTTTGTGTTATGTAGAGTTTTTTGCAACCGTTTTACATTTTTACAAGTTGTACGTACTAATTACATGCTTTCTTCAATCATTCAGTGTGACTATCAACTTTGAATAAAATAATAGATTTATTTCCGAAATGAATCATTTCGTAAACCTTTTTCCATCTCTTCAATAAAATTATATTTTTGCACTACTCTTTCTTTATCATAGAATTGTATCTTGTTGACTAATTTGTTGGTTGGTTGTTATGGGTTTAACGCCATTTTTCAGCACATGATAGGCTATACATGGAGGCCAGTATATTTGGTGGAGGAAGAACCCTAGAAAACCCCGAGAAGAACCACCGACCCACGGGAAGCTACTGGCAAGCTTTCTCGCATACCCATGTTGGCCGAGCATGAGACTCGAACCCACGCGGACAGAGGTGAGATGTCAGTGATCTGTGAAGGCGAGCGCCTTAGACCACTCGGCCACCCGGGGCCCCTGTTGACTAATTTGACCCCCCCCCCCCCCCCCGGCTTCCGCGGTTATATAGGGAATATAAACTTATAACTACAAATTATATAGGGAATATAAACTTATAACTACAAACTAATCTCTTTCAATGTTAACTAGAATATATTGTTCAGTATTTAGCATAGGGAAATCTTATTTAACATAGGGAAATCTTACTTAGCATTTGGCAATCTTATTTAGCATATGGCAATCTTATTTAGCATATGGCAATCTTATTTAGAATAGGGAAATCTTACAGGCTTAGAAATACAGTTTGTTTTGCAATATTAGTAAAGCCTTTGATAAAGTATGACGCAAAAAGTTTGACTTAAAAAGCTTTATAATCCGTTTTAATTTCTTCTATCCATTTCGTCAAATATTATTTTCTTATCTATCACATCTGTTTCCTTTATTTTCTTATCCATCACGTCTGTTTCCTTTTTTTTCTTCTCTATCACGTCTGCTTCCTTTCCTATATATACATTATCCAAACGTATTGGGGGGGGGGGGGGGATATATTTCGTCCTGATGATCGAATTTGGTCAAAAAGTGATGGACTGTCATTTTATGTGTGATCTTGTCAACACAAGCGTCAACGGGATTTCATCAAGGTAAACTCAACTGGCATGAATTTCATTCACAACTGTGCCGGTAGGTACTGTTAACACCCGTTATATCACCAATGATTGAAGATCGACAGGTATGAATCTTTCATTATGCTTGATTAGCTTGAGATTTCTGTATGATAAATTACATATTGTCATCGATTTACTCACTTAGCGACAATCGCGTGTAAGAATATGCTTTCTCACTTTGTCTCTCACCCCCTACCTCTCTCCTAATAACATTTATTTTTACTTTTAAAAGTTAAGTTAGTTATTCATAATAGCATTGTTATTATAATTGTATGAGAATATATTCAATTGTGCTTGTTTCTGATTTTTGTTACTCTGTTTTATGTTGACGTGATCGACAATTTGTTTCATGTATAGATACATGAAAATTGTAATATGTAAACATTTTGGGGGACACAGTAGTATTCCATACGAATAAATAATCCAGATAATCGGCGTTCTATCTCTCTCACTCGCTCTCTCTCTCTCTCTCTCTCTCTCTCTCTCTCTCTCTCTCTCTCTCTATATATATATATATATATATATATATATATATATATATATATATATAACTTTTTCAACAGATAATATTTTTTCGTTTCGATCGACAGTCGTTTGACCTTTCTTGTACCTAAGTCGTTGTATAATGTGTTGTAACGAAATCACAGCCATGAAACAATGAATAAAAGTCCTCTATCTCCTAAAGCCACTAGGATTATGTTGAATTATGTACTATTTTATGGTGAACATGGAAATTAGCCGTTGGGATTATGTTGAATTGTGTACTCTTTTATGGTGAGCATGGAAATTAGCCGTTGGGATTATGTTGAATTAAGTATTATTTTATGGTGAGCATGGAAATTAGCAGTTAGGATTATGTTGAATTGTGTACTCTTTTATGGTGAGCATGGAAATTAGCTGTTAGGATTATGTTGAATTGTGTACTCTTTTATGGTGAGCATGGAAATTAGCCACAGGTTTAAAAATAATTGCCAAAAGATGAAAGTCTTTGTTATTCTCGTGTTTTTCGAAGAATCGGTGTGGATTATATTATATTGACCCCATGTTTTTCGAAGAATCGGTGGGGATTATGTAATATTGACCGTCATGACGTGTGTGTGTGTGTGTGTGTGTGAGCAATATCGGACAACTCTTCCTACACCGTTTAATACAGAGGCTTTGAGATATGACTTGGGGTGGTCTGCAGATGTGCATAACGGTTTGGGAATTTAAATCCATCCCCTGGTTGCGGAGCTTGTGGGATTAGGGACAATTATTCAGTGTGTGTGTTTGTGTGTGTGTGTGTGTGTGTGTGTGTGTGTGTGTGTGTGTGGAGGGGAATATCACTCGGAAGCGTGAGAATAATACTCCTTTCATGCAGACTTCGAGTTAAGATTGCTAATTGAACGGCACAGTTGTAAAAAAAGATGCTCAACTGTACAGTTAACCTTGGGGTATTCATTATTACGGATATTAGGGATCAAAGACTGGATCCTTTAGGCATTCCGTGTGACTACTATCAGCAACAGGATATTAGGGATCAAAGACTGGATCCTTTATGTCACGGAATTGTATGGTTTATATCAATGTGTATATGTGATCAAAAATGTATTCGGGTTTCGTTTCCGACTAGAGCGTTACTCGGGGGTTGTTTATTTTTTTCGGCGCTAGTTATTTTGAAATACTGAGCGCGATTCACCCCATGCTGCACGTGCAAATTGCCTGCAGTGAAAACTCACGTACCTAGCTGCTGCGCATATCTGTCACAGCTAGAGTACATATAGAGCGAATTCTCTATAAACAAATTACACTACGATGAGTCTTGTCAGAAAGCTTACCTCTTTACGGGAGCAAAACTTCAGCTGTAGAGCTGTTCCATATGTATGGTTTGGTGGTGTGTGAAGTCACCAAACCATACATAAGGACAGCTCTACAGCTCTGCAGCTCAACAGCTCTACAGCTGAAGGCGTGCAAGTCCTTAAGTAGACTGCTCACTGACAAGACGTTCCGTAATGTAATTTGTTTATAGAGAATTCGCTCTATATGTACTCTAGCTGTGACAGATATGCGCAGCAGCTAGGTACGTGAGTTTTCACTGCAGGCAATTTGCACGTGCAGCATGGGGTGAATCCCACTTCTGACACCATTTGTCACAGGATGAAGCCGGGTGAGGACTGGATTAGTGAAGACACCGAAAGCAACTGCGTTAATAAGATGTTTATTTATAAACGCAATTTAAAGATGAACAAATCTGACACCATTATAACAAAAAGATAAGGAAAATTATAAAGTTCCTAACATGGAACTATCAACAACAAGTAACTCAACGAGAAAAATCAAAGATGGATTTAACAAATGGAATTTTAAACAAACGTGAATAGCATCCTATCACCAATCGACAAATAAGAGTATATGATTTACACCCCAATATAAACAAGGTCTTATTAAGTACCAAGGGTGACCAAAGCATGTGATTTATGCACTTATCAATAGAATACTCATTTATCCATCAATCTGTTAACTCGTCAATTTATCAATTTAACAAGCGATGTTGGAATATGAATACATGAATCAGTCGTTCATATAACGATATTGAAATGGGGATGTATGAAATTATGAATATGTCGTTCATATAACGATATTGAAATGGGGATGTATGAAATTATGAATCTATCACACATATAGCGATATTGAAATGGGAATGAATGTAATTTTGCACAGATAGCAATATTGAGATAACAATCAAATGGAACACGCAATAAATATAACTATCGTGGCGTCCGTTTGACTACCAAGATGTATCTACGGTTCCACCCGCTCTAGTCCATGGTCAAGGAGCCACCACGCATGGTCCACCCCTCCCAGTCTGTTGAAGGGTCCCTCGAGAGCCTTCACATTAACACAGACCCGTTGATCGAGAAGCCTTGGTCCCTCGCATCGAGAAAACCAGTACACTCTTCCGAAACAACGTCAACAGACACAGCGTACACGTCACACGAAACCACACAGAGTTCTGTGACTTCACACACCACCAAACCATACATATGGAACAGCTCTACAGCTGAAGTTTTGCTCCCGTAAAGAGGTAAGCTTTCTGACAAGACTCATCGTAGTGTAATTTGTTTATAGAGAATTCGCTCTATATGTACTCTAGCTGTGACAGATATGCGCAGCAGCTAGGTACGTGAGTTTTCACTGCAGGCAATTTGCACGTGCAGCATGGGGTGAATCGCGCTCAGTATTTCAAAATAACTAGCGCCGAAAAAAATAAACAACCCCCGAGTAACGCTCTAGTCGGAAACGAAACCCGAATACATTTTTGATCACATATACACATTGATATAAACCATACAATTCCGTGACAATACCTCCCCCCTTAAAAAAAAAGTGGAAGCACTTTTAGAAAATCACGGAATTTTGCAAAAATACAAACTGAAACGTATTATTTACATTACCAGAATATCATGGTAGGAAAAAAAAAAACTGCAAATCACACTCTGCTTAAATAATCGGCCCCTACATTTTCCGACCCTCTGATTGCTTCGATCCGGAAACGATATGGCTGCAGAGTCAATGCCCAACGCATCAATCTTGCGTTGGCAACTTTTGCCTTGTTCAAATATATGAGAGGCTGATGGTCCGTTTCAAGGACAAATTCCCTTCCGAAAAGGTACGTGTGGAATTTACCTACACCCCACACCAGTGCTAAGCACTCCTTTTCGATCACGGAGTAGTTTTGCTCCCTAGGCAGCAATTTCCTACTAGCATAAGCTATGGGTAACTTTACCCCGTCTTGCTCCTGTAGCAAAACTGCTCCTAAGCCCGTGTCGGATGCATCAGTTCTCAATATGAACGATCTATTTAATTCTGGCAACTTTAGGATCGGTGCACTGATCAATCTTGCCTTAAGGGCGTTAAAAGCTTTCTCTTGGCATAAACCCCAAGAAACTTTATTTGGCTGCCCTTTCCTAGTCAAATCCGTCAATGGACTAGCTATAGCGGCGAAATTTGGAACGAACTTCCTATAAAAACCTATCAATCCAAGAAACGATCGTATCTGTTTCTTGGTTTCTGGCCTAGGAGCGTCTTTAATCGCGTCAATTTTATCAGGGTGGGGTTTTAACTGCCCTGACCCACTTACTAGATGGCCCAAGCATTCCAAGTTAGAATATGCTATGTTACACTTGGAGGGTCTCGCTGTGAGATTTGCCTTGCGGAGTCTGTCAAACAGATCGACTAATACCCTAACATGCTCTTCCCAGGTATGTGTATATACTAGAATATCGTCGACAAAACTATCTACGTTGTTCATGCCTTTCAACAATTTTCGCATAAGACGCACGCACGACGCACCGGCGTTAACCAGACCAAAAGGCATAACCTTAAACTGGAAAAGACCTTTAGGGGTCGCGAATGCCGTTAATACGCGGGCATTTTCAGCGATGGGCACCTGCCAATAACCTTTTGTTAGATCTAATTTAGAAATGTACTGGTGTCCTGCCAATTTTGAAAACAAGCCCTCCATGTCTGGCATCGGTTCTGCATCAAACACGGTGACTTTATTTAGTTGTCGAAAGTCTATACAAAATCGATTAGTTCCGTCTTTCTTTCTAACCAATACCACGGGGGAAGAATAGGGGGAGTTTGAGGGTTCAATCACTCCCAGGTCTAACATTTTACCTACTTCCTCATCGATTGTCTCCCGTGCGTTAAAGGGTATTGGATATCCCTTTATTCTGATTGGCTCCGAGGTATTCAAGTTTATTTCGTGCGTTATTAATCCAGTATTACCTGGTCGATCTGTAAATACGTCTGGGTACTTACTTAAAATTTCCCTGACTTGCTGACGCTGACCTTCAGGTAATTCCGGGCACACGCTGACCATATCTATTCCCTCATTTCCTACAACCATGGGGTACTCGAGGGGAATTTCTGTGTTGGGGTCACTCGACTCGTCTTCTATGACCGCAATACATACGACGTTCAAAACGCCCTTTCCAACAGTTTGATCAGGTCTCTCCACGTATCGTTTTAACATATTGGCATGAAATATTCTCAACCTACCTTTCATGTCGGTTCGGTAGTCCATTTCACCCTTGACCTGTTTGACCTCATATGGCCCTTTCCATTGGACCAATAATTTGTTTCTACTAGTAGGGAGTAGCACCAACACTCGATCACCCACGTCGAATTTCCTACTTCGCGTTCCGCGGTTGTAATACTTCGCGTACTTGCGACCCGACTTCACGAGCTCGTCGTGTGCCATCCGACACGTGCTTTCTAATCTCTCGCGTAAGTCGACGACGTATTGGTAGGTGGTTTTAACTTCTCCGTCCGCGATATCACCCGACCATAGTTCGCGCAGAATCCGCATAGGACCACGAATTGTCCTACCGTATAGCAATTCAAACGGCGAGAATCCCAAGCTCTCGTGCGGTACCTCGCGATACGCGAACAAAATCGCATTCAAATACCGGTCCCAATCTCGCGGTTTCTCCGCGCACATCCGACGTAGCATTTGTTTCAACGTCCCGTCAAATCTCTCTACCAATCCCTTACACATGGGGTGATACGGCGTGGTGCGCAACTGCTTAATTGACAACAACCTACTAATTTCTGCCATGAGTTCTGAGGTAAACTGGGCCCCACAATCTGTGAGAATTTCTTCAGGTACCCCTACCCTGCTGAACATGTCTACAAGCGCCTCGGCTACACGTTCAGTTTCAATTGATGGTAAAGCTATGGCTTCTGGGTATCTAGTTGCATAATCTACTAGAGTAAGGATATATCGGTTTTTCCGATCTGTAATTGGAAATATCGGTCCCACAATATCAACAGCTACCCTTTTAAATGATATCTCTAATTCTAATCTTTCCCTTTCAAATGATATCTTCCTTTCCTCGGCTTGCTTGTCTAATTCTAACTTTTCCCTTTCTATATCTCTCTCCTTTAATCTTTGATCCCTTTCCCGAGACTGCTCCTCCTGAACGAATTTTCTAAGGGCCTCCCCCTCATACCCAAACTGTTTTCCCAACTCCACTAGATCTTTGAGTGACGACATGATAAATACTGTTGATAAGATCACCAATCCTAAGTGCACTATCATATAACACATACAATTTTTAGGACTACACGAACCAACCGTATATCCCTTCTCCAAATATATGCAATATGTATATATGACAAACAAATGGTAAATAAAACAAAATATGAGTGAGGTATTCACTCACCCGCCTGAATTAGTTCTTGTCAGGAAGGTCACAATCTGAAATAAATAACTAAAAAAAAATCTTACCGGAGTCAAGACCTATGCAAACTAACGTCCGTGTTCCCACTAATCCAATGATCCCACTTCTGACACCATTTGTCACAGGATGAAGCCGGGTTGGGACTGGATTAGTGAAGACACCGAAAGCAACTGCGTTAATAAGATGTTTATTTATAAACGCAATTTAAAGATGAACAAATCTGACACCATTATAACAAAAAGATAAGGAAAATTATAAAGTTCCTAACATGGAACTATCAACAACAAGTAACTCAACGAGAAAAATCAAAGATGGATTTAACAAATGGAATTTTAAACAAACGTGAATAGCATCCTATCACCAATCGACAAATAAGAGTATATGATTTACACCCCAATATAAACAAGGTCTTATTAAGTACCAAGGGTGACCAAAGCATGTGATTTATGCACTTATCAATAGAATACTCATTTATCCATCAATCTGTTAACTCGTCAATTTATCAATTTAACAAGCGATGTTGGAATATGAATACATGAATCCGTCGTTCATATAACGATATTGAAATGGGGATGTATGAAATTATGAATATGTCGTTCATATAACGATATTGAAATGGGGATGTATGAAATTATGAATCTATCACACATATAGCGATATTGAAATGGGAATGAATGTAATTTTGCACAGATAGCAATATTGAGATAACAATCAAATGGAACACGCAATAAATATAACTATCGTGGCGTCCGTTTGACTACCAAGATGTATCTACGGTTCCACCCGCTCTAGTCCATGGTCAAGGAGCCACCACGCATGGTCCACCCCTCCCAGTCTGTTGAAGGGTCCCTCGAGAGCCTTCACATTAACACAGACCCGTTGATCGAGAAGCCTTGGTCCCTCGCATCGAGAAAACCAGTACACTCTTCCGAAACAACGTCACCAGACACAGCGTACACGTCACACGAAACCACACAGAGTTCTGTGACTTCACACACCACCAAACCATACATATGGAACAGCTCTACAGCTGAAGTTTTGCTCCCGTAAAGAGGTAAGCTTTCTGACAAGACTCATCGTAGTGTAATTTGTTTATAGAGAATTCGCTCTATATGTACTCTAGCTGTGACAGATATGCGCAGCAGCTAGGTACGTGAGTTTTCACTGCAGGCAATTTGCACGTGCAGCATGGGGTGAATCGCGCTCAGTATTTCAAAATAACTAGCGCCGAAAAAAATAAACAACCCCCGAGTAACGCTCTAGTCGGAAACGAAACCCGAATACATTTTTGATCACATATACACATTGATATAAACCATACAATTCCGTGACACTTTAGGCATTCCGTGTGACAACTATCAGCAACAGGATATTAGGGATCAAAGACTGGATCCTTTAGGCATTCCGTGTGACTACTATCAGCAACAGGATATTAGGGATCAAAGACTGGATCCTTTAGGCATTCCGTGTGACTACAATCAGCAACAGGATATTAGGGATCAAAGACTGGATCCTTTAGGCATTCCGTGACTACTATCAGCAACAGGATATTAGGGATCAAAGACTGGATCCTTTAGGCATTCCGTGACTACTATCAGCAACAGGATATTAGGGATCAAAGACTGGATCCTTTAGGCATTCCGTGTGACTACTATCAGCAACAGGAATATTGTCTATGTATGAATAAAATAACAAAACTCAGTCACAAATGTTTTCCCTGGTTTTCTTCCATATATTTTTTTGACTTTATTATTATTTTTTTTTTCTGCCAGTGATTTGAAATATTGTTGCCGGTAAACTGACATCGTCATCAGTGCGTTATGAATAACCACTGCATGAAAAGAATACAAACTTCATTTAGATTGCAAACCTATGCAACCGCCTCAACTGCGTGGTGGTGGTGTGGGGTGGGGGTGGAGCAGGTTTAGTAGGGGCCCAAAATTCCGATCAAACAGCTTGTTTTACTGGAAAGGGGGCCCCAGAATTAAGTTTTGCGTTTAGACCCAGAATTTTCTTGCTACGCCACTGAACATATGTCATACTGCTGAGGATAAGTTATATAATTTTTACTGATTATTAAATGTAATATACACATCATTTAATGAAAACAAAATAAAAAAAAATATCATGAAGTTTACATAAAATGTAAAAGTCATATTATAATTAATATAATTAATTCTGTCAGTCTTATTATGCAATTTGATCATAAATTACTTATACAAAATTAATTATTTTATGACCTTTTCTGTTCCGCAAAGTTTAAAAATGTCGACAATGCGTTTAAGAATCTTTTTCAATTTGTAGACATAATGGCTTTAATTTGTGTATATTCGACCACGAATAATAATATCGTGGTAAATATTTTCTTCTCACTTCCTTATAAAATGGACAAACAAGCAAACAATGATATTCATTTTTGACAGCTCTTAAATTACACCTATTACATAGCCGCTCGTTCCTTGATACTCCCTTGTAACCACTCGTTCAATTCATGCGATACTGCTCTAAATATAGGTAGGGCAATTTTAAAAGGAGTTTCATTTATAAAACCATAGTAATCTTCAAATGTTAAGCATTCTTTATACAAGGAATAATACTCTAGTTTGTTTGATGCAGTGGCGTAGCAACCGTCCAAGCAACCCCCCCCCCCCCCCCCCCCGCCCAGTGGGGCCCAAAATTCTCATTAAACAGCTTGGGTGAGGGGGGATCTTGCTACGCCAATGGTTTGATCGCTTTTTAAAGATATCCATTTTTGCTGATACTAATCAAAAGCTCTGCCTCTTATTTCACAATTTAAAATTGATTGTTCCATACATAACAAAATCCTAGATCACCTAACAGAAATTTAACTTGAAATGCCCAAATGTGTTCCCATTATAATAGCTACCGTTATCAGCATCGATTTTTAACATAGTATAAGTTCTTACATATCACACGTTATCTATTTACAAATATTCTAGTCCAAAATTTTAACAGCCGTAAATTTTCTAATTTTCCCCAGTGGGTATCTCTCTAATTTCCCACAGAAAACATGCAAATCAGTAGATATTTTTCACCTCTAATAATTGTCTACAAATTATTTTTATTCATTTTTTTTTTTAAAACATCTTATCCTGGGTGGAAGCCCCATATGTCTGATCCATAATTAAGCACAGATCCAGCAAGAGTATCCAAAATTTACATTTTTCCCTTACAGGTAGAACAGTGTATTCAAACAAAATTTGTATAAATTAAAAAGAGCTAAATTCCCCTGAACACTTTGGAACTGTTGTGTTCGTAGATATTGTTATGTATGATGTTTATATAATATTGTAAATATTTTAGGAAATTATAAATGTTTCTTCACTTTAATATTTGCTTAAATCTTTATGTTTATCAGGAAAAACATGTTTAACTAGTGTCCTTGAATTAGGTTGTTTTGATCAATATGTTTTCTCAATTTGAAGGTCAAGGTTGATTTTTGTTTACAAGTAAAAATTCCATTAAGATGACTCATGTTCTAGAACATTCTGTCATGTGACCAATCTTTATATATGCCATGTTTGGTGGACATTTATTCAGTTTTGACATTACCATCAGTCTTGTAAAGAGCTATTACAGTTGTGAAAATTCATTATAAATTCTAAGAGAGGAATTATTTTAAATATTCATTGGATTATAACAGTGCTCATAAACTTTGGATTTTGGATTTTTAATTGATGATTTTGGAATTTATGTGAACTTATTCAGAGATTTTGGAATACTTCATTTTGACATCAGCACATCAAAGATTACTAGTACATCAGGACTTTGGAGACCATTGGCACATCATAACATTCAAGGACACAGCCGTGAATTCGGAACATTCTATATTTAGGACTTGTGATTAGAACAATCATTCTTATTGGATTATTAGGATTTCAAAACACATTACTGTAAGTGACTTTTTGATTTTTCATTTTAATTATCTAGTAATAAATTGCTTGTTGATTTTTTACATGATTTGTTGGTTTCACTTTCTTTCTGTTACATTTTTCTTAGACCATAGAGTCGTAACAATATGAACCATTTTTGAATAATGTAAACACAGGTACTTAAATGAGTCTACATTTTCTAATAATTCACCATTGTAATATAATGATGGATTCGTTCCTTTGCATTTTTCGAAACCCATAATTTTTGTTTGACTAGTTTAAACCTTAAAATTCGAAGAACGGATATATGAATCCACATTATTTGGCATTGTTTGTAATGAGTGTTCTTTATTGCGAAAAATACTACAACGTCCGCATATAATAATAAAAATAAAGACAAATCCTCTAACAAGAAAACATCACCTATCTCTACATTATGCTATATATTAGTAACAATGTCGTTTATAAAGAATCCAAAGAATATTGGTGAAAGAGGTTCCCTTGTTTCAAGCCATATTGTGAGTCAACAAAATCGGGGGGTGGGGTGGGGGTGTGGGCTATCATTGTATCTTACATAAGAGTTTACAGAATTATAAATCCATAATGGTTTTGAAATATTTTGTCATTCCTGTGAGCCCATTTACATACTATTTCATTAAATTTATTCGCATACATTTTTTGCTAATGTACTAATAAGAGTATTACCTCTATAGTTATCAACTTCATCAATATTACCTTTCTTATGAACAGGTTCGATAACACCCTTCGCAACCTCGAGGTCAATCCTACGGATCATATTCTCTGACAACTGCGTCACACTTCCGGTGATTATGAGGCCGTAGAGCATCCTCCATCTTAGTTAAAATACTGATCTCTGTACTTTTTCCGCATGATTCACCGCGTTCATTAGTCTGATTCCGTGCTTTATATGATCACTGCTACGCACTCCGCCATTCACAAATTCGAGGTCAACTACGGATCATACCTCGAATGTATGCTATAGCTACCATTATGATCACTTCTGCTATTTACGAAACAAAATGACCGAACTATTTTTTTCATTCATAACCTCTCGGTCAGTCCTACAGTCAATCCAAATAGTAGAAATAGCCAAAGTGGTCCGAATAGATCGCGGGGTTTCTAGTTTTTGCGTGTGCAACTTCGAGGTCAATCCTGCTGATCATGGTGGCGCTCTACATATATTACGTACTTCTGAGAGAGTGACAGGTGTAAGGTGAACTTATTTGCATTTGCAACATGCACAACGGACAGAATGTTGGCATACGTCTAGGCTACTTTCATGTACTGTGGCTGAAATTTCTTTACATATTGTACTTGTGGAAATTATACATAATCTAAGTATACAGCTGACCAAAATGGCTGCTCCCATGTGCTCGAAAAATCAGCCTAAATTAGTCCAAAATACATTATCTTTAGTAGTTATTAAAATAGGGAAAACAAATTTTGCCAGAGTAGGCAAAAACAGCTTCTGAAAGTGCAATGAATTAATTACAAAATATATAAAAAGTAAACAAAGTTATCGGCTCATTTTTTTCACAATTTACCTTTGAAGTCCAGGAAGTGAAAATATCCAAGCGGAGCTAGCAGTGACTTGATAAGTGCGCATCTCAAGTAAGGCCAAGCTGTATACTCTTTTACCCAAACTACACCCATCAATCATACACCAAAATAAAGGGAATTAAAAGTTCTTTTAACAATACCTAAGCTATACAATGTATTTTTAAATAGCAAGGATAATCAGTGAGGAAAACCTGGGAAGTTCTTTGTAACAATCTAACCCTATGCAAAATACGGAACTGTAGAGCGCCACCTTAAACCTCGAATGTATGTCGATAGCTGTAATTCGGATCACTCGGCTATTTACAAAACAAGGACTGACAGAGAAGTTACGAATGATCGAAATATTTTTTTCATTCGTATCCTCTTGGTCAATCCTACAGTCAATCCAATCGCAGAAATATATGAGGTAGCCCCCATAGATTTGCCTCTTTTTTATTGCGAAGAAATCTCCAGGGAACAAAATGGATTATTTTTCTGTAAATTACTGCACCGACATACATCTGAGGCATATATTTGTCTAACAGAAATAGCCGAGGTAGTTTCGAATGGCACTCCGCTATACGATTAACTAACTTGGAAACACAGGTTTTGCAAGTTACTGGCCTATGATATTGGCTTGCCAATTTAGGCCGGGCATCAGCGAACGGATCATACCTCAAATATATGCCGATAGCTGCCATTCCGACAACCTCGGCTATTTACGAAACGTGGACTGACCGAGAAGTTGCTAATTCATCGAACTATTGTTTTCATTCGCAACATCTCGGTCAATCCTAAGGTCAATTCAATCGTAGAAATAGCAGGGGTGTTCCGAATATATCGGGGGTTCTTTTAACGAAGAAATTTATGGCGAACAAAAAGTATGATTTTTTTCTGTAAATCACTCCGATGAGATACATCCGAGGCATACTTTTCTCTCGCAAAAGTAGCCGAGGTGGTCCGAACGTATAGCATCTTTATTCCATAAATCTGGATATTGACTACTTCGGGAAATAACATTGAAAAGCTCTGCAACAAAATTAATAAAAACATCAACCGAGTTAATAATCATTTCGAATAGTATATTATCGAGCCCTGTTGATGTATTTCTTTTTAATGATTTACCAGCCTTTCTTATTTGGCGAAATAGCTATATATAGGTCTCCATAGATTTTATTCACTATCTACTGAGACTGGCTCATCATCTTGAAAATGATCAATTATTAATCCACGAAAACCATCAATGTTGTTGAACTGTTCAAAAAAGTCATTTGCGCATAATTCAATAACTGGCTTACTTTTATTTTTATAGTATTTATTAATCTCTCTCCAAAAACCTCTAGAGTTAGATTTAGCCATATTGATTATTTTAATACAATCATTAACCTTGCGCTTCCTCTGCGCAATCTTCTAAGATTTATTATACCTTAATATACCTTTACCATATGTATCATACCTTAATATACCTTTACCATATGTATCATACCTTAATATACCTTTACCATATGTATCATAGCTTAATATACCTTTACCATATGTATCATACCTTAATATACCTTTACCATATGTATTATACCTTAATATACCTTTATCATATTTATTTTACCTTAATATACCTTTACCATATTTATCATACCTTAATATACCTTTACCATATGTATCATACCTTAATATACCTTTACCATATGTATTATACCTTAATATACCTTTACCATATGTATCATACCTTAATATACCTTTACCATATGTATTATACCTTAATATACATTTACCATATTTATTATACCTTAATATACCTTTACCATATGTATCATACCTTAATATACCTTTACCATATGTATTATACCTTAATATACCTTTACCATATTTATCATACCTTAATATACCTTTACCATATGTATCATACCTTAATATACCTTTACCATATGTATCATACCTTAATATACCTTTACCATATTTATTATACCTTAATATACCTTTATCATATTTATTACACTTTTCTAAGTTTTATTCCGAAGATAATCGTTTCTAAGCACATTAAACTCAATTCGTGCTTTCTGAGAACTTTCATCAAACCAAACATCACTTTTCCTGTTGTTTGATATAATACGATAACATTTACAGGAAAAAGGCAATTACAGTTTAATGCATACCGTCTGATACTCGCTGTATTGCATAAATCTTCCAGATCTCGCTTTCATAACACTTCTCAATTTGAGAATGTACTCAACTCCAAATGTTTACTCTTCTGTCAGATTGCTATTGAGTGAGATTTAAGGCTAGTAGCAGAGTGTTAACGCCATAATAACCTGCCTTTTTCAAAGCATAGATTTAGATAAATTATCTTTTTGTAGTTTATAATGTTATGTACGATGTTTATATGCTTAACCTTTGTCCATAATTGTAAGTTGTATGGTTATTTGAAAATACATACTTAACTTTTGTCCATGCTTGTAAGTTGTGACATGTGTCAGGTAGGCTTGTATTTTCATAGGCATTTCGCAATTAGACTTTTGTGAAATATATCAGGTAGGCAAGTATTTTTCCATTAGAATTAATCACATTCTGATGTGACATAGGTCATGTAGACATGTGTATTTATATACAGATTTTGGTAAACAAATTCATTCCACTTCTAGAATTCCGGTTCTAAAGATCAGTCTGTAAGGAATCTATTTTAGTAATTACAGTTGTGTTGCTGAAATCAGATATAATTTAAGAGGAATTATTTGTTTACAATATTCATTGGAAATACTAAAGTGCTCATTGACTTTTGGATTAATACATGATTTGGGGATTTATGTGAACTCATTCAAATGCATTCTGAATTACATCTTTGTGGTACATCAGGTCATTCAAGGCTATTGTAATTAATTCGGAACATTCTATTTTTTGGGACTTGTGATTAGAACATTTAGGATTATTTGGAATTTAACTCACAAATTGAAAAGTGTCTTCTGAATTTTCACTTTAATTGTCTGGAAATAAACTGCTTGTTGATTTTACTTGATTCTATTGGTTTCACTTTCTCTCTGTTACACATTTTAAGATCTAGAGTCGTAACAACAAATAATCGGTAAGCAAAATTTACGCTGAGGTTTCGCTCAGTTTGGATGTTGTATGAAAGTACTAGTATATCCGGTTGTGTGCTCTTCAATTTTGTCTTCTTCAAGTGGGTTTTGCTTAATTGTGCTAAGAAGGTGTATGTAAAAAAAAAACAACAGCAAAAACAAACAAAAAAATAAAAAAAATAAAAAAATTACAAAAAAAAGTTCAACAAGCTACGGAATGTTTACAAAGTTGAAAAATTGCTGTACAATCCAGAAAATCTAATCATATTATCTATATATGAATAAAATGTATGCCTATCAATTTAATTAGTCTACCACAAGTGGCATTAAATCCCAAAAACTCAAAACTGTGTACAAGAATATTTTAAAAACATATGGAAAAACAGCTGCAATGGCCTGAAAATCTAATCAGGTCATCTACATATGCATACAAATATGCTAGCCATATTTCATGTGTCTACATTGAGTAGTTTTTGCGCAATCTTGCTAACAAGCTTCTTCGGACTGACGGACAGACAAGAATCAAATCAAAACGCCCCACCTACAAAGAGCGGAAAGTATAACTACATAGCATACACTGTTTTAACAGCAAACCGAATTTTAGCTATTAATGAAGGGCACATACCTTCACTCATCCCTGGATGTCGACTATTCACACACCATCCCGTTTGTTTGTACCCCCTAACGATTTTAAAAAACAAAAACCATCAAAGATATGAAAACTACACAAAACTTAGTCATTTCATTCATCAATTTATAATTTCTATCCTGATTGTTGCCAGGGGGTGGGGTGGGGTGGAGGTGGGGGGGGGGGGGGGTCCCTAACACTGTCAACTTGTTGGCGTTGGTGGGTCTATATTTTCAAGTAACAGATGTGATGTAGTTCACCGTCTTTGATAATCTCAATAATTCCGTAAATTTAGGAGTTACATCTCTTTGAACACATGTATGCAAGAATTCCTCCTTTTTATTTGTTCAATTTTTTTTAGAAATATTAAAACTAGACATTGCAAATATTGGACGCAGACGACACAGTTTTTACTGAAATTGACTGTTCTAGAAACCTGAAAAGGACGGTAAGCAGTCTGTGTGCTTGTTTACATCGAGATCTTCCGTTTTGTTTGAAACGCCAATAAGTTGACAGTGTTAGAAACTCCCTGGCGACAGTCAGGTTAGAAATTACAAATTGATGAATGAAATGACAACGTTTTGATGCTTTTCGTTTGTAAAATCGGAAGGGGGGTACAAACAAACGGGAGGATGTGCAAATAGATGTTAAAACTTACCTTCAGTGTATAGAGTATCGGGATACCCGGTGTGCTTTTTGTTTGAGTCGATTTATTTCCCCAAAATTGTGGATATGAGAATTTACTTGCAAAGGTTCAAGCATATAGTCAGAAAATCAGACTTTATTGGTTTCCTTACCTAACACTTTTCTGCTCGAAGAAAGAAGAGAATCTCTGGCCCATTCTGACCACCTCGGCTATTTCTGCGAGACAAAAATTAGCCTCTTAGGATTGTCCTTCAAGTTGCGAATTTTGGTTGTTATGTGTGTAACGCCATTATTCAGCACATGATAGGCTATCCATGGCGGCCAGTATATTTGGTGGAGGAAGAACCCGAGAAAACCCCGGGAAGAACCTCCGACCCACGGGAAGCTACTGGCAAGCTTTCTCACATACCCACGTTGGCCGAGCATGAGACTCGAACCCACGAGGACAGAGGTGAGATGTCAGTGATCTGTAAAGGCGAGCGTCTTAGACCACTCGGCCCCCCGCCCCCCTCCCCCCAAGTTGCGAATGTCTCTGACCTTGCTTTCTCGGAACTGTATGAGAACAAAACACAAGCTCAAGTCCGACAATTTTGACATTCTATAACTTAAATTAGAATAAAGTCGGATTCATGAAACTTCCTAATTTTTCTCAACTTGAGTTCTTTCAACTCGAACGCTAATTTCAAAGGACAGAGAGCTACTCTAAATATAATATCCGAATGTGAGGTTTTTAGCTTGAGTTTCTTGCTTCAAACACTTGCTTTGCACCTCAACGTTCGCGCGTTCGATCACCTGTTTGATAATGCGCAAGACTTAACGGTTGCCCATCCAGGGTTGTTGGCTTCTTTCGGGTTTCCGGGTTCTCGGTTTGCTCCGTATCATAGAACGTCCCACGTCTAAACCAATCCCCGCGATCATAAAACTTAACTCAACTCTAAATCACACTCGAAAATATTCTGACCAATCAAAAGACTTCCTTTGTACATTTCGAGTAATATTTTCACGTCGGGTGTAACATTTATTCCTCAAAATGTTGACTTAAATTTTACGACGGAAGGGCCAAACCCTGCATTCTTCAAATCTTTTAAGAACTAAACTCAAGAGCAAAAACGTCAAATCTTGCTGTAAATCTACGGCATTCAAAATTTAGCAGTCCAGGACGACCCAATATAAATAAATCAAGGATAATGAATACGATTCTGACTTCGTTCTTATTAATGTTACCGACTGTGCAAGTTTTTTTACTTTTAATTTCAGCTCGAATTGTGTGCTCTCATAATTTAAATAATATGGGGCTTCACCTGTCACGAGCGCATGAAATAAGATGACAGAAGTCGTTGAATGATTGGCGTAAAATACACCACTTTATGGCGGCGTCTATCACAGTATCCTGGCGACCCTTATCTAGAGAGACTGGAACTGGAAATCGAAGTGTAGTCGGTGGATGAGCTCAGGTCATTTTCGAATTTTACTTTTTGTTAGCACCATATAGCCACTATTGTGCTGAGGTGCTGTTAAAAGCTACTAGAAACATACCATACGAAGCAGACCAATTAAATATCATCTGAAAGATAAAAGACAGTGTATACCTCCACACTGAGGATTGAAAGTCCATGCGCATACATGAAGATGTAAATTCAGTTACTCATCTAAGTACTAACAAGTTTAAATGTACAAGATGAATTAGTCACAAAACTCATCACGCCGGCTCTTTTTTTTTCGAGGCTACAACTTAAAATCTCTTTATTATTTAAAAACCGATTCAATGCAATTTCAATGTCTCTAAAAAATAAAAAATAAAAACGGAGCACCATTTTGCAATTAAATATTGTCATGTGAGGAAAGAATCGAAATTCCCCATGTATAAACTTTATCTACAGAAGCGTTATTTATGTTAAAAATGACTAAATCTTTTTTATCCATCTCAGTGGTCAAATTATGTTTATTTTAGCAGCTTCATGCTTCATTATTCCCATGTATTTTTTCTAATGAATGAAAGGAGAGAGAGATTTGTGTGTGTGTGTGTGTGTGTGTGAGAGAGAGAGAGAGAGAGAGAGAGAGAGAGATTTAAATGAATATTTATCTATCTATCAAATATACCTGTTTTGATGCTTTACACGATAGCCACCGAAAAATCGAAAAAATAAATATCCTTCGAATTATGGATTATGTGCAAGAGCTTTCAAAACTGTTATATTGCTCACAATTTCTAATCGGCCACCTAAAGTGGAACACCTCGGAAAACTATTTCACCCAGATATTACTTTTACAACCAAATGACTTCCTAATTCTAAAGTTTAATTTTATATATATATATATATATATATATATATATATATATATATATATATATATAATGTGTGTGTGTGTGTGTGTTCTGTAATGCATTAGATTTTGTAAAGATATATTGTTTCGAGAGATGAAACAAAAATGTTGATTATATGTAGTGCAGTATATATGTATGTATGGAGTTTGACGGCACATCGGCTCAACATGGCTATATAGAGCCCAGCAAAATACTTGAATCAAAAATGGTAAAGGCAAAAACATTGCCAAAATCTCCACGAAGACAAATTCCTCAAAACCAAAAATGACTGCGCACCATCAGTTAAAAAATAGACGTAACGGCAAAGACTCCCAAAATGACAACAAAAAAGGATAAATCTTCAGAACACACAGTCCAAATTTGTCTGTATGAACCGCAGTCTTTTCAAAAGTCCAAGGCTTCGGTTGGAAACTTGTAATATTATCAAGGGACGCATCCCACGGCAAACAGGTTTCATCTATTAATCAGCTACTACGGCACGCAGAAGGGTGCATCGGAGTGGTGGTGGTGGGCAAAGCGGTATAAATAAGGTTGCAATTCAAAACCCATTAATGGAATAATATACTGTATGGTATACCTATTCCTTAATACCATGATTTGGGATGCAACCATTATTATTATTATTATTATTATTATTATTATTATTATTATTATTATATATATATAAAATAATAATAATAATAAAAATTGGTATATGTTCTCAATAGCGTTCTTATATTTGTCAGTAGTTACTGCATGGGAAAGATGTAATTGCATAGAATAAAAAGACAGAAGGAAATAAAGAAAACCACAACAGTGAATACCACTAGTGACAATATACAGTATAATACAAATTTGCCAGTACATTTTCGTACCAAACAGTGTCTTCAAGTTCGATATGGAAACAACACAGTAGAATAAAAAAGGTTAAAAAACCCAACAACAACAACAACCCCCCCCCCAAAAAAAAAAAACAAAAAAAACAAAAAAAAAAAAAAAAAAAAAACAAGGGAGTAAAACACGAGGGGATATAAAATATAAAAATGTCCAATTTAAATTGATCCTGACCATAACAGACACAAAATAATCGTAAAAGCTAAAGATTTGAAGAAAATAATAATAATAATAATTAAAAAAATAATAATAATACATTCATTAAGAAACAGAAGCAGATAAAACGGCCTCGCTCTCTTTTTTTTAAATTTCAGGTGCATTACCTGTCAGTCAGAGCTCATTATTCTTGTTTGTGTATTGGCTGGCATTAGATAACAATGACTCGCATATAATTCGTTTATGTTTGTACAATCGCGATAAAATTCATTATACCATTTATCAGCTAAATATTGATTCGACCCCGATCTCTCGTATAAACTGTTTTGTGAATGGATACGCCTATGTTTAACGAAAAGGTATCAGTGTAATGTATGTGAATGATAACAATTTTCACTTGACCCGTTTTCTGTGACATTTAAGCGCGGAAAAAGGAACAAGCTACTGACCTCGCATTCCCTCGGCTGTTCCAGCTTACGGCACACTCCCACCTTCATAAATCCTCTGTTAGTACGCTTGAGTTTCATTTGCGCATGACACTTCATATAATTAACTGGAAAATTGAAAAAATAGGTTTTCAGTTTTGAACGTGAATTTTACAGCTGGTGTAAGCCATCGATGATGTTTTATCCCCATTATTTAAGCGATTTTGCTATTTGGAGTGTGGCTAGGACCTTCCTCTAGTTGCGCAGGGTTTAGAGATTAGAGGTTGTGGTACGGTTCATGGGATTGTATTCATGCTCAGTACTTGACAAAGTGGCTGTTTTGTGTTTATGTTGACCAGCGCATGAAAAACAATCTCGATGACAGCGCATACATGGCGACTTTTTATCTATACCTCATCGCTATCTATTCGATAGCGGTCTCGATCATCCCTGTATTAGGTGAGTACATGTGTTGTATTTTTTTTTTTAGTGAGCCCGATGTTTGTTTTCGAGTGCTTCGCCTTGAAGTGGAAAACAAGATGGCGTTGGCCCAATTTGGCCGGGCTAACCTCTTACATTGAGCTAAACTTGACCACTGCTCATCTCGGCTTTAGTTTTCGCTTCACTTTGAACAAAAACAGGATTATGCAACTAAGAATATGCCCTACTTTTGTCTACAGTAGATGAAATATTTATATATTGATCGTAAAGAGGCTTGCTGTGAATGAAAACAATTTTTTATGGTGCACTTTGAGGTGAGTTAATGTCGAGTGGTAGAAGGACTATATTTTTAGATCTCACAAGCAGTTATCGTACAGATTAAACGCTTATCTTTGTCTGGCACATGCAAGATTCATCTTTGATGTCATGCAAATGAGTGTACGTGTATTTAGAGCGATTTAAATTACAGCAGAGCGTGAATCAATTACAGCACGGTGTGGGTTGTGATGGAGGTTCACCTGCTAAGCGTGACCTGCCCAGAGTGTGACCTCGAGAGCAGAGTTCGGTCAATGACTCACTTTGTAAAACTAACAATACGAACGCTCTGGGCAACATAGTGGATGGCTAATTTTGGATATTATGTAATGTCAGTAAGAAAATAAATAAAAAACTGACCATTACTATATATATATATATATATATATATATATATATATATATATATATATATATATATATATATATATATATATATATATATGTATATCCTCTACCTAACATGATTCGTGCCCTGAACGTGAATTTTAACGTCCGCATTATAATATTGTGAACAACTATTAAAATCACCTTAGAAAGTGTTCAACTATATCTACTTAATTTATTAATCATTTAAAAATTTTCATAAACTCTCAAAATCCTTTGCGAGCTACCGTTTTTCCGAGTGTGTCAAAATTTGTATATTTCCTGAAGTTCGTTGATGGAAAGATATGCTGAACTTTTAAAAGATTTTTTTTCTTCAGGCAATGTCACAACAAAGATTTATTACCCCTACATTACAATAATCCAATAAAGAATTTCATTCTGTGTACTCTTCCATTGGATTTATTTTTTCTAACATGATATAAGAAGTGCATGTTACAGAAACAAAGTTTTTACATTGCCTTTGCCATCTGAGAAATCTCTGTCGTGGGTTTTCTACTAATCGAAAGGTAAAGAAAACCAATATGTGAACAGTGACCCAGGTTTGAACAGCTAACACTCATGCCAGGGCCACAAACTTGAGGCAAATATGGCATTAGTAAAATTGTCCATTTTCATTGTGTTTTTTCAATTTGAATTGTAGTACGTATTTCAATTTCATTTGATCCAATATTTCTTAATTAGCACTTATTGTCATTAGTCAACGAACACTAGTGACCCAGTTGATGATGTCAGGATCTCAAAACAAGCGCGCGAGGTTGCAAGAAACATGGCGCATGAATCAAGGACAGGCACAGAGTTAGGATGGTCGATTATATATATATATATACATTGGTTGATTTTTTAGGGGGACATTTTATGTACTTCATAATATGAGGATTTGTGTAATACAAGGAAATAATGACAGCTTGTGGTGGGAGAATGTTCCCTGGGCTTGTTTAAGGTGCAATACAAGGCTATAAATTAGCAGTAGTCTGTTAAAATGTCAATGTGGTCACGTAGGCACATTTACTCATCTTAAATTAAATATTAATTGTTGTTCTAAAATGTAATTCTAATATAGCTTAACCCAAGTCTATTCAATCCTGATTATTGAATGCTCTGCATCTTAACTGTCGTCAAGACGATATGATACCACATTCTTCTAGTAGAATAAACTTTGGAAAGAATTATGACATGTCATAATGTTCCAATGTTCTTGATAGTACATGTCCAATATAAATAGTACGGCATTTGTTTGTAATCTTTCTTTTAGTTTTATACGTATTACTGTTTTCAATCTTTTCTTCAAAGTGGGTCTTAGAAATAGTATGGAAATTAAAGGGAAACTATGACAAATTAATAACCAGTACAGAAAGCACTTTTATGAAATATTATTTATTGAGAAAGAATATCAAAGTTACTGCTTGATGCAGAACAGTACATAAATTACTGCTTCGGTATATGCTAACGGGTATGTATACATGTATTCAGTCACCAGGGATGTACATTGTAGCCAAGCAAATTTTTCTGATGTACACTCTGTTATGGACAGGAGTGGGAAGATTTCTAAGAAATTGAAAACCTCATATTTTGTCTATGTTACACGCATTCATCTTTATGTATTCCTGGCTAGGCCACTGATAAATACCACAAGAAATGTTACCACTGTATAATTTGTACAAGTAAATTGACACCTGCCAAGGTTGGGTTTATGGTGTCAGGGTTGTCCCCAGTGTTCTCCCAAGGGCCGTTTAATTTAGCGGGCTCACTACGCTATCATTTCAAACCCCAATAACCCCCGATGCTTTAGAGTCTGCCGCTAAGCTACACTCTTGTGCCGCTACGCTTAAATGTTTCCCACTACCCTTATAAAATAAATCTGTTAAACAAACATCCTGTCACCTAATTCAAAGCCATATTACTCAAATGACACATGTTCTTACCTCTTCTTGGGTATTTTATTAAGATAATCCAGGATAATTACTCACTCACTTGACCATTATCTTTTGTACCTGGCTTCCGCAACTGCCGGTGATTGACCTTTGGTGCGGGTTTCATCTGCACAGAGATAGTCACTTGATTGGCCAGCGACGATGGAGTCTACTGGTAGTATGTTATATGTATTTCAGTCATTTTCACTACCAGCGTAAGCAGTTGCACATATTACATTAAAAATTCTTGTGAAAAATGAACACACCACCTTCCAAGAAACGGAAAATTACCCAGTGTCCGGCTAGCCCCATGTTGGCCTGGTTACGAAAATCAGAAATTGGTGTCACCAATAGTGGCAGTTATTCCGATTCGGATAGCATCAGCATAATTTCCACAAAGAAAGAGATCAAGTTACGAAGGACGGGATTTAACAATGAATGGAAGACTTTATACCCTTGGGTGGAAATTTCTGGATCGGATGGTAAGTTTTCCATATTGCTAAATTTTGCTTCAGATCTAATGGGGGGGGGGGGGGGGGTGTAATATATTTTTTATATAGTAGTAACCAGTAGTTGTAGTTGCAATTGTTGTCGTTCTTATTAAGTTGTGACGAGGAATGAAAGTTACATTTTATTCAGGAGTTGTTGTTATGTTTACATAGTTTACTCTGAGCAAGAGAAATATAGTTTGATCAGTAAACCTTAAATTGAGTGGGTGCTGCCCTATTAATTTCTCATTTCTCCTTTCCATCTATCCAAGTAATAAACGAAACAATCTTTATCGTCCAGTTTTACCTCTTTTAAACAGATATAAATAAAAAGTATTCCTTCATAAATATAACTTAAATAGTTTCATCCATATGCTTACTAATTATTCAGTAAAGTAATTTTTAATTTAATTTAAACTTCTGAACAATATTTAAGCTCTCTGACATTGATTCAGTGAAGAAATTAAACAATAACAAACAATTTGATATATTGTTCTTAATGGAAAGGAATATGTATTATCTTATTCTGTGATGATTATTTTAAAACACATCACTGTCTTGACTCTTGAAGAATTTGTCCTAGGTAATTCACTTAATTAGGATTCAGGTAGTTTTGTCTCTTTTTTTTGTACATCCATTAATAAATTTTATGTTCCATTTTTTTTCTTCAGATTGTGAAAGGTCATTCTCCTCAATGAATAGAATTATGAGTGTTTTAAGGAACAGGTTGACACAGGGTACTGAAGGACAATCCTTAAAAGACTTTAATTTTGATGTGGCAATCAGTATATATGGCGAAAAGAAGAAAAGACGTACATCATTTATTTAAATTAAGAAACAAATGAGATAGACATTAAGCCTTTTTATAATCTAGATAAATAAAGAATACTATGTAAATATATACACTTCTTTTTTATTTCATTGATATTAATTTGTTTCACTTTTATGACGTTAACATGCACTTGTTAAAAATTTTATGATGTTAACGCGCTTACCCCGATGCTATCAAAAATTTCTGGGGAGATCACTGTTTGTCCCATTTGTGTTGTTACACATGGTTAAAAGCAGACCTGCATTGTGTTGTCAGATTAATTGCATCTCTTGTATCAAATGAAATAAAGGGCGTTTTTTTTTCATTTGCATATTCTTGTTATTCCCACCATAAAAATCAGGTCCTATTGACAGCGTTCTTTTGCATATCAAGGACCAGCTACCTGGAATGAATTGCCTCTTGTAATTGGAGACAATGACACCATGATGTCATTCAAGAGTGCTCTAAAAACTCTGCTCTTTCACAGTGTTGCACATTGAGTGCTGGCTTTTTGCTGATCTGTGCGTTTCCTGCAATTTGTTGTCCTATGTTCCCCAAATTATGACCCTGTGCACCCCCCTTGAGCATGCTTTATTGTCAGACAAAATACAAAAATACGCCTACAACTTTTCATTAGTGGATGTCTCTTTTGGCACTGGCAATGGCCAAAGTCATGAAAGGTGATAAAAACTGTAAGATGACAATGAATATCTATTTTAAACAATGTATCTGTCAGTGAAAACATTCAAGGTTTGTGGTAGTCAGCTACGGCGAAGAAGATTGAATTTATTTTTAGGTTGAAATAATCACAAAAGAGACTAAATTTATGCACGTAGACAATTTGTCATTTAATTAATGATTTGTTAGTATGGAAAGAAAAGTAATTTAGAAAAACATTGGTATTTTTTATAATAACGCTGGTAGATAATGAGTGTAACTAAAGTTAAATGAGAGCAAGATCCGGAACAGAAAATTCCATGGTGAAGCTGATTTCAGATTAACCAGACTTTAAAACATGTTAATGTTTTCCGCGAGTTACTTAACCCTTTCACCACTAAGTAACTACAAGGGAAACACTACCATTCAACACTAAGTAACTTTCAAGATCTTTATAAATGTAGGCAACATATTTTCAATGACTTGTATGAATTTCATTTCTTGTGATAGGAATACATATTTGGTACCATTGTAAAGAAGACAAATTCAGGTTTCTGAAAATATTCTCATAAGCAAGTTTAGTCTCACAGATGATTATACAGGTAAATCAAAAGGTAAGTTAAAGGTAAATTTCAATGTATTCTCGATAAAATGTTGAATAAAGTGTTTAAAGAGTAATATGTGGTCTGTTTTTGATCCATTGTGGTGTTCTTACAAATCGTGGCTTGAATAAATGCAATGTTGTCTCACAATTCAAGCAAATCCAAAGGTGTGTTAACGATATTTCGACAGGTGTTTAAAAACTGAAGTATACAAGGTTTTATGTTCATTTCAATGGAAATGGATATGAAACAAAACACATATTTTGACTGTGAACCAGATTAATTTAGCAAAAATCTAAGGCAGTTCTTATTTTGTGCAATTTGTCACCTTGAAGATTTTGACTGGTATCATCACTGAAATGCAGGTAGCATTTTACCTGGACAGACCTGTCACGTGACATAATTTCTCCGAAATTTGATCCAACAAGCCAGAATTTCTCACTTTTATACCAATACAGTTCATCTCTGTCGAATTTCATAACTTCCATCAATATCAATAGGACATAAAATGCCTTTATTTCTGATAACGTGACATCAGTCCAACCACCTTTGTGTTGATTTGGGTCAGTCTCTCGCTTCAGGTGTGCGTTGGTATTTGTAAATCTTGCTATTTCCGAAAACACATAGTCGCAATAAAATAGCTGAAAATATTCAAGAGGTGTTCCTGATCCATCAAATACTCGTGTTGGACCTACATGTTTGGAAAATGGGTAAATATTACGTTCCGATTCAGATTTAGTCCACTGACAGAATTCAGGTGTCTCGTACACATCGGCGAGTTCAAAACCTTCAAATTCCTCATTGTCATCACTATCGCCAACAATATCCCTCCATTCTTGTTGTAAATGTTCCCTCTCTTCTTGGTTTATATTTAGATCAAAACTGCCGATATTTTCAATTATTTCGTAGCCAGATAATTCTGATTCATCATCAGATGAGTCCGCCATTTTGGATGTACTTAGGCGACCTCGAAGATTTACATTTATAGATCGGAAAAAACCCTTTTCTTGTAAAGAACCTACCTTAAAGTTCGAATGTATCCGAATACTATGCAAATGAATCAATGTACAAAATAAATATTTACTATAGGGGAATCCCCGATACTGACCAATCAGAGAATTTATCACCAAAACGAGACAGGTATGTGAGACCGGAATACCGGTCTACAGTGTTGAGCGGAGTTATTGTTCCTGGACCGCTTTACCGGTCTGTAGTGTTGAAAGGGTTAAGCACATGATAAAACTTTTATTGCAATAATGTGTTTCCAAGGAAAATATGCTAGTGCAGTGCAGACCACAAAGTTAAGGTGGAAAAACTGTTGAAACAAAAAAGATTATCTCATTTTTATACCACTATTATTGCATTATGTATTATTATTTTCCTTCGTCGGTCTAAAATGTCGTGTCCTCCAAACTTGGAGGGTGGGGGACTTTGTGTCCCCTGCCCTTGGGACCCTATGTGCAACACTGTTTCAGCTGCAAGAACAGACTTTACAATGTTTCTTTACCCTTAATTATTTGCACCATGCTTTGTAATTCCATGGTGTCATGTTTTTTGTAATCTTGTGTTTATATGTGTGTGTGTTGACTAATATTGTAGAACGCCTAGAGCCTTTTTAGATTAAGCGCTGTAGTAAGTCATTATTAGTATTGTTATTATTATTATTATTAAAAACAACATATTTGGCAATTAAAACGTGTAAGATTTGTGGTAGTCGGCCAAGTTGCAATGTAAAGTCTTTGCTGCTAGTGTAATATTTTCGAGATTGGAGGCACCCCTGTGGCATCAATGATTTAATTTATTTCAAGGTTGAATTCATGACAAAAGGGACTGAATTGATGCATTTGTCATTTAATCAATGAACTATTTATTTGAAAAGAAAAGTAATTCAGAAAATAATGGGAATGATTATAATAAATGCTGGTGAATAATGAGTGTATACTAAAGTTAAATGAGAGCATGATCCGGAAAGGAAAATTCCATAGTGCAGCTCATTTCAGGTGAATCAGATATTAAAATATGTTCTCACGCATCACTTGGGCATTTAATAAAATGTTTGTGACAAAATTTTAGAGTCCAAGGAAAAGATGATTACAGTACAGCCTATAAAATTAAGGTGCAGAACTGTCAAATCAAATATGATCATCTCATTTTTTTTGTTAGCACTACTAGTGCATTAACTCCTTATCACCTGAGCCAACCAGCTAGGTATTCCCCGACAGCATACTTGCCAAGGGATCACTTGGGGTAGTGATGGCCTAATTAGTGCCTGTATCCTGGAGTCTAGCTGACAGTTCTTGACTTAATGATTTTTACAGCACGGCTACTGGAAAAGATTTAGTTATTTTCAGCTTTGTATTCCTTCAATTAAGCTGGAATTTGGCAGAGTTCTTCTTAATAAAATTTTGTACATAATGTTATAAATTTCATGCAACATGCAGAAATAAATTTTTTTAAAAAACACGCATAAGGGCAAAAAAAATGATTTAGTTGCCAAATTGCTTCTCTTGTCATTAATAATTCATAAAATCCATTATGAATTTAGACTAAATAAATCAAAACCTTCAATACATGAAATAAATCCATTTTGTTTGTACACAGAAATTCCATTTGTCATCTCTCATGTAAACTTGAACCTCATAGGAAAACTGCAAGCAGCCATGACGGGCATATTTTCCCTACACTTTACTTGCCTTTTTTTCCTTAGAATTCTCCACTGAACATTTAAAAACTAACAAAACACTTTGAACAAACTCCGAATTGTCTACACTCATGCTGTTTTTTGTTTGTTGTTTTGTTTTGTCTTTTATAGTAGTGTCCAACCAAATGAAAAACATAACACAATTAATTTTCCTGAACACCAGCAAGTCTTTATTTACCGATTCTTCAAAAGACCTTCATGATATTGTTCAAAACAATCCACACATAAATGAATATTACACTGTATGCACATTTCTGTCACACCCAGTCTTCTTCAGTGGGTATTTTGATGTCACTGTCAATCTTCGTCTGACGAAAATCCAGAAAATTCTCCATTAGAGTCCATTAGGTAATTTGCTCCTCCCAGTGACTGATTTTCTTCATTTTCCATCATTTTCAAATTGAAATAACTCCACTATTTTTGGCTTTATTTAAGTCAAATTTTCTTTTCTTTGTACTGCAGTGTTTCCTCTATATATGTAAGTTGAAATTTGATTGGTTAAACTGCATGCATAATTTAGCAAATGGTTTGAAATCAACCAATGGTTTGTGATGTATTAACTCGTCATGCATGATACAGGTCTAGACTAATACTGCCACTAAAAAGTGGCGCCTGGTATACAAGCAAGGTAAACTGTGCTACATTATCGTGGCACATGGGAGATGAGGTAAGTGAAGTATGACGCGTTATCAGGGTGGTAGGGGATAACGAGTTAAGTGCTATATACTATTTTCCTTTGTCCCTTTAAATTGTTGAGTGTCCCCTAAATTTGGAGGATGGGGGACACTGTGTCCCTTGGGCTTTGAATCATAGGTACAACACTGATGGCTCGTATAAAATAATGAAATTTGCTTTAGCTCTAACTTGGTATCCTGCAGCACATTATTCATCTGATTGCAACATATTTTATATATTCTAATAGCTAATAAAATGATATATGATGGACATGTTTTCTTTTTTAATCAACGCTTTATTATTGGAATTATTACTTTATAATCATCAAAAGTAACACATTTCACACGTCACTTGAAATAAACAATAATCATGCCGCTGCCGCGTTACACATCTCCTCTTTGTTATAAAGTGCAGGTTGTTAAAACTTGATGAATATTCATGAAATTTCCAATCCAATCAGAGCAGATGTAAACAAGTCAGTGGTTGTAGCATGTTTATATGATATTCCTATGCAAAGAAGTAATCCCTTAAACTTCATGCAAATTTGACCGAAAACTTTACTATTTAAAAAAATGCATCATATATCATTATTTTGGTACCAAAATTATCTTTGGAAACGTTTATAAACCACCCACATTGAGTGTCAAATTTGTCAAACATTTAAATCTTGTGTCAACATTGTCCACCATATTTGAATTTTTGAATAGGCTGATAATGATGTCAAATCTTTGATAATTCATGCTCCAAAACTAAACTTTCATTTCATAAAAACAGGTGTACCTGAAGAACATGGTTTGATGATTTTATATATTTTTATCATATTAATGCTTATCTTGCAGTTTCGAAAGTATACAATTGCAATTACTAAATAGGCCCAAGTTGTTGATGTTGTAAATATCTGAACAGAAAAATGTGTATCGGTTTTAAAATTCTTCTTTCTTGAATTCATTACGTTATCTTATTTCTTTTAAATGTTGTAATGGGAAATTTTCTCATAAAATAATGATTGCCAATATTCTTTCTTTGGCAAGCACGAGACAAATGCAAATTTTCCGTACGACAGTAACAATAATACTACTACTACTACTAATCAATTTATTTGTTTTGTACTTTGACAAGTGTGGCAAATGAATTTGAAGCAAAAAATTGAAGATTAATTTTTATAGCTATAATTTGTTTGAAATGTATTTATATTAATCATAAAATGGGTTCATAATGTAGAAAGGACAAACAAAATGTTGACAAGCAGTTTATTCCTGATTGCCTAAATTCAGAACAACAATGGTTCATCAAATAGTTTTCTGAAATTGAAAAGCAGTATGAAAAATTTAAATGTGCATACTTTTATTGTTAGCAAGACTTGGGTTGAAATATAAAAGATATGGTTGTGGGTAGATACTGTTTTTATATGTGCTTACATGTTCTTGTCAGCTATTCTTCATTTGTTTATATTTTTTTCTTTTAAAATGAGAATTAGGGACATTGTTTAACCCTTAAAATGCTTGTCATGACTTAAGTTGCATCACCGCTAGAGATCTTGTACTGCTTGTTGCATCTCGAGTTGTTTTTCAGGTAAGCAACTGTTTACACATTCCGGTACTTCTGCTTGACATGAATGGTGGTTAAACTAAATTTGATTGGTACATTGGTCCCTGGAACCAGCATTTTTTCTTACTTTTAACCTTGAATTCATCAAAGAAGTTTTACAAATGCATTTTTATGATGAGCACTACCTAGAAAACTAAATTGCTTACTCGGAACGTGGTTCATCTTGAGATTATCATTTAATTCGGCAGATACTGGCTGATGATAGCAATGATGACAGCAACTTTGAAAGTTTTGAAGTATATGAGATTATTAGAGCTGGGAAAGTGTTACTGGAAATGCCAGTGAGTGATTTTGAACCCGAAAAGGATGTTTAATATTAGTCCGATGTACATGCTGGATGGACAAAAACTGATGGGATGCTAGTTAACCCACTGTTCAGTGGTATTTCAAAGTTAAATCTATAAATGGAGAATATCAACTCTTTAGTCAATTGAAGGTTATTTTTTTATTAGGATTTCTTGCATCTGATCATAGATCAAATGAATCTTTATGCACAGCAGAAAATAAATGGCCTAGTCTTAATTGACAACAGCCACATGAGAAAATGGAAGCCTGGCGCACCTGTTGAATTTAATCTTTTTCTTTTTGCATTGGTTATGGCCATGGGTTTGGTGCATACATCTGATTTTGATTTTTTACTGGACAACTGAGATATCGACCCCATACTTCAGCCACCAAAAGAAAAAAATGAGTTGGGATATATTTCTTAATATTCTAAGCAAGTAACAGCTGAACAGGTAATCAACTTCACAGGTGAATTATGGGTGCGCAATAATATATAATATCGGTATATTGTGGTATTAAACCGACGATACAATAATCGCGATATAAATATATTTGTATAGTACGAAATTGACGTCAATTTTGATAAAAAGTTGCAATGGAACTCTATTATTTTTATAAATTAATATTCACAATATTTCACCACTTAAAATAGTTTCCGACTGACAATGACTGATTAACTCATTAACCCCTGAGCCAAACAGCCAGGTATTCCTCTACAGCATGCTTGCAGAGGACGTATCCCTGAGACTCACTGAAAGTACTTGACTTGCTGATTTTTACAGAGGGGGCTACTTGAAATAAATTAGTTATTTTTTGCTTTGTGTTCCTTCAATTAAGCTAAAATTTGGCACAGCTGTTCTCAATAAAATTATGTACGTAATGGTATAAATTTCATGCAGCATGCAGAAATAAAACTCATTCATAAAGGTAAAAAAAAATGATTTACTTACCAATTTGCTTCTTTTGTCATTAATAATCCATAAAATCCATTATGAATTCACACTGAATAATTAAAATCTTCAACACATGAAATAATTCACAGAAATTCCATTTGTCATCTCTCTTGCAAACTTTAACATCATGTGAAAACTGCATAATTTCCTTACGCTTTACTTACCTTTCTTCCTTCGAATTCTCCACTAAACGTTTAAAAACTAATGAACACTTTGAACAAACTCTGAAATTATCTACACTCATGCTAACTAAATTAATTTTCCCAAACACAAAAAAGTCTTTATTTACCGATTCTTCAAAAGATCTACATGATATGGTTTAAAACAATCCACACATACCGTAATCACGGTAAGTCTTGGGACACCATAAGTCTTGGGACACCCTTAATTATTTTCAAAAGTAATTTTTTTATGACCTATAAAAGTTGGGACACGAAGTTAAAGCAATTTTTTCATGTACTATAAGTCTTGGGACACCTAAAACATTTTTTTTTCTACTGATCGATCGGCGTATTTTATCGATCGTAACCTCATGTAAAATAAACAGGCCTTCGTGGTTGTTAAGGGACTCTCACTATGAATTATTACATGGAAATATTATAAATTATTACAATTTGTTTGAAGAGTCAATAAATATATTGAATTTTCTCTGTTTTCTTATTATATCTATCAAATTAAAATATGTATAATTTAATCAGACGTTGACAAGAACTGAGCATTAGCGTTATGTTATACCCATTCAACAATAACTTCTCCCTATTGTGCTCTAGTTTACTATTGACAGTTTATGCATTATTGCATTAAAATTGTCGAAAGTCACCTGTAATTATTGTGTAGTTTTTTTTCCCTGAAAATGGAAATACCTAATTCATTACAATGTGATACCAGGATGAGAACAATGAAAATGGTGTTTATTCCAACTCTAGCATTTATTGTATGCATGTTTACATCATGGCGTCACCACGTGCACATTGAAGATTTTATTTGTGATGAATGAAGTACATACATTTGATTCGAATCATAGGCACCACTGCACTAAACTTAAATAATATCTTTAAAATACGATAAAGAAGTTTAAGAAATAATGCTTTTAAAATAAAAACTCAGTGGTAGTTTGCTTTGATGTAAGCGACCTTAAATAAGTCCTGTTTACTCAGTTACGGTAATCGTGCTAATATTACGCAGTAGAAGCCAATCACACATCAAAGTACCGGCATTGCCGCTGGACAAAATTCCTCTTTACCCAAGCCAATTTCAGGGTTTTAACAATTAACTGGCCTGGATTGCTGTCGGAAAACAAAAGACAAATCCGCCAATTATAAACAAAGGAGACGCCAAAACAACCAGCTTGCCAAAATCAAAAGTGGAATGAATAATGCGTGGAAAATTATCATTTTGTGAAGCCGAAACATTAAACTAAAATAGATCAATGATGCTCTTAATGGATCTATTCAGAATTTTAACATATATTATATATGACAAGTTATTTGAATTTATGCTGGTTATGTGCTTTATAATATTAAACACTCGTGCCTTTTCATATAGATTACATCACTTTGTAGGATCGCTTATACCACTGAAAAACAGTAACTGTTGAGCGCGTGAATCCAAATAAATGAAACAGCAATGAACGTGTAGCTGAAATGTAATCTGGAAGAATGCGATTTGGTAAAAATGATGAATAAAGCAAAATCTGCATCAAATATTTTTGGGAATAAAGAAGGATATAAGTGACGCCAAGTACGATTTGCACTGTGTAATTACTGTACACTATAGTACAGGTCTTCCCTTAAATGTAAGCGGCCCGGAATTATGAAGTCTTTATTAACCTTTATTTTAAATCATGTTGGAGAAATCGGAAAATATGCACATGCAAAATAATAGCATAAACAATCTTAGTAGTGTATAACAGTTTATTGACGAATGACGTGGTAATTGAAAGAGCTCGTCACTGCTGTGTGACGTATGGCGATCTTCCCAAATTTTTCTTTACATTTTTTGTGTCTACAAGTTTTGGGACACCGAAAATTGTATATATTTTACAGGCATATAAGTCTTGGGACAAGAAAAAAAATAATTATTTTTTCGTGTCCCAAGACTTACCCTGATTACGGTAAATGAATATTACACTGAATACGCATATTCATAACTTCCCGGCGTCGCTTCTGTTTGCTGCATTGTCGACATCTTCCCCTCTTTTCGCCGTTCTTAGGATAGTGTCCTGATGTGGTTGTAGCTAGCGCTGCCATATCATTTTCCTGATAGTCTCCAATAAGCAGTTTTGCCAGATTCATCTTGAAATCGACCATTCTATGTGCTTTTACCCGTCTGTTCTTACTTCGCTTGACATGTTGTTCTGATTCTCTCAATAATACGAATCCATTGGTGACAGCGACATCAAACAAAAACCAAAAAAGGTACAACCACCATTTTCTGGCTGCTCTGTATGTGCTATATTGTGTCCTCAGCTGGTCTGCAGTGTCCACTCCATGTTGTTGTTGTACTCCGGCACGATAGATGGTGCATTAATTTCCCTGACTTTCCCTCCATTTCTGGACTTGCGTTGCACTGTCTTCTCTATGGCTGCTGGATCTTCTGCTGTTGATAGGGTGTAGATGTGCTTCTTGTCCATCCAAACACAGGCTGTTAATTCCCCTCGTTGTACTGTCTTGAATTCCCCTTGAACCCTCACGTCTCTCTTCTGAAGATGCTGTATAGGATATCCTCTTCTGTTTGATCTCACCATTCCACGCGCATACGTACCTTTCTGTAGAAGTCTCTCAAATAAATCTGGACTGGTGAAATAATTGTCTACATTTACGATGTGGTTTCATCTCCAAATCTTCTGTGTTAGATCCATAACAACATGTGCTGCTAATCCCACTTCTCTGGTACCCGCATCCTTACCCGTGTAAACCTGAAATTCATTGGTGTAGCCATTCACTGGGTCAGCCATCATCCAGACCTTGATTCCATACTTTGTTGGCTTGGCTGGTAGATACTGGTGAAAAGCTAACCGGCCTCGAAACTTTATCATGGCTTCATCGACACTTACATTTTGATGGGGGTTGTAGTTTCCTAAGCAGCTGTTTTGAACGGCATCATACACTGGCCTCACATGATGCAACTTGTCATGACCTGGTTGATGTCTGGGGGGATTACGGTGACTATCATTTAGATGAAAATATTGTGATATTTTATCAAACCTATCTCTTCTCATTATCCTCCTCACACTCAGGTTTCCAAATAGGGCATCTGTTGACCAGTACATGGCTGTCTCGGGAAGCTGAAGAATACTCATAAAAACTCTCATTCCTAACCATGCTTTCATTTCTCTCTCCGTAACATCTCTCCATTGCGGGTCTTCTTTTTCCTCCTGCTTTCGTCTTGAATAGAGATTGGTCTCGGTTACAATCAGCTCAATCAAAAATGCTGGAAAAAAAGCTCCAAAAAATCGAATTCATTTGCATCTGGGTCTAAATTCGTTGTTGGCCCTGGTGTTGGTCCTGCAAATGGTCTCGTCGATGTGCGTTCTATCATTTGCGATCCATCGATCACCTCTTGCTTCATTTTCTTCATCATCATTCTCTTCAACATTCCATTTTCATCACTCCCACTGTCATCTTCAATTGGGATTTCGATGTGACTATCAATCTCATCTGATGAAAATCCCGAAAATTCTCTGTCAGAGTCTGTCAGGTATGTCTCTACTTCCAGTGGCTGATTCTTGTCATTTTCCATCATTTTCAAATCTAAATAACTCCACTATTTCTGGCGCAATCAAAATCAAATTTTTTTCCCTTTGTTCTGCAATGTTTCCTCTATCTATGTAAGCTTAAATTTGATTGGTTAAACTGCCTGCATAATTAGAAAATGGTCTGATATCAACCAATGGTTTGCGCCGCTTTAACTCGTCGTGCAGGATACAGGCCTAGACAAATACTGCCACTCAAACGAGGCACCCGGGATACAAGCAAGGTAAACTGCGCCACGTTATAGTGGCACTCGGGAGATGAGGGAAGCAAAGTGCGACGACTTATTGTGGCGGCAGGGGTTAATGAGTTAAATTCCATACCTTTACATTTGGTGATATGCTTCAGTAACATTTATATTTTGTTTCCCTGGGAAGTTGCAGATTGGGTATTGGAAGTTACATAAGTGTAAATCTTAATCCTTTTGAAGCTTTAGCTTCTCTGTGTCAACAAATAAGCACCTTGCTGACATTGATGACTAACTGACATTGACCTCGAGCAACAAGTGTTTCAAGCATAGCTGAGTATGACCTGGTAAAAAAATTTGAAAGCGCGGTCGGCCATATGGATTCATTTTGCTTTAAGAAAGAGTAAAAATGAACAGGAAGATTGATGAGGCAGAGTATGTGAGGTTCATGTTAAGTTTTCTGTTATTTAACCTACCATATAAAACATGCTGCATTTTATTTGTTTTTTCTATGTCAAATGACTAAAATCATAAGGAGTGTCCAAAGCATTGAAAGCAAGTAACAACCAATACATTTGCAGTTTGCATTCATTTTATTTCAATAAAATAATAGCAATCTGTAATCCTTTCTTAAATCAGTATATTGCAATAATATTGCAATATTTCACATAATATTGTAATATATCGCAGTATGATTGTCAATTAAATACCCACCCCTAATGACTGTCCTTGTAAGCTCATGAGTGGACATTAGATGATAGACATATACTACAATAAATAACAAGAAAACTACAAAAGCGTTGTCAACATATATTACAGACTGAATGCTCATTAACTGTTGTTACCTGTTCTACACCTGTGATTTTCACAACTTTGAATTAAAGTTGTAACAGACATATGTATGATTGAGCCACAAACGAATGGAGTATTTTTTTTTGACATTATTGAACTTTTTCAATAAAAAATATACTAAAAGTGCAGATCAAATACAAAGGCAATTTATATATTTACCTGTATTTGCACCTGTAAGTGCAACTATGATAAAGTTACATATATGTGATTTGATGTTTATAAAAAAGTTCAGACATCAATAATTATTTTTCATATAGGGTTTGTGTATCTATTATATACAGTAATTAAAATGCAGGCAATTTAAAATCAGAGTGCAATTTTCATTTCTTTTCTCAAACAATTCGGCACTGAGGAATCTTGTGCTACAAAACTATACAGCACTTTAAGGGTTAACATCACAATTTGTTTGAAATTAGTTCTTACAACATTATTTCAATCACAATTATGAACAAACATCGCATTATTGTCGTTTTTTAAGTTAATTTATATACATGTGAACTATTGCTAATTTCATTTATTAAATTAAATGACAAAAGTTACGAAAAAATGTATATGCTTTTTATTTATAAATTAAAATGTTTAAGTCAGGCAACATATTTAATGAGAAAAATAAATTCAGGAGGAAAAATGTCATCAGAATACCAAGCTTCATTAAAATATCTCAACTATAAAAAAAAGTTATAACATTATTTTTGAAAGAACATTTTACTTTGGTTCCATGATTACCACATACAAGTAATCTGAAGACACTTGTATAAGAAAATAATTCCAGAAATTCGTGAATATTTTAGAACTTTAGTTACATAACTTTTTTTTTCTAATAGAGATATTTTGAAAAATAAAACTGTTTTGGAAAGCTCTTAACCAGATCTGTATGATGAAAACAATTGTTTGCAGTTGGTTCAATATCAGAAAAATGGCAGGGTTGCTAACCATTGGCATTCATGATTTATATAGATCTATTTTATTTTACGAAGCTAAATGCAACAAAAGGACATTGAACTGCATATACATTTGTGTTATTTCAGCTATTTTATAAGGGAGAAAAGTTCATACATTTGCTATTTACCTGGAATATAGATTTTCACAGAATCGAAAAGACAATATAAAAAAAGAACAATTTTATACATGTACCAAATAATGGGTATCTTAGATGTGTTGCCCACCCAGCAAAGTATTCAACTTGGTTCAGTCTTTTATACAAGGGATTTTTCTGCTTCAGATTCAGGGATTTTCTTGGGGCCTTTTAGGGGCTGAATTTTGGCCCCATTCCCAATCTCTAAAACAATTTGCGTATTTTCCCAATTGTGACCTGAAAATTCCCAGTTTACAGGGTTCTCAATAGATGCGTACCCTCAGATTTTGATGCTTGGAATTTAAATTTGACCCATTTCTGGTGCATGGAAATTCCAACCTGGGTGTTTTTATGATGCATGTTGATTTGCGTCCGAGCATCAGTCTTAATTACACTTGATTTGTATCCAGCATAATCTCTGAGCACGCTGTCCATCGTAAATTTACTGTATGACCCAGTAATCGATATTTGCAAGATTACTATTTACACCTTCTTGGCCAATATTATTGCACCTGTGTAGAATCATTAAGAACTGGGTGGAGCTAACAGGTCACTGAGGTGTGCATAATTGAATCAAGGTTAGATTGTTTTGAGAACATCTTAGATGTTTATGATACAGGAAGAGGGAATCAATTATGACTTGAGTGGATTAACCTTTGATTAAATATTGGCATTTGTTTGATTGTCCATCAAATTACAATCAATTAGACAAAAACGAAGAAAATGTGGCGGCTTGTGAAGCCAAGGTAAGTGAACACACTTTAATTGTGTTTTATTGGCGAATAATTTGCTTCAGTCGGCGAAATGTTAAAAATTTGGGTGTTTTAATTAATGTATCATTCAGTAAGAATTACACTTAGTGATTTTGTGCTTTGGAATTACTCAAGATTGAATAATTAGATGTAATAATTTTTTTACATTAGATGTATTTGTGAGCTGTTAAACCACAATGGCTCAAAGCAGTATATTTTCTACCAAAATATACACATAGTCATACATAATTAGAAAGACAAACACTTGTACAAAAATCAGTAATGGTCATGGCTGTCTCGCTGTCTGCTTGTCTGTTTCTTACAAAATACTGTTTAAGTGTTTATCTTTATTCAACAGGAGAAGAGAAATCTTAAACATCAGTTTGCTCCACGAATAATGAACAATTTTAGCAATGAGCACATGACTCGAAAACAAATGTCTCTATAGATTTCAGTTTTGACTCGAGATTTTGGGGTCAAGGGTCAAATGGCTCTTCAGTTTTGAAATCTATTGAGAACCTGAGTTTAAGTGAGACATGTCCCATTCCAAATGAATCTGTTAACAATGTTCACATCATGGAATCACATACATCTTGTGTACCTCTAAGACCATAAGGCCAACAAAAAAAAGTGTTTCCGGTTGGCTGACCGTCCCTGTTTCTCATTGCCGACCCTAGCACTTGACCCCCCCCCCCTCCAATTTTTTTTAAGATTAAAAAAATCACATTGTCAAAATTGATTTGTGCATCTAATTGAGCCAGTTTTGCTCAGTACTTTGAAGCGCTTGAAATATTATTTGATTTATATATAATATTTTTAAAAATAAAATACCTACCTGCCTACCCAAATTTTAAAACCAGTGCAATAGGAAATTATTTTTTTTTCCTAACAATTGTGTATGTCGACGTGGTCATGTACTCGCGTTTACTCATCTTAAATTAAATATTGATTGTTCTAAAATATAGTACTAATATAGATTAACCAAAGTCTATTCAGTTTTGATTATTGAATGCTCTGAACCTTAACTGTCGTCAAGAAACTTAGAGACAAAAAATTATTGATCGTTATGGATTTTTTCAATGGTGGCCAGATACTAAACTGGGTCAAGAAAAGAGCATGTTGGGTTTAATTGTCACAATATAGGTAGTGCAAATTTTATTTTCAACATGCACAGCTTTCATTGTGACATCATAATGTGCTACATTCAGTCTGGTTTGTACTGGATCACAAGTTCTTTTGACCTCGTCCAAAAATGTCCACGTACTTTAACATTGAGTTTTGCTGTACATGTTTCTCGGGATGTGCAAATAATGACCTTCCAAAGGAATATGGATGTATGAATGTACAAATAAAGTGAATACTCACCATTTAAAGGTATGTGTAATCAGATTCTAAAAAACAACACCCGCTGCTGAAATACAGTCCTACCCACTTCTCAACATCACTTGTGTTGACAAACCGACTATGTCGACAAGAAAGCAAAGTCCCGATCCCCTGGTCTATTGTTACTACCAAATTTGTCATGCTTATGTCGATGTCGAGATAAAAAATAAATGTATATGTCGACATAAGCCCTAGGGCCCAGCTTGAACAAATCCTTTGTTTTCTGATCTTTTATGTAGAAACCAGTTCTGACCCATAATTATTTGACGTTGCCGCCAGGCTTTAATGTTGCCGTTGGATTAGCAAATGGGCATTTATTTGGCCCTCCAAAGTTGGCCTTTCGCGGCAATGTCAATAACGCATGAACCATTCATCAAAGGAAACCGGCTACAATCCATCAAAGGAAGTCCTCATCAAACTTGAATGAAAGCAATGGAATCTGATCGATTGTTGCATTTTCCAAGTGATGGTGATTGAAACACATTTATTGTGCCGTGAAAGTTTCCTTTTCTCCAGGAAGAAAAGTAACTATGCTTATGATGGCTACCAACTGCAGCATAAAATGCAAATTCTACCTGTGCTTAATTAAGACTTTTACAAAATGTCATTGAATGTTTTGTAATCAGAAAGAATTCACAACTTGTTGACAGATTTTCATTTCCCTATGAATAGCCTCATCCCCTTGGTAGCTTCAGTAAGATTACATTCGTTGCTTAGGCTGACCAAAATCTAGGCCAATGTTTAAATACATGTAGCATGTAAATGACAACTATACAGCCATGTGCTATTGGCAACAATGAATATCATAGTGAATTGTTTAGTCACGCCTTGGTTGACAATGAGATATAGATCAAACGAGGACTACCATTTTTTTTATACATGTTTCCTAACTCGATGTGACACATACATGAATTTTCTAACGTGTGACCTATACTCGAATTCATGGAATTTTCATGTACATGTACTTAACCCTTTTCCAGTGGGATATGACTCCAGCCATGCTCTACCTTTGACAGCGGGATACGACTCCGGTTGCATGTTCACTGCATGATATGGAAGGGTGGATTTAATCGTGTAATATGGCATTATTTTACACTTACTCTTTTGAAAAGAAGGAAATAAAGGTAGAAGGTATACAAATACTTAGTCATCGAGTGACCATGAGGTTCAGAATTTAAAAAAAAAAAGTCAAAATTTAATTTCAAAACCAAGGTTTACCATGCAAAGATCAAAATGGCGGACGCTATTTAAGAGAAGAGTGATGACCAGTTTTAATAGTATATGTCGCTGGATCGTTTCAAGCAGATATGGTGTTACCTGCACCTGTAGAATAATGATGCTGTGCCACCACCAAACCTAACATGCTCTTGAAAATATGTTGGCTACTAAATTATTTGATTGGGTAGTTTATGCCACTGTATATACACAGTGGTGATGTTGCTGTTGATGAAAGTATGGCAAAATTCAAGAGGAGACTTTCATTCAGATGATTTATACCTGCAAAGCCCATACAGTGGGGAATCAAGGTTTGGTCTCTTTGTGAAAGTACCACATGTTTTTTGTACATATTTCAGGTGTACACAGGAAAGGAGGAGTACAATACTGGAAAGGGACTTGCACACAGAGTGGTCACTGATTTATTAGGGCACCTACAACACAAGAACATTAGAGTCTTCATGGATAATTTTATACAAGCCCCTCTTTGTTTACTGAACTGCATATGAGAGGTATAAATGCATGTGGAAAAAATTTGATCTTATCCTAAAGGTCTTCTTGCAGAACTTTTGCCAAAACACATTAGACTAAAAAAAGACGAGTTTTGTGTTGCACAGAAAAATGAACTCTTGTATTGTATATGGATTGACATGAAATATGTCTTAGTGCTGTCCAACTTCCTTGATCCTACTGCTGTTGGTTCCGTCCATCGTAGAAACACTGATGTTCAGAAAGAACCTGTGCAAGTTTCCAGAATTCTGCACATTGCGTTAAATCACCACAGTAGAGGGTAAATACCTACAAAACACCACTGTGACTCAGTGGTCAAGATCATGATCCCTATTGCCTAAAATATCAATTTCTGCCACAAAATTGTCTATATTTTCATTAAAATCGGCATCAACATCACTGCCATCTGCCATCAATTGCTACTTCAGTACTGTCCACCATTTTGATCTCTGCATGTTAAAATTTAGTTTTGAAATCATCTACTAACCAGTTATCATCATCTCTGTTCATTTCGTTGAAGTCAGGATCATGATCTGCATTGCCTGAAAAGTCAATTTTCCCCACAGTTGTCTGTATTTTCATCAAAATTAGCATCCATATCACTGCCTTCATTTGCCACTTCAGTGCTGTCTGCCATGTTGATTTCCACATGTTTAAACTCTTGTTTGAAATAAAATTTTAAAATAACCAAATAACAGCTCAGTTCATTTTGAACAAGTAAAGATAACGATCCTCACTGCCAGAAATGTCAATTTTCGTCATGAAATTGTCTATATTTTGAACTTATTCCACAAGTACTTCATTACCATCACTTGCCTCTTCAGTACTGATCGCCATTTTTGATCTCTGCACATTAAAACTTAATTTTTTAATAAAATTTTTACATGTTTTGGGGGTCTTTTAAACTATCCTGTCACTGCATTTATGTATCTCCTACCTATATTTCCTTCTCAAAAGAGTACATGTAAACTAATGATGTATTCAACAAAGTAGTAGACGATTTGTAGTGAACATATGACTGGAATCGTATCCAGTCTGAAATGGGTTAAGCAGTAATGGTGGTATGCACTGTCAACAACAGCATGTGTTCATGAGGTTGAATATACACAACTTTGAGCCAGCTAGATTCTGACTCATGTGTAGTGTAAGGGACCAACCATTTAATCTTCGGCGGCAGGGCTTGGATTTTCTTTCTGACCAGGATATTTTGTTTATTTTTATTATGATATGTTTTTTTCTTCAAGTATTTGAGGTACAGAGTAAGGTTCTTTTTTCCACAAAGCAGAGCAAGACAATTGTTTTAAAACTTTAAAAAAAAAATCCCAATCCCTTTCTCTCCTAGACAATTTAATGGTCTGTCCCTAAGAGAGACTTGGCTTCAATGGCTGTTCCACAGAAATTAAAGCAGTAGCCATTATCAACACCATTGTAAAATATTGACAAGAAGTAGCATCAAACGAGGATGTCAATTTTGGCTTGGGAAAGGTTTAATTTATATTACATGAAACCATCTGACTTGGAGCATTAGTATTCAACAGCCCCAATTATACCTCATCTATTAACAGCAGAAGTTTTTTGATTGTCAGCAATTAAACTAAATTAATATTATTGCTGAAATGAAAAATGATGTGGGAAAATTGTCACGATTCCAAGACAAATCTCGCATTTTTGTGTGTGATAATTAAGTTGTAATAGAAGATTTTCAGATTTTATTTTCCAACAAAGGATAAACACCTTGCACCATCAATTATAGTCCATCGATGTCCTGCAGCACATCTTTCAGCGACCACTTACAACCTACTCTCTCTCTCTCCATGTTATGAATTAGGTCTTTGGTTAATTTTTTAAAAATAAAAGATATCTAAATATATTAGTATACATGTAGTTAAGAATGTCTTCACGAACAATGGGATTTAATGTCAATGTATATACTTCAGACAGACATGCTTGTGAAGAGAACCATGTTTTACCAATTTGATCAAGTTTTTTTAAAAAAAATAGCTGCTGCATATGAAACTTCCTCGTCAAATAATACTGCATTTTTTATAAAAGTTTTAGCCTACTGGCCAGCTGGAAAGTCTTTTTCTGGCTACTCCTCCTGAACAAACAGTAATATTGCCATGGGTTTTTTACCAGAAGACATCTTATGATGTATAGTTCATCTGAAATGAAATGGTGTTGATCTGATGTCCAATATGGCCACCACATTGGCCATCTTGAAAATATTATCACTACTCCTCTTGAATGGATGGTCGTATCAGCATGGGTTTTTTACTAAACAACAACTTATGACGTCTAGTTGGTCCTAATGGTGACATTCAGACATTCAGTATGTCTGTTTCAGTGGCCATCTTGAAATCTTATCACTATTTCACCTAAAGGAATGATCATATCAGCATGGGGTTTTCAATGAAAGACTTCTTCTGATGTCTAGATGGCCATAAATGAAAATGGCGCTGATCCAACTTCTAAATATGACTGCCACAATGACCATATTGAAAATCTTTTCACTACTTCTCCTAGATGGCTGGTCGTAACGACATTGTGCTTTCACCAAAAGACTTGTGTTGTCTAGTTGGTATGAAATAGAAATGGTGCCAGTCTGATATTGGATATGACCACTATGGCATCCATCTTGAAAATCTTATCGTATGCCTCCAAAACGGAACGTATCAACGTGGGGTTTCCGCCAGAAGACTTCTTATGATGCCTTGTTGGATCTAAATGAAAATGGTGCCAAGCTGACATCCAATATGCCCTCCACAGCAGCTAATTTGAAAAGCTTATTATTGCTGAAGAATATAAAAGATAGTTTCAACAGTCGGCAGTTACAAGAAAGAAATGGTCTTATCTTGAATTCATGGAAATTCTTTTCGGCCAGTAGAGCATCAGTCCCTTCGAGGGACTCTTGTTTTGTGAGAAATATGCATGTATTGTGAAAATAAGAGTTAGGATTTACATGTCTTCAACAGTTGTGAGCACATTGCCTTTCTGTCTCTGTCTCTCTATCGCAAAAGAATTTGATGATTTGATGCATTATATTTTAATTTGACATTTAGCTGACAATGTTGATGTTATAAAAAATTGGATTTTGATTTGCCCCTTGTGGTACTTCATATATAATTGTTCCAGGTTCAGGCAGAACATCATTTATATAAATGTATTATCTCATTTAAGTATGAAGTAAACCATTTAGTTGTGCCATCATGACACTGACAAATGTTCAGTTCGTTTAACATTATTTCATAATCAACCATGTCAAATGCTTTCCCGAAATCTGTAAGTACAGATTCCATTATTCTACCTTGATCAAGTGCTTGAAGCCATTTATCAATTGGGAAGATCAAGGCAGTCTCATGAATGATTCTGTCTAAAGCATACCTGCCAACCATTACGTTTTGGGCGGAATCTTTGTGCTATTTTTAACTGAATTACGTCTTACACAACCTGTATATGGATTACACTTATTTGGTACAATAAAAGAAAAGAAAATAAAGCAATAAAAAGTTGTGTTGTTTTTATTATCATATCTTTAGTCCCACACATCATATAAATTTGAGAATATTCTAGAAGAGAAGGCTGCCAAATAAAATAGCATACGAGTACACTTGTCCATGATAGACCTACCCTACATGTACTTTCCTAACTCTATTATTATTATCTATTTATAGCACCTGTAAATGCCAAATTCCCAAGAAAACTGACAGGTTTCTTCAATTTTGAAAACTTTTCTTAAAGATTCATTATAGTAATGAAGAGAATTGGTTATCGGACCAGTCTATACTTTTAACAAATGGCGCAAACCAGGCTTTATTGATGTGACTCGTGGATGTTAAACAACTGAAAAATGTTAGAGGAGAGGGATCTTTTTAAACTTTAAAACAAGTCAGATCAGAAAAAGGATAAATCAATAGTGCTTTACAAATTAAAAAAAAGAATATGAGAGTGATATAATACAGCACTCCAGTTGAGCACATCTTCCTGCTTGCTGCAGGATTTTTGGTGTAGACTTGATGATCACTCAGTGAAAGTTAGACGTGTGAACTAGTTAAAGTGTATGTTGTATATACAATTTTGTCAGTATGTTATGTGCTTGTATTGTGGTACTAACCCACGGGGATTTTGCCCATTTGTTGCAAGAACTTTATAGCTGCAGATCCAGGTTAGTAGCAAAATAAATTTATTGTAATTATTGTATGTAATGTATAGTTCATATATTTTATGCACAAGTTACACTTATATCTCTCTAGGGTTGGCAGGTATGCTAAAGCCTGATTGTTTAGGGTGTAGCAGCGAGCGTTTGGTTAAATATGCCATGAACAAGTCCTGGACATGTTTTTCATTCAATTTTGACAAGTTTAGTTGTATCAAAATTGGTTGATAGTTATCTGCATCTTCCTTAGAACCCAATTTGTGAATAGGCATTACTTTTGTACTTTTCCATATTTTGGGGAAAGATGTGGTTACAATACTTAAAGTGATTATGAATGTTATGCTTTCTGAAAAATCTGAGGCAGATATTTTCACGAGTCATAGACCAATCTGATCAAGTTCTGCAGCTTTCTAAGTATCAGATTCAATGAGACGTTTTTTAACAATGTTCATTTGATACTGGTGGGATAGAGAAACGTAGCTCACTTGGATTTTGCCGGTGGATAACTTTTTAAATTCATTAAATTTGTTTTATATTACTGGTTCCTTTAATTTTGTGGTAATGTTGATAAAAAAAATCATTGAAAATATTTGCAATATCGATGTCATCAGTGACAATATTGTAATTTACCAGAAGTGAGTGAATTTTGTTGTTCTGATTTTGTGTTTTCCCCAGTGCCTTTATTGAAAACTTAACAAATAGAATTCGAGTTGCTCTTTTTGTTTTTAAGCATTGATTGATAATAAGTTGTTTTAGGTTGTTTAATCATACTTGGTATTTTATTTCTCCGTACTTTATATTGTGCATGGTTTCCCATAGCCTTGAATTGTTCTCGTGTTTTCATGGCATCTAAGATTTCAGTTGCAAGCCAATTAGGTTGGATTTCACACTTTACCCGATGATTTTAAGTGGTGCATGATTAGAGACTCTATACATAAATAAGTCAGTCCACACCCCCAAAGCTTCATCTAACACCATCAGAGAGTTTGGATTATATTCCATGGAACTTTATTTTAGGTCAACAAGAAATTGTTCTTCATTAAAGTTTTTGAACGATCTAAAAGTGATAGTTTTGTGTGTATTGTTCCTATTTGTCTTGCATTTTACCTTTCTTGTGAGAGAAGTAAAACCTGTAATTAATACTTGAACATTAGCCACAATTGAGCTTTCAACTTGCTGCTTTTTTTTCTGGTATCAGCATTTGCTGAATCCCATTGGGGCCATTGAAGTACAAGCCTAAAGGGCAAGGGCAGACCTGCCAAGCCTTATGATTTGACCACAAGTCTTACTGAAAATACCCTTAAATTATGGACTTGAAAATAGCAAAAATTATGAAAATATGATTGTTGCTGACCAATCTGGATACTGGCTTGTCCGTGTTTGATCTGGATCTGGGTTTCATATTAGATTCAGTGGAGTTGCTCAGGGAGCCAGACTAACTTTTCTGGGGTACCTCTGATGCTTTAAACTGCCCATATTTTTCATGTAAAATGCCTGCATAATAAAGCTGTTGCTTGCAGCATTTTCTAGAAATGGCATCCAACTAATGAAAACACGTTGAAGACTGAAGGAACAATAAGGCTCTTAAAAAGTTTAAACAATCAGGACAGAAGTATAAAAAGGAATATTCAGATTCTTGAGAGAAAAAAACAGTTACATTTTTGGGACATCATGTAGTGTTGATTTGAGTATGTTTCATGGCAGGAGAGACGATTGTCATTGCCATGTGAAATTGAAGAAAAAAACCCCAAAGATTACATCAGCTGAGAGATCTAACAAGAAGCCTTTGAGCTCCAGGGGATGTGGAACTGCAGTTTCTGAAACTATTGGAGGTAATTAACTCGTTAATTGCCAGTACTGCTTTAGTGACCGATTACTCGTCCTAGCTGCGAAGGTCACAACTGCAGCTGGTTTGGGGGATGACTATCAGAGCTTGATTCTACTGGAGTCAAATAGTAACTTTTCATCTGATGGCCTTATGTTATTTTACTTTTAAGTGACTGATTTTATATACTAAAACCATGCATATATATATCTATGTGATTTTTATATCCATATGACTTGCACAAGATTGATAAGAAAATTCATTTAGAATGAATTGAACAAAAATACACTGTAACACTAAAATTTGTCTGTCATTCTTGTTATACCAAGTTGTAGGTCAAATTTGTACACATAAATACTTGGACAGCTTTTCAAACACAATATAGTTTTAATTTGTTGGAAGAGCGAAGACTGATGTTACTAGATGTATGCCTAGAAAGGCCAGCACTTCTGTAAGTGTTGTGCGTTGCCATAGAGAATCTGGCTTTTCTTCCATACATTTTGCTGCATAATTGTTAGTTTCAGCCAGAGTTCTTTTAATAATTGCCAGGGGAAAATATTTCAAGAAGAAATCCTTTTTCTTTTTTTCCTCATCAAAGAAGGAAAGTAAAACTGATGCTTTCAATGAACTCTGTGACATGCAGGGCATGTGGTTCTCATGTCCACAATGTGCTGTCTTCATTGTCTGTTTCTGCTTCAATTGCTGACAGACTAGACAAGGAAGATAGTTCAGTACACCTCTCCCACGATAACTTGTGCACAACGGGGTCCAAAAAACATAGACCTTGGTATAAGTGAGGGTGCAATTTGTCATGATGGACATGGACAGTGAGGAGTGGGCGGAGGGTGGGGTTAAGTGGCTTAATAAATACTCTTTTAATCCAGTTGGGAGTAATTGTCAATACATAGCTTTTCCAATGAGGTTCTTCACTTTTCTGTATAAATTATGCTTATTTTCAATATATCCAAGCTCAAAGTTTTTTTTTACAAACCCTATTCCAAGTGGTTTCAACACACATCACATGTATACCAACGAAAACATTGTGTATTATGTTGCCACTTTTTCATGTGAATGTGGACGTCCATCCGTTAGCACAAGTTTGTTATGGTTACTCATCCTAAACTACATGGGAGATTGCCATGAAACTTTACACACATATTCATCCCATGGTCTAGTTCGTCCTAGATGAAAATGGTGCTGCTTGCATATTCAGCATGGCCACCACAGCAGCCATCTTGAAAATCTTGTTATTGCTACTCCTTCTGAATGGTAGGTCATATCAGCATGGGCTTTTCACTATAAGACTTCTTATAATGTCTAGTTGGTCCTAAATGAAAATGGTGCTTAACTGATGTTCAATATGGCCACCACGGCAGCCATTTTGAAAATCTTGTTATTGCTACTTCTCCTGAATGGATGGTCGCATCAACATGGAGTGTTCACTACAAGACTTTTTTATTGTCTAGTCAGTCCTGAATGAAAATGGTGCTGTTCTGGGGTCCAATGGCCATCAGAGTGGCCATTGTGAAAATCTTGTTATGGCTACTCCTACTACATGGATGGTCATATCAACATGGGGGTTTTCACTGAAGGACTTCTTGCGATGTCTAATTGGTCCTAAATAAAAATTCTGCTGATCTGAAATCCAATATGGCCACCATGCCAGCCATCTTTAAAATCTTATTGCAATTCCCCCAGAACAGAAAGTTATATTGACGTGGTGTTTGCAGCAAAAGATTTCTTGTGATGTCCAATTTGAATGAACATGGTGCCGATCTGACATGGCCATCTTGAAAATCTCGTTACTGCTACTCCTCCTGAATGAATGGTCATGTCAACATGAGGTTTTCACTGAAGACTTCTTATAATGTCTACTTTGTCCTAAATGAAAATGGTGCCGATTTGACGTCCAATATGGCTGCCACAGCAGCCATCTAGAAAATCTTGTTATTGCTACTCCTCCTGAACGGAACGTCGTAATTGACATGGGTTTTTCACCAAAAGACTTCTTATGATGTCTGCTTGGTCCTAAATGAAAATGGTGCTGGTCTGGGGTCTAATATGGGTGCCACAGTGGTTAGCTTGAAAATCTTGTTATCACTACTTCTCCAGAATATAATGGTCATATCATCATGCAGATTTCACTAAAAGATTTCTTATAATGTTTCGTTGATCTTTAATTAAAATGGTGCTGATCTGACGTCCAATATGTGGCCATCTTGAAAATCTTGTTTTAGCTACTCCTCTTAAAGGGAAAGTCATTTAGACATGGGGTTTTCATCAGAAGAGTTCTTATTGAGTCTACATGGTCCTAAATGAAAATAACTGACCCTCAATATGGCCACCATGGTGGCTATCTTTAAAATATTGTTATCTCAACTCCCAAATGGATGCTAAAACCGAATAGACTTTTTATGATGCCTAGTCGGTCTTAAATGAAAATGGTGCCAGTTGTACATCCAATATGGCAGCGATGACGGCTGTTGTGGAAATCTTCTTTTCGCTACTCCCCTGAATGGATGATCATTATGACGTGTTTTGACCAAAAAAATTCTAATGATGTTCACTTTGTCATAAATGAAAATGGTGCCAATCTGACATTCAGTATGTCCACCACAGCAGCTAATTTGAAAATCTTGTTATTGCTAAAGAATATCAGAGATGGTTTCAACATCCGGCAATTACAAGGAAGATATGTCTTATATTGAATTCCTGGAAAATCTTTTTGCCCAGTCAATGGACTTTTGTTTTAATTGTTATATTAGTAGACTACTTGTACTGTGATTTCTTTGCAAGTGATAGCAAAATATCTGCTCATCCTTGAGCAAACCTCTGAGTGCATATTAGGAACTCGCTTCTCCATAATGAACCCTAACTGCAAATTGAAGCTTTTCATGAACCTAATACGTCTTTCGCTTGGTTCCTCTGCTATTGTTGATTACATTTGCGAATGAGTATGGCAAACCATTGATTAATGTTAGATATTTTAGTTGTGTCGCATGTACTTACAGTGTTCTCAGAGTTCGATTAGTCGATAAAAATGAGCTGACATAACACACTACTGTGACTGCTAGCTCTTACGCAGGTACTTCCTTTACTTGATTTGATACATAAGACTAATTAACGTGACAATACAATGCAGGTAAACTTTTCATTGATTTTAACAATGTAACCAACGCTTCCGTGAGTCAGGATCAAAAGACAGTCGGTACTTAATTAGGTTCTCATGGAAAGACTCGTGGGCATCGTTTTGATGGTCGATTGACACTTTTAACATTTGAATACAAGAGGGCAAATCACATTTATGATGAATACAATGAAACCAGATTAAAAGATAAAACAAACATGAATTTCACTTGACAAGACTTATTTAATTGGTATTTTTTTTAAAAAGGTGTTGCCACAAGTAGGGATTACTAACATGTTTATTGATCGATTTTATTTTGTCATATATTGTTATTTACAGTATACTTAAAATTTATTAAAGAAAATTTAATAAAATATATGACTTTTATTAAAAGTGATGAATTTCTAAAGTTTTAATACATTTTCCAGGCACTAACCATTGTTTTCGACGATAAAACGAGTGATATATCAAGATTTCATTAGCCAATTTTGATTGCAATTTTCTTTACGTTCAGCGAACGGGCCATATCTTGTCGTATTTTCTAGAAGAAAAAAAAAATATGATCCACACCTCACCCCGCATTATAAACGAGTTTGCGATTTATCCAGGCATGAGTTGTTGAGAGAGAGGTGTATCACTGCCAACACTCCTTAATTCAATATCATGAATTTCATTCTCTGAAAAGCCAAAAAACTCCAATTCCGAATCGCTAGCAAGTAAAAATTCCAGACCTCCTTCCCTCTCCCCATTAGTAACCATATTTAGAGTATGCTGTCTTTTACAGCAAGAGTCATCATTTCTTAACTGTGTTTTAATTGGTTAAATGTCCTTTTACTGCCGAATGAGATCATTTGTAACATTAACATACAGAGCACATCTGTGCATCACTAAGGTCTAGTGGGCATAAACCTGCAAGTGGACATATCTGCAATGGTGGTTAGCAAGGCTTGTTTGCAGTCGAATTTATCTGTCACTGCAGAAGCAAGGCACATGTATGCAGCGGATATAGATGAGTGTACTTTATAAACTTTTTAGTTGAACATAATGTTTGCCATCGCTGCATCAGTCTCAGATCACACTTCTGAACTTTTTAAATGCATGTTTTCCATATCGACCATAACAGTACATGGTATTTCATTACACATTACTGAACATTTTTCTTTTTTTTTCGGAAAATATGCCAGGTCTGCGAAGCTTTCAGCACCCCTAAGAGATTCAGCAAATGTGATACCAGGAAAAACATATTTGATATCTTTTATTACATTTAAAAAAAAAAAAACCCACCTAAAATTTAAATTTTCTGATTCAATTTAAAGTGCCCCTATTGAAGTACTGATCCAGTACATTATCTTTAGCTGGATCGCATGTTTTAAGTCCCATGCAGAATGCCGGTCATTTGTTTTGTTTGCAGCCCGGGTAAAGGATCAGTATAACAACACACCAGGGCATCAGTGCTGCATGAAATCTGATATTGATAATGGATATGGCCACATTGATACACCTCGTCCAATAATGGGTTGCATGTTTCAAGTCCATGCACACATGATGCATAATGCAAAATCATTTGTTTTGAGTGCAGCCCAGGAAAAGGATAAAGTATAACAACACACTAGGGCATCGATGTTGCATGAAATCGGATATTGATAATGGATATGGCCACATTGATAAACTTCGTCCAACAATGGGTTGCGTGTTTTAAGTCCATGCACACATGATGCATAATGCAAAATCATTTGTTTTGGGTGCAGTCTGGGAAAAGGATAAGTATAACAACACACTAGGGCATCAATGCTGCATGAAATCTGATATTGATACATGGATGTAGCCACATTGATGCACCTCATCCAACAATGCTACATGTTCATTTTTATATAAGAATGATGATCAATTACCATTAAATTTGTGAGGGCAATCCCTTGAAAAATTGACAAGGTCACTAAATTTTGGCTACCTGATTTGTGCAAATCTTAAATTGAGCTTGAAAATCTGTAAATATTTTCCTGTAACTATGAATTTCATAAAATTGCAGCAAAGTACAAATTTGTACTTTATATTTCATAAAAATTCTGTACATGTAATAGAAAATTTTACTTGCCCAGCAAATTTTTTCACATGCCTTCAGTAGCAGGGCAAAGAATTTTTCCTGCCCTGTTTGAAGCACTGCTGTATCAAAAAAATGTTGTACTACCATACAGTGACAGTAGTCAGTGCAGTACTTAGGGCATTGGTGAAGCACACAGTTACATTCTGATTATAACCATTGTTTGTCTGTATTCATGTAATCTGCCTCACTTTTAGTGAAGGCCAAATTTTTATCAGTAACTCTTGTTAAGAATACTTACCTCCACAGACACTTTGATGAAGTATATCCCATTATGTGGTTCCTTTTTGAACATGATTGTTTTTCTTGAGTGTACTTTGCATTCCTTAGACTTGAAGAGACAAATGTTGAGAGAGCCCTGGAAAGGTTTGTAAATTGCAGTGGTGAAGTTTTTTCCATCTTCATGCAGGGTGGTCTCATTTGATACAGGAATCTGCAGTGAGGTTGCATCATGGCAACTGTTATATTCTAACCCTACACTCTCCTACACTCTCTTCTTTAATAGTTAAAACATTATGGATCAATCATGGTTTGTGCATGAAAATTGCTCATCATGACCTAATGCTTGAAAGTTTTATCCAATACAGTGTAGGAGGAGTTGTGCCGAGTTATGTAACATAATGCCAACTGATGCATACTCGTGAAAAAGCAGGTTCTCAATCAATGAAAATTAGATACATTACTCTATCATATACAGTTGTATACTATCACTAAAGGTTTTATCCAGAAACTTGTAGGAGGAGTTGTGCAGCGAGACACACATAACATACACACATACTGATGCATGCTTGTGAACATCCAAGTTAATCAACATTCCAAGCAGTAGTTATTTTATGTGAGATGTGTTATGATGTACATATATCGGTTTGCTTGTCTCTGTCACATCATGTTAGCTCGCATCATGTTAAGGCAAAATCTGTAAGGACTGATGATGCTGTTGCTGCTGATCTGATGAAAGTTTCATTTTGGGATCAGGGTATTCGAAATGGTGAGTCATTGACCTATGTTTGCTTGACATTTGGTTTAGTAAGGTGTTATACTGCAGAACAACGCATGTGGGCTTTTAGTGCCGAGGCAATTAGAGTAACGGTCCTTGCTCAAGGACACACTATGGTAGTCGACTTCCTGGGCTCATCCGATTACAGGATTCAAACCCATGGCACCAGTCTTCATTAGTTGCATCTTGACATCCAGGGGAGTGCATTGGGCCTGTTCTACACGGTCTGTTCTAGAACTGAAAATTTTTTTTGGGGGGGGGGTCCCTCACTCCTCCACCTGCTATTGAAGAAAGGCAGCAAATTTCTGAATATGGGTAGGATTTAAGGAAGAAGTAAAGGTGGGCTTGAAATATAATTCATAATTTGTGTGCATTTAAATTAATTTTTGTGTGTGATTTTTTTTGAAGATAATGTGAAGCATCTCACAAACGGGCATCCTAGAATAAATCCTGTATTCTATCTCCGAGTACATGGGTTTTGCTTAATGGGCTGACTATCATCGCATTTATTTTTTCTTCATATTAAATCTTATATTTTGGTTGTAGTGGAATATTTAATTGAATGTCTTTGTGGTAAGTCATTGTTTAGGTGTGAATTTGTTCACAATTGGTCGAATACTGAGAATTCACTTGTATTTTTTTGGAAAATTGTCATGGGTTACATGGTTACTACAGACCATAAAGAACCAACGATGAAGGATTTATCAAGAAAGAAAATAAAACCCTAATGATTTGACCGTAAGTCTTACTGAAATGGTGCTTAAATTACATACAGGATAATAGAAAAAATTACAAGAATACAATCGTTGTGGTCAAATCCGGATACTGGCTTGTCCATGTTGATCTGGATCATGGTTTTATATTGGGTTCAGTGGAGTTGGTCAGGGAACCAGGCTAACTTTACAGCCGTACCTTAGATGCTTTAACCCTTTGGCAGCGGGATACGACTCCAGTCGTACTTTACCTTTGCCAGTGGGATACGACTCCGGTCGTATGTTCACTATATTCCGTTACCAACATTTGCAGACACGTGTTTAACTGCATAAAACGTCATCAGTTTACATGTACTCTTTTGAAAAGAAGGAAATAAAGGTAGAAGGTACACATAGCATTACCAGATTGTGTTTAAAAGACCCCAAAACTGGTAAAAATTTTATTTCAAAATCGAGTTTTAACGTGCGGAAATAAAATATGCCTGTCATAGTCTGAAGAGGGAATTGAAGACAGTTATGTTCTTGCTGAATTAATTGAAAATAAAAACCATTTCGTGTGGAAAATTTACATTCTAGGCAGTGGGGATCGCCATCTTTACTTCTTCAAAATGTACGGAGCTGATGATAACGGGTTATTTGAAAATTTGATTTCAAACACAACTTTTAATGTGTGGAGATCAACATGGCGGACAGCGCTGAAACAGCAATTTATGGCAGTGATATGGATGCCGATTTGATGAAAATATAGACAATTTTGTGGGGAAACTTTATGTTTTAAGCAGTGCAGATCGTGAGCTTCACTTCGACTAAATGAACGGAGATGATGAGAACTGGTTAGTAGAAAATTTGATTTCGAAACTGAATTTTAACGTGTGTAATTCAAAATGGCAGACAGTACTGAAGTGGTCTTGATGCTGATACCGATTTTGATGAAAATTTTGACAATTTTGTGGGGGAAATTTATATTTTAGGCAGTGGGGATCGTAATCTTGGTTGCATCGAATGAAATGAGCTGGTGATACATAGTTAATTGGTATTTTTGACTCGGTATTAACGATGATGAAGACGTGGATGCTTTTCAAGCTAACTAGACATTTTGAGAAATTCACTTCTCATAAAGTTCGCATATATACCGATGTTGAGTGTGTGCATAATATTATGAAAATTTCCTGCATCCCTGGAAATGGACCAAAATACACCCAACATGACTCCGATATTATTACATTAAAATTTATTGTGGAATAAAAACACTGAACCAAACTGAAAAGCTTTGTCGACTTACCAATAAGGATTATTCTGTTTTTTGTTCTCCAATTCTCATGCGAGTAAATTTAATAAAATTGTAATAACTTTCGATATTCTTGATGGATTTTTATTATTTTGTCACCTTCTTAAATGGTATAAAATTCCTCCCATTTCACACAATTACATAGAGGAGGTAAACTGAATATTGCATATAAGAAAATTGCATTGAAAGTAAGTTATAAAAAAATGTAAAGCATTCTTTTTTGCTTACATAACTTTATTTTCAACTGAAGTTTTACGTCTGAAACTTTTCAGTCCAAAAATATATGACCTTAAGGAAAATTTTATGCTTTTTAAAATGGTATATAACATTGAAAAATAATTTTAAAAAATTGTCCTGTAAAGCCAGATTGATCAACGTCACTGCATTCTCTCATACTGCTACACCACTGACTGAAAAATTTAAAGTTCTACAAAACTACCTGTCTAAATGGGCTTCAGTATGAAAAGGGTTAAACTGCACATATTCATGCAGAACACCTGCATGATCAAGCTGTTAAACGAAAACGTGTTGAAGCTTAAGGCATTATCAATATATCAACATGATGTGTAACATGTGGTACAATCAATTCTCTTCACCTTCGGCTTTTCCTAGCAATGTCATATTTGATGTGAAAATCAAACATACTTTAAGAAATTTGTAACAAAAAAATCCTGCTAAACAGTCATCGGAAGCAGGGATGTCGAAATGTATCATTTGACTGGAATGGTAGTAGCTGCGTCACTGACAGCCATGTACATGCCCATTTACACAGTTACTGATTTTGTAAACATTTACAAGCAGGAAACTAAACAAAGCCATTTACATGTGTAAACGTTGCAGCCTTAGTACAGTGTGCCTTGAATTGAAACTTCCTTTTTTTATATTGAAACATGGAAGCTACAGTGCTGAGCCAAAAGTTCAGTCGAAATACAACAGAATTCCCACTCGAGAATTAAGTCTGCTTTGATGTCCAGACCCTGGAATTGTAAAATCAATGTTCCCACCCTGCAAGAGGTGTTTATTGCTTTCCTTGTTAAATTTAAAATTAATTGCATTTATACATTATCTAGGGCAGCTCACATAGGATAATACATTCTCCAGAGCTCATTTGATGCTGACATTTGGATCACCCCATTTGTATGCTTTACCACGAATGTGGAAGGTGCACATAGTGTTACCTATGTCCATCTGTCACACCTTATTTAAGCTTTGCATTTGTCAGTATCTCCTGCATTTCAAGTCACAAAGCCATGGAACTTTGAATATAGATGTGTTTTGGTGAGTACCAAAAATATCAACCAAAAGTAGGTCACTGTGACCTAAAGTTCATACTCAAGTGCCTTCTGTTCTGTTTTTTTGCATTTAGCTCAGTTTCTTTGCTTTTTCAGCATCAGTCATGCATCTTGGTATGTAGATGCATCTGGGGTACAAAAATAGATCACTGTGGCCTAAAATCCTTGCTTCAGTGACTTTTGGTTCAATTTAGTATTTAGGTCATTTTCTCAGGCATTGTCAGACCCAGACTCGTGCAACTTGGACTTTTATTAATTATCTAAAATTCATTGGTATTGTGCCAAATTACAGATATGCAAACTGTTGTGAAAATGGTTAAGGACAATTGTATAGAAGAAGCCTCTGTTCACAAGCAAGTGTGTGGTCAGGAATCTCCAGTGAAAACTTTTTTTTTTTTTTTTTTTATAAGAGATGTTAATTCCTTGGAATACATTCATCATTGAAAATAAATTGCCTTGGTGGATACTGCTCTAAAAACAAGTAGCTTTTTTGTTCGATAAAATTTTTTTTTTACAAGAAAGTCTTTAAACATTGAGTTTAAAAATAATATTTTGCTTAATAAAATGTTTTATCTTTTTCAGGGGATGACAAGATAGATGAAGGTATACAAATACGGCAGGGTGAACCTAATCATGTAATAGCCCAAAAAAATGGCCAGTTGATGTTAAACTGTTCTGTGACTTTAACAGATACAGATCAGGGCCCCCTGGAATATTCATGGACCAAAGATGGGGTGCCCATTGAGGATCATATTCAGTTACAAAACAACGGGTCACTTTATTTTCGACGGGTAATTCATAAACCTCGCAAGAATAAGACTGATGTGGGGTTCTACGAGTGTTATGTCAAGAACAAAATTGGCAGTATTATTGCACGACGAGTTCAAGTTGATATTGCAAGTAAGTAGATACTATATGTATTATATTCATCAGTCAACAATATTTCATTTTCTTTCTTCCATTCAGGCTGTCTGTCACTGTTCATACATGTATTTGCTTTTTAACCAACATAATAATAATAATAATAATAATAATAATAATGACATTATTTAAAGAAGAAGCTTGCTTGATCAGCAAACCAATCTTACATGAGACCTACTACATTTGTAAAACTTTAGCTCTCCTGGTCATAGACCAGAAGAGCTTATCGGATAACCTGTAACCTGTTGTCTTTTGTCCATTATCCGTCTGTCCATTAGAACAAGTTTGCTACTCCTCCTAAATTACTTTGAGGACTGCCATAAAATTTTACACACACATTCACACCTAGGTCTAGTTGGTCCAAAATGAAAATGGTGCTGCTTGGACAACCAATATGGCCACCACAGCAGCCATCTTGACAATCTTGTTGTTGCTTCTCCTCCTGAATGGATGATGATATCAGCTTTGCACATATTCACATAATTATTTCTTATGATGTCTAGTTGGTCATATACGAAAATGGTGCTGATCTGACATCCAATATGGCCACCAAAGTGGCCATCTTGAAAATTTTCTTGTCACTACTCCTGTTAAATGATCATATCAACATGGGGTTTTCACTCAAAGACGTCCTGTGATGTCTAGTTGGTTGTAAATGAAAGTGGTGCTAATCTGACCTCCTAACTAGCCACCACAATTGTCATCTTAAAAATCTTATTATCACTACGTCTCCTAGATGGCTGGTTATATCAACATTGTGCTTTCACCAACATGAGGTCTTCTTAAGATGTCTAGTTGGTCCTAAATGAAAATTTTGCCGATCTGACATCCAGTATGGCTGTTATGGCATACCTGCCAACTATTACGCTTTTGGCGTTATCATTCATCTTTTTTCGCCTAATTGCATCTTGCGCCCTCCTGTATATGGGTTAAACTGTTCTGGTACTGGTAAAAATTTGATTTCAAAAAAGAGTTTTTGCGTGTGGAGATTTAAAAAAAAATGGAGGTCATATACTGAAGAGGGGAGTGAAGACAGTTATGTGTTTGCTGAATTAGTTGAAAATAAAGACCATTTCGTGTGGAAAATTTACATTCTAGGCAGTGGGGATCGTTATCTTTACTTGTTCAAAATGAACAGAGCTGATGATCACTGGTTATTTGAAAATTTGATTTCAAACATGACTTTTAATGTGTGGAGATCAACATGGCGGACAGCGCTGAAACAGCAAGTTACGGCAGTGATGTGGATGCAGATTTTTATGAAAATATAGTCAATTTTGTGGGGAAAAATTAATGTTTTAGTCAGTGCAGATTGTGATCATGACTTCAACAAAATGAACAGAGATGATGATAACTGGTCAGTAGAAAATGTTATTTCAAAACTGAATTATAACGCTTGTAATTCAAAATGGCAGACAGTAGTAAAGCGTCAGTGATGTTGATGCCGATTTTGATGAAAATATAGATAATTTTGTGGAGGAAATTTATATTTTAGGCAGTGGGATAATGATCTTGTTTGCATCAAATGAAATGAGCAGATGATAAATAGGTAATTGGTATTTTTGACTTGGATATTGACGATGATGAAGACGTGGATGCTTTTCAAGCTAACTGGACATTTTGAGAAATTCACTTCTCGTAAAGTTAGCACATATACCGATGTTGGGTGTGTGTATAATATTATGAATTTTTTGTTACTGCATTCCTGGAAATGGACCAAAATACACCCAACATAACTCTGATATTATTACATTAGAATTTATTGTGGAATAAAAACACTGAACCAAAATGAAAAACTTTGTTGACTTGCCAGTACGGATTATTCTGTTTGCTCTCCAATTCTCATGCAAGTAAATTGAATAAAATTTTAATAACTTTTGACATTCTTAATGGATTTTTATGATTTTGTCACCTTCTGAAATGGCATAAAATTCCCCTCATTTCATACACTTACATATAGGAGGTAAAATAAATATTGCAGATAGGAAAATTGCATTGAAAGTAAGTTATAAAAAAAAGATGTAAAGCATGTTTTTTCTCCTTACATAACTTTACTTTCAACAGAAGTTTTAATCTGAAAATTTTCAAGAAAAAATGTGACCTTAAAGATAATTTTATGCTTTTTAAAACAGTATACAACATTGAAAAATAATTTTAAGAAATTGTCCTGTAAAGCCAGGTTGACCAACGTCACTGCATTCTCTCGTGCTGCTACACCTCTGACTGAAAAAATGTCCAGTTCTACACAACTGCCTGTCTGAATGGGCTTCAGTATGAAAACGGTTAAAGACTTCTTATGATGTCGAATTGGTCTTAAATGAAAATGGTGCTGATCTGATATCCAATATGGCCACCACATCAGTCATCTTGAAAATCTTATCGCTACTACTTTTGAATGGATGGTCATATCAGCATGGGGTTTTCACTAAAAGACTTCTTATGATGCCTAGTTGGTCCTAAATGAAAATGGTGCTGATTTGATGTCCAATATGGCAACCATGATGACTAACTTGAAAATCTTGTTATTACTACTACTCCTGAATGAATGGTAATGTCAACATAGGGTTTTCACTTAAAGACTTCTTATGATGTCAAATTGGGCTTAAATGAAAATGGTGCTGATTTGATGTACAATATGGCTGCCACATCAGTCATCTTGAAAATCTTATTTCTACTACTCTTCAGTGGATGGTCATATCAACGTTTTCACTAAAAGTCTTCTTATCATGTCTAGTTAGTGCTGAATAAAAATGGTGCCAATCTGATGTCCAATATGGCTGCCATAGCAGCCATCTTGAAGATCTTTTTGTGGCTACTGCTCCTGAATAGATGGTCATATCAGCATGGGGTTTTCACTGAAAGACTTATTAAGATGTCTAGCTTGTCCTATATGAAATTGGTACAAATCTGACATCCAATATGGCCACCAATGCAACAATCTTGAAAATCGTATCACAACTCTTCTTGAACATATTGACGTGGGGTTTTCAGCAGAAGACTTATAATATCCAGTTGGTCTTAATTGAAAATGATGCCGATCTGATGTCCAGTATGCCGCCACAGGAGCCATCTTGAAAGTTGTTATTGCTACTTCTGAATGGAAAGTTATATCTTGAAAATATTGTTATCTATACTCCTCCAAATAGATAGCTATATCAACATAAGGATTTCAGCAATAGACTTCTTAGGATAACCAGTTGGTCGTAAATGAAAATGGTACCAGTGGTACATCCAATTTTGTTGCTATGACGACTGTCTAAAAAAATTTGTCACTACTCCCCCTGAATGGATGATCATTTTGACATGGGGTTTTCACCAGAAAGACTTCTAATGATGTCTACTTTGTCCTAAATGAAAATGGTGCCAAGCTGATATCCAAGATGTGTACCACAGCAGCTAATTTGAAAATCTTGTTATTGCTGAGATGGTTTCAACACTCGACAGTTAAAAGGAAGAAATGGTCTTATCTTGAATTCGTAGAAATTCTTTTTGCCTAGTAGAATGTCAGTCTCTTCAAGGGACTCTTGTTATTGCTACTTCTCTTAAATTGAAGGTCAATTTGACATTGGGTTTTCTTCAGAATAGTTCTTATGGTGTCTAGTTGGTTCTAAATGAAAATGATCAATATTGACCCTCAATATGGCTATCATGGTGTACCACAGCAGCCAATTTGAAAATCTTTTTATTGCTGAAGAATATCAGCAGTTAAAAGGAAGATCTGGTGTTATCTAGAATTCCTGCAAAATCTTTTCTCCCAGTAGAGTGTCAGTCCCTTCGAGGAACTCTTGTTACTTATATAATGGTTGAAATAAATTGTTCCAAAATGACATGCTTCATAATGGTAGAAATAAATTGTTCCAAAATTACATGCTTCTTCTAGTTTCACAGACTTTGACATTGGTTGTTTAACCAATGTCTTTTTTAATGGCACTGTGTGCACATTATTGGCTATATCATGCTGAGGAATGGGAGGTATATGTCTTTCCCAAGGAGACGAAGAGGCAGCTGATGACCCGGGCTGAAAGTATTTGAAAACAGTGGACATATATATATATATATATATATATATATATATATATATATATATATATATATATATATATATATATATATATATATATATTGATTACTTTTTTTTTAAATGATACAATAAAAGTAGATCTTTTTAGAATTAGATTATCAATTAAGGTTTTGCTTTCGGCAGTTATCGCAGCTGTAATTACACTAATTTTTTTCCAGTTATGACACTTTAGGATAAAATATGGATGTTAGAAATGATAGTGTACAGCATATTATAAAATGTTAAAATGTTCAAGGGAATTAATATGGTGCACATGCAAAAGGGTCATAACTTTGAACCTATTGAAAGCCTAATGCTATAACCATATAAGAAGATGAATTCATATATGCAACTAAATTTGGCCCCTGGTTCTGTTCTTACCCCATAGGGACAAGATCATAGGGTCACAGATTTTGGGTGGGACAAAGCAGGTGAAGCATGGGGATATGTGTTTTACAAACATTGTTTTAATAGCTGAACATGTCACATTTGAATTGCTTACCGTAAACAGCAGTATGTGAATCCAGCTTGGATTTTTAGTTCCTTTGAACTGGATCTAAAATACAGTAATTACTTGCTCATTATCTAATGATCATCCCAGAAAAAATCGGCAATTAGAAAAAAAGTGGACAGCTGTTAATTTCTTCCAAACAAGAAGGGAATACCGTAAATTCATTTACCATATATACTCACATACAGATTCGATCCAATTGCAAACTGCAATGACCCACACCTGTCGTTGCATAATGTGCCAGCAGATCTGGATCTCTGCAGTTTGTTAGGAGTAATCAGTAGAACAAACAACATAGACCCTGATGTGACAGCAGATCAGGGTCTACAGTATGTTGTTTGCAATTGGATTTGACTTGTATGCCAGCATATACAGTATTTTTTGTAAACTGATTTACCTCGGTACTTCAATTCATGGAGTCCTATTTCTTTCTGGAAGTATCATTGTTTGTTGGGTATTCATGGTTTATAGCAATCAGCAAAAATTGTTACTCCATTAAAATTAGTGAATTTACAGGGTTTTGAAAAATGTCAACTATGGACAATGATCAAAGGTACAAAAATATATAAAGAAAAAGGAAAATGGCCTTACTGAAAATTTTTTAATGTTCTGTGCCAATGGCTGGCCAGTCTATATTTTTATGTATTGACTAGTTTTCATCATACCGCTGATGTATGCATGGTTACCATGGTAACCAGCATACAGATGAGAGAAGCAGGGAAAGTCATCAATATTATCATTAATGAGGGCAGATGGGCTCTCTGATCTCCTTTATAGGGCAAGTTGTTTGTACCCCAGGGAGAGAAAGAGTAAAGTGCCTTGGGTCACTTTACTCTTTCCCTCCCATAGGGACAAAGAGAGGGCAGACCGTCTGTCTAAAGGGTAGAAAAGGGGCTCAGACATGAGAACTGCATGATATGATGATGGTGGCAGATCATATACTCTGAAGGGAATGGTAATATTCATTTTAGGCAAGGATATAGGTATTTGGATTTCTTGTAGTTTTGTTTATTGAGAGCTGTTCGTTTGGCCTTGGCTGCACAGTTGTTTTAAAAACACGTCAGATCAAATGTGTGAAGAGGAGCCACTTGACGATTTAATTAAAATGGATTTTTTAAAATGGACATCTTGGTATATTGTTACACAAATAATTGGTGCCAGACCTTCCTGTTTTATCGGAAGAGATTTACCCCTTGCAGGACAGCTTGGATTATGGTTGTTTAAGGCCGTTTTTTGTCCCCACTGCCATAGCAGAAGCGAGCATATAGGTATGTCAGGTATTTATACTCCAGTCCATCATAATCCATTTTTAAACAGTAGCACAAAAACTGTTCAGCTTTGAACCATAAAGTTTTACACACTTAATAATAATAATAATAATAATAATAATGACTGTATTTAAAGCTCATTTGGTCAACAGACAAATCTTCCATGAGACCTCTATAATTACATATTTATGATGTACAACTTTTACAAGTTTTGGTTTCTGCATGCATATCAGTGGGATGGAGAGAGTGTGGACAGGATTAAGAAAAAGGCCCTCCACCATCTCCCCACACATTATAGCGGAGTTGTAGTGGCTTCTCACGGAGAAAAGTCTGTACACATGCTTTCTCATGGATTAATATCTGATCATTGTAGAGTGGATGCGGTGTCGTTAAAAGTGGGCATGGTTTACTGTTTATGACCCCAGCACCCAGCAAGCATGCACTAAAGTGTTTCATTGAGAGATGGAGAGAGAGAGAGTGCATTGTGGGCTCTGATTTATCTGTGTCATTGCTATTATAAATTAACAGGCACTTTTTATTTTTCCAAATTAAATTTCAGACAACATTAACATAATGGCAATGCTGCATGAACTTCAATATTACTATATATTGCATGAAGCATCTAAATTTCAGTGTTTTTTTTTATTCCTACATTATCGGAACCTACAGATGCATTAATGATGCACTTATTTCCAATGAAGTTAATACGTTTTTTTTTATTTTTACTATTTTGAGAACATCATTGTTACTTTTGCACTACCTCCTTGAAAAGATGTTAAATTAACTTTTTAAAATATCATATTCACACATGTTCTCTTCATTGGCAAGTCTGTGTGGAGCAGATGCATTGACATTAAAGTCCTGTTGTTGGTGAAAATGATCATAGATACATGTATATTTAATATATTTACACATTTATTTTTAAAAAAAGACAACAAAGATCTAGGTTCAATTTACAACTTAGAGAGATAGAGAGAGGGGGTTGTGAGAGGTCTCTGAAAAATGTGCTGCAGGATATCGAGTTACAGCTAGAAGTAAATTTCATTATTTTAAATTAACCATGATTGAGAAAAGATGTGAAATTAAACCATGAGAATAATGGAGGAGGAGGAGGAAAGGAATAGCAAAAGATAAGGGTTAAAATTGTGTGATAAACAAGTGATGCACATAGTCTTAACATCATGAAAACAGAATATTAAAAACAATATTGCATCATTATAAGCTAAAAGTCAACTGAAAATACAACTTACCAAATCCTCAAATTACTTTGAGAGAGAGAGAGTGAGCTAGAGAGCTAGAGCTGTATGCAGAATTGTTGAACACAGATGACTACATGACTGCATTTATTTTCACTAAAACTTCTTCCTTTTTTTTCAGTTTGAAGAATCTGAGAGTACACGATTTGAAAAAATAAGTTTGGTTTGGTTTGGTGATTTATGTCAAAGCAACAACTGAAAATTATGCAGTTTGAAAATTATACACATTGAACACATTACGATGATAATAAATTTCCCTGTCATAAATTTAAAAAAAACTGTAAACCACTTCTTCTAAATACACTGAACAGAAATTTGGCCAAATTCAACAACAGTCACTATTTTATGAGGAGCTTTTAAGTTTTGTACAAACGATGTTGATCGGCGATCAATAATGGCTGCTGTTCCTAAAAAGAAAAAAAGAAGAGCATATAAGCAAATGTCTCTAAACGGAATACAGTACAGCTCACGTGATTTTTCAGAACCCCACGCTTCGCGGTTGGTGACTTAATCCCTTCCACTTTAGCTCTGCGATAACGCTCTGCGGTGGAGGGATAAATGCCGACAAATCACCAACGTGCCTCGGCAGGCACGCCGATGTCAACTCCACTGTGGAGGGGGCTGGTTGACATTACTGATTGACATTTGAACAGTCAAGAGTGATATACAACCTGACATTGGAAGAATCAGTCATCTTTATTTCGATCATATATTTGGACAGTACAAAAATAATTTCAAAAGTCTTGTATAATCAGTACACATTAGTGTTTATGAAAGGTTGATCGACTTCTTTTGCAATAAGTTTTTGCTTTTAATTTATTCAAAGAAATATGAACAAACTTACGCACTGACTTGACGAGAAGTATACCTTGCTGAGCTTCTCAAGCAGCATAAATTTATCATTTTGTTCCATATGAGATATGGATAATTAAAATCTAAATTTACATCCGCTTCTGCTTAAAAAAACCCCCAAAGAAACAAACAAACCTAAAACACTGAATTTACACTGAAATGCAAACCACGTGCTTAGTCCTTAAGCAGTAAAAGCACAGTCACGAGGCTGAGTATTCTGATTGCATGTGTACTGTAAGGGAATGACCATTTAATGTATGGGGCTTAAATGTTGTTTTTTTTTTTTTTTTACTGGGATATTTTTTGTTCTTTCATCACAAGATAAATTCATTTCAAGTGAAATATGGAACGGAATAACGTCTTTTTTATACTTCAGATCAGAGAAAGACAATTGTTTTCATCCATTTACCCCCCCCCCCCCCCTTTAGAAAATTCAATTGTCTCTCCCTAATAAAGACTTGACTTGAGCGGATGTTCTACAGAAAACAAGGCAGTGACCATTGTGGACACTCTTGTAAAATATTGACAAGGGTTTGCATCAGAGGATGATGTCAGTTTCAGACTGTTTTTATTACACGAAGCCATCTGACTTGGCGCGTTGTACTTTACAGCCGCAATTTATGGTCCTGCCATTAACAACGGAAGTTTGATAATTCTAGTAATTAATCTGAACTCGATTTGTTACTGAACTGAAAAATAATGTTGAAAATTCTAAAATATCAGATGTATAGAGATTTTAATTTCCAACAAGTTTAGGGCATTTTGCATGGATGTATTGTCTCCACATGTATCCTATTATTTTCTCATTTTTGTAAGGCAAAAATATAAAAACAAAATATATTATAATTATTTTGATGCAGATATTAAAGTATGCAGTTTTCTGTTTGTGACTGTTATAGTCTTTGGTTATTTAGCGTGTTTCTGTATGTGGTATAATGCTGTACAGCTAGAGTTACTGTGGCCAAGTGGATAAAGTGTGTGACTCGTATATACACACACACACACACACACTTGGATGTCTGCGGGGGTGGGTGGGTGTTGCCCCTGCCCCCCCCCCGATTTTTTAAAAATAATAAATATATCTCTTTATTGCTGCTTTGCTCCCCCTAGAATAATTCCTGCGGATGCCCACACAGACACACACGCACACTTCACTTTGGAGCACGTGGTTGGGAGTTTGCACACACGGGTGGGAAAATTTCTTTTTTTTTTTGCTCCATAACACTTTAATGTCTAGGACGTTGTTACTTTTCTTACCGCTACCGAACGTTTCCAGATTTCAGTTTGTGTATGTCTAGCTTTATAATCAGTCAAATTTTAATATTTTAATTCTGAAGATTGCCTAAAAATGTCAACATGTCAAGCATCGAAAAAGTTAAATTTTGCTTAACGTTAATAAGCATTTTAGCATTATTTTTGAAACTCACATTGGTGAAAAACTCTTCAAAACATAAGCAGAATCACGAAAAGCTTTAATGGCAGGAACATCTTTTGGCTTAGTGTGAATGATGAGGCCACTAAGTGAAGAAAGCTAGCCAATCATAGAATACTTAATCTGTTACTGAAGCATGGACAAAAAATAAAAAAAATAAAAAAATGTATTGAATGTTAAGTGCAACTGATTACGATGGCTTGCGCAGTAGTGATTTGGATTCCATATTTCATGAGTGAGAGTGAGGGAGAGAGGGGGGACTTTACTACGAAGAGTTAATGATCTAAATATTCATGCTCATTTTTCTGTATTATGCTTAGTATGTAATAGGAAAACGAACAGAAAAAGTAAAGTTAAACATTAATTTCATCTGATACTCAAGTTTACTTGATGATATAAATATATAGTAGTTACATACAACAAATGGGTATATGTTTATCCTGGTTCAGGCAAGCTTTGAGATTTTGTATAGGTGGGTTACTTACAATTTCTGTTGGTAAATTTAAAAAGGCAGGAATTAATTTTGATACAAGATAGTTCTACAGAAAGGAAGCTGAATGATCGAATGCTGTAGGTCTCATTGTTAATAACAAATGGTCGAATTACATCTTTGTAAGTAGTTTGGAGCAAAACCTTTGTTAATTTTAAATAACTAATGTGACTGACACAAGGAATGGAAGAAAATAAACATAAATGTAAACATTTGATATTAGCTGTATTGATTAGTTCACTCGTTTTTCTTTCTATCACTGATTTCTCTTTTATAAGAATCAAACAGTGGAATAGCCTGTGGTTTTACTGTATGAATCACTTATTCCCGAGTACACTGTTTATTGGCAAAGACAACAAACCTGCAGAAGAGCTGCTGTTGTACTTTTAGGTTATCAGTTCTCACATGAAATGAACACGTCAATATCAGAGAAAACGAGCAGTGTTGATGGCTTCTCTTGTGCTAGGTAATGTGTTTGCGCATGAGCATGTCCTTCGAAAACTGCATGTGTCAACTACATGTATCTTGGATGATCTTTTACGACCATTTGTGATTTTTTAAAAACCGCTACTTTGGTAATTAATGCAAAATAGTACAGTTTAAAATAAAATAATGTGAAATCTTAATAATGCTTTATTTAAGCGATTGGATGTCAGAAGAAATCTACAATGTGTGAATGAGAACTCGTGCATGGAGTAACCATCGAAACTTGTGCGATTTTGTTTCACTTCAGTCAGGTATGACTGCAGCTTCGTTATTAATTTTTTCGATGTTTATCATTCCTTTCATTGCAGGGAGTACAATATCACCGACTTTCATATGATCATTAAAAAAATTGATTGCACAAACTGAAAAAGATAGGATATTAATGCATGCTTAGATTCCGATAACATAGTATTGAAGAAAAAAATTAGATTCATTGCGCAAAATGTAGTATAAATACAGTTTGCGAGGCATTGTCATTATGTTATTATCATCTAAAATTTGATTTGGCACTATGTATCATACATTATCTTCGTTAGAACAAGGAAATATTTATAATTAACTGACTGACTACATTTTTTTTTTTTTTTTTGTATAAAAAAGTAAGCAAATATCTTCCCAAAGGATCGGTGCCCTGCTTGCAGGGGTCAGAAACAGTAAACCACGCCTATATTATCGAGACCAGGTCCACTCCGTGGTGGTGATCGGATGCGACTCCGCAACAAAGCGTGGTGTGCAGGACTATTCTCCACGAGATGCCATGGCAACTCCATTAGGATGCGAGGAGTGACGGTGGAGTTTTTTTTTTTTCTTCAACCTCTCCACTCTCTCCACCCCCACCACAAAGCGTGGGGTTCCGAAATGTGAGCTGTACTGTATAATCAAATTTGCCAGAAAGCAACCTGGCAGAAAGGCCTTTTACTATTGATTAAATAGAGCAAAACCTTAAAAGAATTGTGTTCATAACATATGCAATCGACAGCAACAGAAGAAATTTCTTCAGAAAGCAGCCTACTGACTCGGGGGGGGTTCTTGGTGAACTACTCTTGCTTATGGCTATTAGAAAGATCTCGGCCAGTCTCACATGGGCCTCATGTTGAACCTTTTGGACGGGCAGTTGTGTAGAACTGGAAATTTTTTCAGTCAGTGGAGAATGCAGTGACGTTGGTCAATCTGGCTTTACAGGACAATTGTTTTTCAATGTCATATACTGTTTTAAAAAGCATAAAATTTTCCTTAAGGTAATATATTTTTTCACTGAAAATTTTCCAACGTAAAACTTCTGTTGAAAGTAAGGTTATGTAAGGAAAAAAACGTGCTTTACATTTTTTTTTTTATAACTTTCAATGCAGTTTTCCTATCTGCAATATTCATTTACCTCCTATATGTAAGTATATGAAATGGGGGGAATTTTACCCCATTTAAGAAGTTGACAAAATCATAAAAATCCATCAAGAATGTCAAAAGTTATCACAATTTTATTAAATTTACTCGCATGAGAATTGGAGAGCAAACAGAATAATCCTTGCTGACAAGTCAACAAAGCTTTTCATTTTGGTTCAGTGTTTTTATTCCACAATAAATTCTAATGTAATAATATCAGAGTTATGTTGGGTTTATTTTGGTCCATTTCCAGGAATGCAGTAAAAAAAATCATAATATTATGCACACACCCAACATCGGTATATATGTGAACTTTATGAGAAGTGAAGTTCTCAAAATGTCCAGTTAGCTTCAAAAGCATCCACATCTTCATCATCGTCAATATTCAAGTCAAAAATACCAATTAACTATTTATCATCTGCTCATTTCATTCAATGTAAACAAGATTATGATCCCCACTGCCTAAAATATAAATTTCCCCTACAAAATTGTCTCTATTTTCATCAAAATCGGCATCCACATCTCAGCTGGTTCACTACTGTCTGCCATTTTGATTTACAAGCGATAAAATTCAGTTTAGAAATAAAATTTTCCACTAACCAGTTATCATCTTTGTTCATTTTGTTTGAAGTCAAGATCGTGATCTGCACTGCCTAAAACATCAATTTTTCCCCACAAAATTGTCTATATTTTCATCAAAATTGACATCCACATCACTGCCATAACTTGCTGTTTCAGCACTGTCCGCCATGTTGATCTCCACACATTAAAAGTCTTGTTTGAAATCAAATTTTCAAATAACCAGTTATCATCAGCTCTGTTAATTTTAAAGAAGTAAACATATCAATCCGCACTGCCTTGAAAGTCAATTTTCCACACAAAATTGTCTTTTTTTCCAGCTAATTCAGCAAGCACACAACTTGTCATCACTTCCGTCTTCAGTATATGATCGCCATTTTGTTTTATCTCCGCACGTTAAAACTATTTTGAAATCGAATTTTTACCGGTTTTGGGGTCTTTTAACCCTTTTCATACTGAAGCCCATTCAGACATGCAGTTGTGTAGAACTGGACATTTTTTCAGTCAGTGGTGTAGTAGCATGAGAGAATGCAGTGACGTTGGTCAATCTGGCTTTACAAGACAATTTTTTGAAATTATTTTTCAATGTTGTATACCATTTTAAAAAGCATAAATTTTCCTTAAGGTCATATATTTTTGGACTGAAAATATTCAGACATAAAACTTCAGTTGAAAGTAAAGTTATGTAAGCAAAAAAACATGCTTTACATTTTTTTTAATAACTTAATTTCAATGCAATTTTCCTATCTGCAATATTCATGTTACCTTCTCTATGTAACTGTATGAAATGGGAATTTTATGCCAAGAATGTTGAAAGTTATTACAATTTTATTAAATTTACTCGCATGAGAATTTGAGTACAAACAGAATAATCCTTACTGGTAAGTCGACAAAGCTTTTTATTTTGGTTCAGTGTTTTTATTCCACAATAAATTTTAATGTAATAATATCAGAGTTATGTTGGGTGTATTTTGGTCCATTTCCAGGAATGCAGTAAATTTTCATAATATTATGCACACACCCAAGATCGGTATATGTGCGAACATTATGAGAAGTGAAGTTCTCAAAATGTCCAGTTAGATTGAAGAGCATCCACATCTTCATAATTCTCCATATCCGAGTCAAAAATACCAATTAACTATTTATCATCTGCTCAGTTCATTTGATGCAACCAAGATCACGATCCTCACTGCCTAAAATATAAATTTCCCCCACAAAATCGGTATAAACATCATGGCCACTTCAGTACTGTCCTCCATTTTGAATTACACACGTTAAAATTCAGTTTTTAAATCAAATTTTCTACTAACCAGTTTTCATCATCTCCATTTATTTTGTTGAAGTCGAGCTCACGATCTGCACTGCTTAATACATAAATTTTCTCCACAAAATTGTCTATATTTTCATCAAAAACACTGCCGTAACTTGCTGTTTCAGCACTGTCCGCCATGTTGATCTCCACACATTAAAAGTCGTGTTTGAAATCAAATTTTCAAATAACCAGTTATCATCTCCGTTCATTTTGAAGAAGTAAAGATAACGATCCTCACTGCCTAGAATGTCAATTTTCCACGTGAAATTGTCTTTATTTTCAACTAATTCAGCAAGTACATAACTCTTCAATTCCCTCTTCAGAATATGACGGCCATTTTTTTTTTATCTCGGCACGTTACAACTCTATTTTGAAATCAAATTTTCACCAGTTTGGGGGTCTTTTAAACACAATCTGTAATGCTATGTGTACCTTCTACCTTTTTTTCCTTCTTTTCAAAAGATTACACGTAAACTGATGACGTTTTATACAGTTAAAAACATGTGTCTGCAAAGTTGGTAACGGAATATAGTGAGCATACGACCGGAGTCGTATCCCGCTGGCAAAGGTAAAATATGACTGGAGTCGTATCCCGCTGCAAAATGGTTAAACGCGTTCTGTTAATGAAATGTGTACCTTCTACCTTTATTTCCTTCTTTTCAAAAGAGTACACATAATTTGATGATGTATTGTGCAGTTCAGAATACGCTTCTGCTAAGTGGGTAATGGAATGTAGTAAACATACGACCGGAGTCGTATCCCACTGGCAAAGGTAAAGTGTGACTGGAGTCAAATCCCGCTGCAAAAAGGTTAAACAGAAGCAGTTGTAAATTTGGAATTTAATTGTCCATATCTCAGAGGATTACTTTTCCTTTGGTTTTGTTTGGTTTGGTTTTATATGTTTTAACGCCATTTTTCAGCACATGATAGGCTATACATGGTGGTCAGTGTAACTGGTGGAGGAGGAACCCGGGAAAATCCCGGGAAGAACCACCGACCCACGGGAAGCTACTGGCATGCTTTCTCACATAACCACATTGGCTGAGCCCAACACTCGAACCCACGCGGACAGAGGTGAGATGGCAGTGATCGGTAAAGGCTAGTGCCTTAGACCTCTCCGTTACCTGGGGCCCCACTTTTCCATTGGAACAGTAGGATAAATTTATGATGTTCAAGAGAGGCTCAACAAGGTGTTCTTCTTGTCAAGTCAGTACGCAAGTTTGTTCCGATTTCTTTGAATAAAGTAAAAGCGTAAAATGATTGCAAAAGAAGTCGATTAACCTTTTCTAAATATCCATGTACTGAATATAAAAAAGACTTTTGAAATTGTTTTTTTATTGTCCAAATATATAATCGAAATAAAGATGACGTTTCCTAAAACAAATACTTTTAAAATATCATTTGCTTACTTTGGTGCTATTTTATGGAATGAACTCCCCATAACCATTAGATCAGAAAAAAATCTAAATGTGTTCAAAGCAAAATTGTATAACTATTATCTTGAAGGGGAGTTGTCATTTTAAATATTGAAATATTGAAGTACATGCTGTCCAGTTTGCTCTGTTAATACACATCATATGCACTTTGTGCTTTCATACTTGATATATCCTGAGAGCCTCAGGGGAGAATAGTATATTATACTAACTGAGATACCCTCATAAAATAAAGTGTTTATTATTATTACCGATTCTTCAAATGGTATCTGGTTGTAAATCACTCTTGACATCTTGGTCTTTCCAAGGGTGGTTTTCATTCATTGGTTGTTCAAATGTCAATCAGTAATGTCAACCAGCCCTTCCATGGTGGAGTTGCCATCGGCATCCCTGCCAAGGCATGGTGGTGATTTGTAGGTATTTAACCCTCCACCAATGAGTGTTATCGTGGAGCAAAAGTGGAGGGGATTAAGCTTCCCACTGCAAAGCGTGGGGTTTCGAAAAATCGCATGTGCTGTACTGTAGGTAAATAAAATTCAGAATGCTTGTTTGTATGCCTTTATAGATGAACTGCTTAGATTTTTGTGTTATTTTAGTAATTTTTCAAAAGTTTCTCCATATTTTTCTTTATGGGATTTGTACTTTTTAGTCTGCAGTTGGGGCATGTGTTTTACCAACACACATCTAGTTTCTGTAGATACATGTATTGTCTAATGATAAAATAAAGGCTTTACCCAGGACATGAAAACAGTGAAAGAAAAATCTTTCATGGGATGGGAAATTTTGTAAAATGGAATTACAATTCAGGTTTTCCACTGATGTAATAGAGATATATAATACCATAGACAAGAAACCAAATTTTAATTTCTTTATAAAAGGTTTAATGTTTTCCCTGGCTCCCAAACACATGATTTTGTCCAGCCTCGATACATTCTTATAGATACTAGTTAAACTTCACTTGGATCAGGTGGTCCTATACCAAACAAAAAATTCTGTTCCATACTGCATGCATGAAAGGTTGAGTAGGGAGCTCAGCATAAGATAAAAAAGTTGTCCTAAACACCTAGTTAGATACAGGGATTATTTTTGTAGTTGGATACAGGGATTTTTTTTGTAGTTGGATACAGGGATTATTTTTGTAGTTGGATATAGGGATTAATTTTGTAGTTGGATACAGGGATTATTTTTGCAGTTGGATACAGGGATTATTTTTGTACTTGGATACAGGGATTATTTTTGCAGTTGGATACATGGATTATTTTTGTAGTTGGATACAGGGATTATTTTTGCAGTATTGCCCAAAATGGAGGGCTGGTTTTGTCATAGTACAAGGAATGAGGACTTTTTCTGATCCTTAGTCTTGCCGTTTTTCTCCTATTGATATGCACATGCTGTCCCCCCCCCCCCCCCCCCCCCCCATGAGAAACTTGTAACAGATAGCGGGGTCTTGCAAAATAACCACCCACCCACCCCAAATTCTGACCTGGGGTGAGAGAAAAAAAATCTGCAAACATGTTTTTAATTTAATTCAAAAGAGTCCACATTTTCCCCCCCACTATTTTTGCAGTCCCATATCATGCATGCTATAACCAATTTAATTAATCATGACTTGTATCCTTACAGTGTTGTGTTGAACAAGGGCTTCTCAAACTTGGTGTCAATGCTCAACTCACAATATACATGTATTTTACCATCTAGATGTTGCCAGATTTGTTGTACCACCTGCATGTTTGATTTCGGTTTTACAGAGATCACAAACAGCGACAGTTTTGTCAATTTAGTGGTCCCTAATTCCCTTTTGAGTGAAAAATGATTCCAACTTGAGCTCATTCCTCTCGAGTTTTTCACAAGGTCATACTCCATAAACCATCATGTTGGATATGGCCTAAGCCTAATGGAAGACAGAAATCAGTTAAATATTAAGGCTTGAATGTAACTGAAGATACAACCTGATATACCAGTATTACTATACTTGTAACATGATATTGTGAGCTTTGTATTGCAATTTACCAGTAAATTGGTATATCATTACACTTGAACATAAGAGAATAGTTTTGTTACCGAAGTTGGTATTGGAGTTTCTGAATAATATCATAGATGGTTTCAATATTCTGCAGTTAAAAAGAAGAAATGGGCTTGTCTTGGATTTCTATAAATTGTTTTTGGACAGTAGAGTGTCAGTACTTTTGATGGGCTCTTGTTTGGCCAACCCCATTGACTAATAGGTAAAAATTGGGATTCATCCATTCTTTAAAAAAGGAGATAAGCTTCATGGTACAGTAGATGGTCAGGAGATGCTGCTACTTGTTTTCTCCTCTAATGCATTGGAGAAAAAAAAAGAAAAGCAAGGGTTGGAGAATAACCTTTCTGTTACAGGTTTGGTTGAACCATAAAGGTATATTGATATATTGAGTGAAATTTGATCCACTTACAAAACATATATAGAGATTTGTCAGGTACTGAATTTTATTGTCAAGCAATCAAGTCGGGGTATTTTTAGCTCTGTAGTTTGGAAGCACGTGTTAATTGGATGCATTGTTTTACTTTTGTTTAATATCTATATTATTGGTTGAATACCAAATGTATGTCATGAAGTTTATATTATTTCTTTCACACTGATATCTTTGATAACTTTGCATGACTATGAAAGCCTTGACTTTCTTGCATGTATAGCATTTTACTTTAATAAGAATCTTTCTTCACCCATGGTGGGAAACCATCAGTTCATTTGTAGAATTAACCTGTAAGGACAAATGAACTAGAATAGTGGTCAATATCTACAATGTAATATCTGTTTGATCAGTAAAGGGAAAGGTCAATTTGGGTCACCTGACCTTTACCAAGAGACATAGGTGAACTTAATTTAAGACCCAATAATATATGCTTAGTTGATAAGGTGTGTATACACTTTTCAACATCTGGAGATATGGCCTTTCCTGTGAAAACAAGATGAGGGTTACCAGTGGGGGATACCAGACTTTTTGCTGGAATGTACTAGTGTAGTTCTTTTATGCACTACATAATAGTTATTACATGGTCACATTACCGGTCATTCAGGAAATAATGTATGCATGTTCTGTATGTATAGGATTTAGCAGCACATCAGCACAGTCATGGCTATAATAGTAGCAAACAAAAGCTACTTAGCATTAATGGCAAATTCAAGCATCAATATAGCAGAAGTTAACATTGGTTGTCTTCCTCTAGCTAATGGAAGAACTCTATACTTGATGGTGGGATGGGGGTGTTTGACTTGGACAAAGAATGGATTTTAAACTTTCTGCCTGTGAAAAAATAGTTCTGGGAGATAGATTTCTACGAAAGTTAAGTGTGTGTTTTCACTTTATCCATCATCGCAAGCCACTGGCGACAAACTGTTATGCTCCTTTATCACCTGTGGATGCCTGTGTGGAGATTTCACTTTATCCATCATCGCAAGCCACTGGTGACAAACTGTTATGCTCCTTTATCACACGTGGATGCCTGTGTGGAGATTCCCTCTTTCCACATGAATATGCATAAACCTGCTTAACCAGTCATTGTGAGCACAAGTAAAATATTCTTGCCATTGTGACCCAATATGACCTTTCACACCATTTAAGTGACCTAATCAAAGTTTCTCTTTCAAACACAGTTACTTATCAATAGATAAAATAGGCACTTTCACTGAGGCGTAGAAGATTGCTACATTGTGTTGTAGATGATATATTTTTATTTCTGTGTACTTGTGAAAAGCGAGGAAATCTCTGCAAGGCAACCATGGATAGTAAAGGAGCGTAGTGGATTGCTGGCTGTGGCTTGCGATGATGCACTTTGGCTTGAGGAAAAACTTTATAGATTTTAAGGTCAGTAGGTATTTAAGTCCACCTTGACTTAAATAGACTGGTTTTGCATTTTGTTTCTGCACAGTAAGTTCGTGGGCTATCATGTGCCATTGATTATATCTAGATCTGTTGGTACAAACTGCATGGTACAAAATGTAAAAAATTGGTTAGATTTTGTAAACAACACTAAATGTTGATACCTTGGAACATTTTTTTCTTCCAAAATTTGCGATCAAATTTGTACAGTTTGACGAAACAGAAATGGATTTATTAGATAATAGAGATGAAATTTAGTCATGCATTTATATACTAGTTCCTTGCCATATCAAAGGGTTTAGGCGGTGGGGTAGGGAGGGATCTTGTTATTTATACCATACCTCTTGGTGTATAACTGCTCAACTGCAAGCACGTTTTTATTCTTCTTAGCTTTTTTTTTTTTACATTTGTTGAACTTGACTTTTAATTGGCACTATATAGCCAGTATTGTGCTGATGTGCCATTTAACCACATACATACATACATATCGTCACATAATTTTTGCTGGTAGATCAGAGTTTATACTGTTAGCTTTAGGTGGTATCAATAATATAGACCACAGATCTGCTGGCACATTGTATTATAACATATTCAAGTCTTTGAATATGTCTTCACAGTTGGATAAAGGAGCCTCATTGGCTTAGTCATTAGCATGTCGGACTTATGATCAGAATGGTGTGAGTTCGCATTCTACCATCGGATCATCCCGGGTCAGCTACCGAGCTGTGTCCTTGGGCAAGGCACTTTACTGCAATTGCCTGTGCATTAAATAATCAGCATATGTTGCTGTGCCATAAAACACCAATTCAACAAAATTCACAGTTGGATAATGTTACATCTATAGGTAGAGTATTTTACGTAATACCCACATGCACCTTAATAAGTGCACGACGCCCTTTTTTATTTTTACGTTTTATATTTTTATCTCTTTGTACTTCATGTTTACATTCATTTGGAAGGGTTTATTGTCCTGAAGTTTTGAACAATTTTTTTTACTTTTTTTGAACATTTACCTTTAGTTGGCACCATATAGTAACTATTGTGCTGAGGTGTGGTTCAACGCTACTACATACATATTCAAGACTCCAAGATATATTTCTTGCTTGGTGCACATTTCATGATATTATTATACCTTGTGTGTGTGTGGTGGGGGTGTGTGCTGCTAAAACCTGAGTAGAACATCCTTATTTTGTTGGAATTTACCTAGTGACTTTGCATGTCTGGTGTCTCTTTACTGTTTCATTTTATGGAATAAATCAATCTCTGACACAAATCTAATTGTGTTCCATTCATTGTGACCAGATTGGGAAAAACAATGCACCTCAAAAGTGAAGACCTTGCAACCTAGATAAACGTAACTAACTCTTCTATTATGTACATACATGTGATGGAGACTAGAGGTGGTTCATTTCAATATCACTGGGCCCCGGGTGGCTGAGTGGTCTGAGGCGCTCGCCTTTACAGATCAATGATGTCTCACCTCTGTTCACATTGGGTCGGTGGTTCTTACCAGGGTTTTCACAGGTTCTTCGTCAACCAAATATACTGGCCACCATGTGTAGCCTATCGAGTGCTGAAAAATGGCATTAAAACCAAACCAAACCAAACAAATCAGCACCACTGATGCATCTTTAATTGCAATATTTTGTCCCACTAGCAGTTCATATTAGAAATCAATTGACCCCAAAGTTGTCAAATCCATGTGTCACATTCAGACTTTCAGTAGTCAGTGCTGATGTTTGTTTTTAGTGTTAGAATAATATAGTACCTTATTTCTTAGGGTAATAAAACACACATGACTGCAAATGGAGTAGACTCGCATCTGTTGGCACATAATGCTCAGCCACTGGTCTTTGCAGTTCACTTCAAATCATGAGAATATAAAAGATGGGACAGATCTTGATCTGCAAGTGCATTATGCACCAGCATGTATGCTGTTCATAGTAGCATGAGCTGAGTATACCAGAGAAATACAGTACTAAAATGCAACTTCCAATATTCGTCCAGAGGGATATGGCAATTTGCAGAGTTACACAGTGGAGAAGAGTAGCTAAAAAATGTCACCATCAGGTGGTGTTTGTTCAATACTCGCCTAGAGGGATATTGGCAATTGACTGTCAGTCACACAGTGGAATAAGGTAACTAAAAAGTTAGCTAATGTGTGGTGCTTGTTCAATACTTCTCTAGAGGGGTATCACAATTGAACATGGGAAGGAAACAGAAATCAATGTTGCGATTGGCAAAGCTGTGAAAGACTTCAAACTCTTGTTGCCAATATATTTACCTTGGTTTGATTTGCACTATGAGAGCATATCCTGTGTCATCTTGTCATATGTGTGTTAATTGATGCAATATTTGGCACAAGAGGGAGTTTTGATACAGCCATAGAGATTAATTAAATTTAGTGACTTGAAAGCTCAAACTTAACATTCCCTTTGTGAAAGGATGATTGCCTGGATGAAATATAACAGTTAAATATTCACTGTCCACCACTTCCTGCAGACATTTCCATCAAAATCTATACATAAACTGTCACGTTTATCTTTGTATATTGTTATATTATCTGTTCAAGTGTGTATATTGTTATATTATCTGTTCAAGTGTGTATATTGTTAAAGTATGTTCAAGTGTGTATATTGTTATGGTATCTTTTCAAGTGTGTATATTGTTATCGTATGTTCAAGTGTGTATATTGTTATAGTATGTTCAAGTGTGTATATTGTTATGGTATCTGTTCAAGTGTGTATATTGTTATGGTATCTGTTCAAGTGTGTATATTATGGTATCTGTTCAAGTGTGTATATTATATTATCTGTTCAAGTGTGTATATTGTTATATTATCTGTTCAAGTGTGTACATTGTTATAGTATCTGTTCAAGAGTGTATATTGTTATAGTATCTGTTCAAGTGTGTAGACACAGGTAAAAATGTGTCTTGTGTATGTGTTTCTGTGTGTATGTGCAGTGTTAAGCTGTGAACATGGCTTTTATGTTCATAAATTGTTTTCAAAAATATTGTACATACAGCTGCAATGGAGGGCCTCGAGGTAGCTTAGTTCTTTATAACTAATTGAGTCACCCTCATAAAATAAAGACTATTATTATTAACTTTCTGTAAAAGTTGTGGCAGGTTTATTGGTAGAAGCCAAGTAATTCGTTGTCTTGTAAGGGAGATAACAAACTAGCTCAGTACATCATGAAAAACCTGCCTATTGTTCACATATATATGCTTATCCCATATATTTATTATTAATCTAACCCCAAAAGTGCATAATAAAAGTGTTTTAAAGTCATTTTAGTGTATCTTGACATGTAAAAGAAAAACAAAAAGAAAAGAACAAGCTTTGTTTTGGTACATTCTAGCAAGTCTGGTTATGGTACAATAGATTTCTGTAATAATGCAAGCAATGTCTGTGCAGTTTTGCATGCAAAGTATCCAGAAGGATGGTGCCCTCTCTTGTCATGGATGCACTTGTATTTTTTTTTACTGTTTATTGATGTACGTGATTCAACTGCGATTCATATTATATCAAAGACAATTATTGTGACTGACAATAGCCAGCCCTAATGGAGACATTATTTATTATATCGTCGGTGTGTGCAGTATCACAATGAACTCAACCTCACAAATTTTACCTAAATAATTCTTCAGTGCCACGCATATATATTACTTTACATTGGATATAGTCAGTACCTAGTAGGTTTTTCTACCAATTACAAAAATGACTTTCACCCTATATAAAGTTATTTTTCACTGTGTTTGGGATTTTTATTAACGGTGAATACTTCATAAATTCTAATCGCATAAAAAGTCGGCTATTATGTGGGGATGATTTTAATGTAGTGAGGGGCCATTGTATTTAATAATAAACAAACTTCACACAAAGGATATCTTTTACAATATTTCTGAAGGAGATTAGGTTTACTTTTAATACCCAGTCTGAATGAGGGAAATAAATGTGGACAAATTCTAAAACTATGGCATGTGTGGAATGAAGGAGCTTTATTGCTGTTTTTCCAGGAAGATGGCTTTTACGAAAATTAGCAAACGGGGCAATTTACATCTGCACCGCTTACGATTCGGTATGTAGAGAATCATACATTAGATTTCATGAAGTGCAGGCACAAGCTGATACTTAAGATGCTGATTGGTTAGAAAGGTTCATGCCACTGATTACCCGGAACTTGTCAGCTCTGGTGGAAACATCGGCAGATTATCTCCCAGAGCAAAGCTCACCTGTGACAGTACCTTCTGCTTGTATTGTCCCAGAGGTCTTGAACAATGCCTTGGCAAAATTAACAAGTATTAGTTTTTCCAAAAAATCTTACATTCTTGCAGCTACACCAGCTGTGTGCCAATTTATATCCACCCATTGTATAATGGTTTGTTATTGATTATTTTTGTTTGCCTGGTCTTCAGTTAGGCAAAGAGCAGTGTTGTCAGAATGGCAGCACAAGAAGTATGAAATAAGTAAAACCCAGAGCAAGCCCAACTTGATATGGTGTAGTTTTTCAATATTCCCTAGAGGAAATGCAGTTCCCAGTCTGCTTGCACATTTGTAGACTTTGCATTGATTAGCTTTTACCTTGATTTAAATATTCAAGTGTTAAATTAACCTTTGAAAATGCATGCTTGAGGCACTGTGTCATAGCTCTCCATTTGAAAGTCTTTTCATTGAACATGTCATATTTTGAATGCTACCATCCCAACAACATGTGACAAAATGTATAGATATTCTGCAAACCTTCCTCAGTAATACCCCCAGGTATTACCCGTACATAAGTGGGTTTTGAAGAGGCACCAAATTGGTAAACCTAAAAGACGGGCAGTTTAGGAAAGCTATAAATACTTGTCTTTTGATGGCAGAAATCACTATAATATTTGCCAACACCCTCCCACCCCCAAACAGTTTGTATCCCTCTACCAATTTAAAAAAATGAAAAGCATCGCGGATATAAAAAATGCACAAAACTTTATCATTTCAATCATCAATTTACTTTTAACACATTATTGGCTATATCATGCAGAGAAAATGGGAGCTAGTGCCTTTTCCAAGGAAACACTGAGGCAACTGACCCTAGCCAGCCTGGGCGGGTATTGAACCCATGACCCTTGGATTATGATTCCAACACTCTACCAACTGAGCTACTACGTCTCACCAATCCTTACTATATTGAACATTTGGTTCACTACATGAAAACTAATTAATTGGTTGTTGATGTAACAGGACACCGTTGTTGCTTTTTCATGAAAGATTACGAAATACATTAGAGGACTTTTTTTTACATTCTTGTTCTGCATTTATACTGGATTAATATTCTTAACCCATTTCATATGGGATACGATTTCAGTTGTACTTTACCTTTTCATACTGGATACGATTTCGGTCGCATATTCACTACATTCCGTATGCCATTTCACTGAAGTATGCATTTAAACGTGTAATACGTCATTATTTTACATGCACTCTTTTGAAAAGAAGGAAATAAAGGTAGAAGGTACACAAATGCTGTATCATGCACAACACTAGTTAAAAAAAAAAAAAAAAACTGATAAAATTGGATTTAAAAATTGAGTTTTAATGTGCAGAGATCAGCATGGTAGACAGCACAGAAGAGGCATTTGATGGGAGTGATGTGGATGCTGATTTTCGTAGAAATAAAGACAATTTTGTGGGGAAAATTGAAGTTTTAGGCAGTGCAGATTGTGATCTTGACTTTGAAAAAATGAATAGAGATAATGATAGTGGTTAGTGGGAATTTTGATTTCAAAACTTAATTTAACGTGCAGAGATCAAAATGGCAGACAGTACTGAAGCGGCAAGTGATGGCAGTGATGTGGATGCAGATTTTGATGAAAATATTGACAATTTTGTGGGGGAAATTTACATTTTAGGCAGTGGGGCTCGTGATATTGACTACATTGAAATGAACAGAGTGAGTGGATGATAACTGGTTAATTGGTATTTTTGACTCTGATATTGACAATGATGAAGACTTTGATGGTTTTCAAACTCAGTGGACATTTGAGGACTTCAAGGCTCATAAAGTTTGCCGATATACCGAGGTTGGAGGGACAGTGATTCAAGACTCGGACAAAGCTTTACCATGTCTTCATTTTGGTCCGAAATGGGATCAGGATCTTGGGGAACATTTAGTTACAGAAAAAAACCTTTACACAGAATAGAAGCACCCACCCTCTGCACCAAAATGAACGCCAATTAATATTCCAACTACATGTATAAAGGCATTAATAGATTTTGTGCACAAGTGTTTTGTGTCTCATCCATGAATGACTTTTGGGCATAGAGTGTTCAAGATTAATTTCAATAACATTATGGCCCAAGATCATTTCAATCAAATATGGAACTACTTTCTTTTAGATATTTATGAATTGAATTATAAATCGTATGAAGTAATTCACATTTTTCAAACAATTAAATTTTGTTAAATATAAATATGTGTGCATAATATTATGAAAATTTACTGCATTCCTAGAAATGGACTAAAATAATCCGAACAAAACTCTGGTATATTTGCATAGGATTTTGTCACGGAATAAAAATACTGCAACAAAATGAACAGCTTTGTTGACTTTCCAGTAAGTATCTTTTGTGCTTGCTCTCCAATTCTCATGTACATTTGATAAAATTGCAATAACCTTTGACATTCTTGATGGATTTTTATTATTTTGTCACCATCGTAAATGGCGTAAAATTGCCCACATTTCATACACTTACATATAGGAAGTAAATAGAAATTAAAAGAAAGTTTAAAAAATTTTTAAGTATGTATTTTTAGTTTACTTTACTTTGCTTTGAATTTATTACATCTGAAAATTTTCAATGAAAAAATATATTACTTTGTTGAAAATTTTATGCTTTTTAACTCATTCAGCCCCAGCACTGTTATCAGTAGCACTGCTGCTATGCCCCAGCAGCACTAAGCTGTGTCTAGCTGCTTGTGCCCCAGAGAGTTTTTACCTATTTAGACAATTTTGTAAACATCATGCACATGTATTCATTCTTACCTTAATTTCCCTTCTTATACCCAATAAAAATCCATGAAATTTTCACCAATTGTTCCAAATAAATTTGTCTACACAGTCATGTATTTTTGAAGCTATTTGTCCAGTAAAATCATCGATTTGGACAGACCGAAGATGATCGTTCCAATTTACAGATCCGCAAGAACTGTATCGTCGTTGCTATCAGCATCCTCTTCTTCTGACGATTCAATCTCAGAAACTTCAATGTCCGAGTCTAAATCTCGTAAAATATCCAACTGCCGAACATCTTTTCTCTGCTTGCTCAATATTTTTGAGATCAAACCCGAATAATTCCTCGTTTTCGCTCTCATCAAATATCACTCTTAAGTCCGCCATTGTTTACGATATTTCATGAATGAAACACGTGTAGTAAAACTGCTCTCAATTAGTAACCTTGGCTTATGAATAATTCAAATTTACACAAACGAAAGTAAAATCATTTCTGATTGGTTTAATATCGTCAGATTCTTGGAAAAACCCCAATTGTAACCAATCAGAGACGTTGTTACTAACACACATTCACCACGACTGTAGACGGGATCGGCCATTGAATGCAGAAAACAAACCACGACTACAGGCGGGATCGGCCTTTGAATGCAGAAACCGGATCACGCCTACAGGCGGGATCGGGGCCGAATGAGTTAAAATGGTATATAACTTTAAAATTTTGGGGGGAAAACTTGTTCTGTAAAGCCAAACTGACAAACACTGTATTCTCTTATGCTGATACACCGCTGACTGAAAATATGTAAATTCTACACAACTGCCTTTGTGCACAGGTGACCTCTGTATGCAGGTTCACCTTTCATACTTTGTTTTTAACCCTTTTCCAGAAGGATATGACGACACTACATTCCATCGACCACTTTGCAGAAGCGTGTTTTTAACTGTATAATATGTCGTCAATTTATGTGTACTCTTGAAAAGAAGGAAATAAAGGTAGAAGGTACACAAATCATTAACACGACTAGTTGAAAAGACTCCAAAAATAGTAAAAGTTCTATTTCAAAATCGAGTTTCAAAGTGCAGAGATAAAAAGTGACAGTCATATATTGAAGAGGGAAGTGAAGACAGTTATGTACTTGCTGAATTAGTTGAAAATAAAGACCATTTCGTGTGGAAAATTGACATTCTAGTCAGTGGGGATCTTTATCTTTACTTCTTCAAAATGAACAGAGCTGATGATAACTGGTTATTTTAAAATTTGATTTCAAACATGAGTTTTAACGTGTGGAGATCAACATGGCAGACAGTGCTGAAACAGCAAGTTATGGCAGTGATGTGGATGCTGATTTTTATGAAAATATAGACAATTTTGTGGGGGAAAATTAATGTTTTAGGCAGTGCAGATCATGAGCTTGACTTCAAACAAAATGAACAAAGATGATGATAACTGGTTATTAGACATTTAAAAACTGAATTTTAACGTGTGTAATTCAAAATGGCAGACAGTACTGAAGTGGTAGGGATGTGGATGCAGATTTTGATGAAAATATAGAAAATTCTTGGGGGTGGGGTGATATTTTAGTCAGTGGGGATCGTAATCTTGTTTCCATAGAATAAACTGAGCAGATGATGAATAGTTTATTTTTGACTCGGATATTGACGATGATGAAGACGGGGATGCTTTTCAAGCTAACTGGACATTTTGAGAACTTCACTTCTCATAAAGTTAGCACATATACCAATGTTGGGTGTGTGCATAATATTATGAAATTTTACTACATTCCTGGAAATAGACCAAAATAAACCCAACAGAATTCTGATATTATTACATTAGAATTTATTGTGGAATAAAAACACTGAACCAAAATGAAAATGTTTGTCGACTTACCAGTAAGGATTATTCTGTTTGTTCTCCAATTTCATGTGAGTAAATTTAATAAAATTGTAATAACTTTTGACATTCTTGATGGATTTTTATGATTTTGTCACCTTCTTAAATGGCGTACCCCCCCCCCCCCCCAATTTCATACTTACATATAGGAGGTAAAGTGAATGTTGCAAATAGGAAAATTTTTGCATTAAAAGTAAGTTATAAAAAAAAAAATGTAAAGCGTGTATTTTTGCTTACATAACTTTACTTTCAACTGAAGTTTTTACATCTGGAAATTTTCAGTGAAAATATATATGACCTTAAAGAAAATTTTATGCTTTTTAAAACGGTATACAACGATGAAAAATAGTTTGAAAAAATTGTCCTGTAAAGCCAGATTGACCAACATCACTGCATTCACTCATGCTGCTACACCACTGACTGAAAAAATTTCCAGTTCTACACAACTGCCTGTCTGATTGGGCATCAGGATGAAAAGGGTTAAACAAATACCATGCACCGAATACCAGTTTCATCATTATTATTATTACAAGATACAAGTTTACAATATTATTATTATTATTATTATTATTATTATTAGCAGATTTAATTTAGTGCACTGTTTAACAAAATCATAAATACATATATATTTTGTTCTCTCCCAAAATTATGTTTGACACAAGATTACTACATACTGCCCACTTTAATCTATCCTATAAATTAAGTAATCACTGAAAACTTTACATTATTTTAAATACAAAAATCACATCTTTGTATTGTGCACTGACAAAACACCAAGTTCACTACTAATTGACAGCTTACATATGATTGTGAAAGAAAGAACTGATTCTTTGTTTAGCCAACTTGCATAAAGAGGCTTAGGAATAACATGTAGATTAATGGGCTGCTCAGCTCCCAGAGATCAAAAGAATCTGCTTATGTGAAATGCCTGTGATGAATAGAGAACCAGAATAAGTTTAATGTTGCTATTATTATTAACACCTGACCCTAATGAAATGGGATGAATATCTCTCCTCATAGATTAAGTTTTTTAATCAGATATAAAAATTTAAATTTCACCTGGCTGCAGAAAGCAGGTGACATGACTTTAATATAGGAAATTTGCCAGGGGGAAATTAGAATGGCCGTTGTGACCAGGTGACTGCTATGTAAAGGTGACCATTGGGACAGTTTTTACTACTTTTCTTACAAGGTTGAACATAGTCAGAAACTTGTGAGATTGACATACAAATTTATCCAATATTGGAATGTAACATGTAGGAATGTTCAATCTAAACATGGTGAAGAATAATTTGCTAATGTTATTTTTTTTGTTCAGAGGATCACTGCATGATTTCTAATGTATATAGTTAACTTTTCTCAGTAAATTAAACGTTAACGACTGCTTTCTTACTGAATAGCTGGGCATTATGACAGCAAATAATCACGACACCCTCACAACAGACACGATAAAACTTGAGAATGCCCATGACATTTTGCTTGAAAATTGTAGTTTTTAGCTCTCCTGGACATAGACCAGAAGAGTTTATGGGATGGTCTGTTGTCTGTTGTCTGTCATCTGTCCGTCATTCTGTCGTCTGTCCATCTGTTTTCTAAGTTTGTTATTACTACTTCTCCTAAACTACTTGGATGATTGCCTTGAAACTTTACACACACATTCATCCCATGGTTTAGTTGGTCCTAAATAAAAATGGTGCTGCTTGGACACTTTATATGGTCAACACAGTGGCCATTTTGAAAATCTTGTTATTGTTACTCGCCATGAATGGATGGTCATATCAACATGGGGTTTTCACTTAAAGACTTCTTATAATGTCTGGTTAGTTCTAAATGAAAATGTTGCCGATCTCAATCCAGTATGGCATGGCAGCCATCTTGAAAATTTTGTTATGGCTACTCCTCCTGAATGGATGGTCATTATCAAAATGGGGTTTTCACTAAAAGATGTCTTTTGATGTCAAGTTGGTCCTAAATAAAAATGGTGCCGATCTGACATCCAATATAGATGCATGGCAGCTGTCTTACAAATCTTGTTATAACTCTACTTGAACAGAAAGTCATATTGAACTGGGCATCAGAAGACTTCTTATGATGCCCATTTGGTCTTAAATGAAAATGGTGCTGATCTGATGTCCAATATGGCCACCACAGCAGCCATATTGAAAAGCTTGTTATTGCTACTTCTTGAATGGAAAGTCATATATTGAAAATATTATCTCTACTCTCCAAATAGATGGCTATATCAACATGGGGTTTTCAAAAATAGCCTTCTTATGATACCTAGTCAGTGTTGCACATTGAGCATGGGATCGCATGTTTCCAGGAATTTATTGTCCCATGTCCCCTAAAACTTGACTCTGTCAGACAAAAATAGAAAAATATGCTTACAACTTTTCATTAGTAGATGTCCATCCATGTCTGTTGGTGCTAGCAATGGCCAACATCGCGAAAGGTGATACAAACTAAGATGGCAATGAATATCTAAATGGTGGTAGATAAAGAGTGTACACTAAAGTTAAATGAGAGTAAGACCTGGAACGGAAAATTCCATGGTGCAGCTCATTTCAGATTAACCAGATATTCAAACATGTTAATGTTTTCACGAGTTATATTGCAACAATGTAAGTGTCCAAGGAAAATATCATAATAGAGTGCAGACCACAAAAAGTTGAGGTGGCAAAAATATTGAAGCAAATAAGATTCTTATTTTTATAGCACTAGTAGTGCATTATGTACTATTATTTTTCTTTGTCCCTCTAAAATGTTGTCCCCCACATTTGGAGGGTGGTGGACACAGTGTCCCCTGCCCCTGAAATCCTATGTGCAAAAATAGAAATGTGTAATAATGAGACCCCAGTAAAATCCAAAAAGTATCGATTACTCATTGAAAATGCATTTTTCAAAATACCTTGAGCATAGTTGCAAATAGCTTGAACAAAATACTTTTGCCTTGATTTGAAGGTGTAAAAGTAACTAATTCTATCCCTCATATTAGTAAGAAGAAAAAAGAAATTTAAAAACCTTGTGATAAAAGATAAAAATAATATACATGTTGGGAAAAAATCCCAGAATCCCCTCCCTGGTCTAAACAATTTTGTGGTAGATGATTCTCGTTTTTACATTGAGTCAGTTTAATTCTTTAAACAGCCATCTCTTATAGCGGTCACTATATTAGACAATACTACAATTTAAGGTTTGTACAATTTGTTTCCTAATTGGAATTGTGGTTTTCGAAAAATAGAGAGGAAATAAAAAAGAAAAAAAAAAGCAGGCATTGGCTCAACTCGAGTACTAACACTCGTGTTGTGATTAGTCCTTTGTATAGCTTGGTTTTTGTTGTTTTGAAATAAAGAGATTTAACTTGGTGTAAGTGATGTGTGTTCATTAGACTCCAAGTTGTGTTATCAGCATGTAAATTACGACGTCATTGTAACCTTTTGTGTGTTTTTTTTTTGTTTTGTTTTTTCTCCCTCCTGCTTACCCTTATAGAGCCTCAGTGTTGGTGTTTACATCTAAACCTCATACCAGCAAAAGCTGTGGAGCAGCTAGCTTATAGCCTAGTTCCCAGTACAGTACGACAAAGCAGCTCATTTAATCCAACCACACACATAAATTCACACTTAATATGTCTTGAACACTCCTGTTTTCTCTATCTTACAGTTTGATCCTGAATCAATGCAATTGGAGGGATTTTCTAGTTGATCTACGGCAAATTAAGTTTATTGAGTGAAACAATAATAATAACAAAATCAGATATAACTCTATGCCCAAAAATAGTTCCTGGCGGCCATTTTGTGCCCTGGCTGTTGTGACGAATACATTGTTGACCTGGTAAGGCCAGGTCATTTGCTGTACTTAAGAAACCAGAGGCTACCAAGGTGGGGAAAAAGAGGTGGGGCAATGGGCATTAGAACTTGTAACAGGACTCCTCATGTGTAGCTCAGTTTTATGTAGTGGCAGGTAAACGGTGGTAGAAAGTTATAAATGCCAAGTGCAGGCTGCCGAAACTCCTTTCAAAGGTTCTCCAGGAAAAGGGGGTAATTATTGGGAGTCAGTAGTATATTAAAAAAAAAAAAAAAAAAGTATGGAGAATAACTACCGTATTAAATTGGATTTTTCTCTCTCTCTTTCCTTAATTTTCCTGTTAATAACATAGTATCTATCTCTTGGGGATTTCGAATTTTATTGGATTTATAGATTTATGTTAGTAGTAACAGGGAATGATTTTTTCATAATTATAGGATATATGAAAATCGAACGTTTTCTGCATAATTTGAGTAAAATAAACACTTTTATTTTATGAGGGTATCTCAGTTAGTATGATGTACTATTCTCCCCTGAAGCCCACAGGATACATTAAGTATAAAAGCACAAAGTGTATATGATATGCATTAACGGGGCAAACTGGAGAGCATGTATTTCAATATTTAAAATGACAACTGCCCTTCAAGATAATGGTTATACACTTTTGTTTTGAACACATTTAGATTTGCTTCTGATCTAATGGTTATGAGGGAGTTCATTCCATAAATGCAGAATTTAAAAATGAATACATCATTATGATATCTTTTGAAATAAATTCACAGGAAGCAACACATGCACCGTCCACCATTTTTAATATTGGTCTTTGGTCACTTTTTACAAATTCTTGACCTATGTTATTTCAAGCTGAAATTTGCATATTTCCTACATATGGTTATATATAAATGTTTTGTGAGAATTCAGTTTTAAGAATAAATTTACTTTTTCTATGTTCCAGGTAGTTCTGAGGCTTTTTTTGTTTTTTTACCAAGTGCCTCCCCACTCCCCAACATTTTTGTATGAAATACCCTATTCTTGAGTCACACACAAGTTGAAATTAAATGTTACTCTTAAAATGGAGTGTTTTCTGCATAATTTGAGTGTGCAGAATTCAAAAATAAAACCCATCTTTAGGATATCTTTTGAAATAAATTCACAGGAATTGTTCAAACACATGCACTGTCGACCATTTTTATTATTGATCTTTGGTCAATTGTTACAAATTCTTGATATGGCGATTTTTCATGCTGAAATTGGCATATTTCTTGCATATGGTTATATACAAATGTTTTGTGGACATTCAGCTTTAAGAATAAATTTACTTGTTCTGTTCCAGGTACTTCTGAAGCCTTCTGTGCCTTTTTATCAAGAGCCCCTAAAATATTTGTATGAAATACCATATTCTTGAGTCATACACAATTTGAAATTATATGTTCCTCTTAAAACCAATAGTGCATATTCATTACAGTGTTCTTGTACATATATACATCGATGTAAAATCACAATTTAGTAAATTGAAATTTTAAAATTTAGTTATTATAAGATATTTTGGTCAATTTTCATCTCTTTAAAATAAATTAATGACCCAAAATAAGAATTCTGACCATTATTTTGAGCAATATTGACAGTTCATGAAGTAGAGGTGTGTGAAAATGTGGAATCTGAGAAAAAAGGAACTGGCACAGAGTTTGTTCTCAAGAAATATTTATGATTGTGTTTTTTAAATAGAGAAACGCTATATGTCAATTTTCTGTTCTTCATTATGGAAATATTCATATTGATAATCACAAAAAATTACAGGAATTGGTTTTCTTTGCTTTTAAATTCTGCAGAATGCTTAACCTTTTATTCACCTGTACTAAATATTAAAATTTGAATTTGAATAAGAGTGTGTCTCGATAAGAATCTTACCTAGAGTGCAAGGCCTGACAGTGATAGTATCTAAGTAATTCTCGGTCACATATGTTGAGTCTAACCTTCACAATACATTACTGTTGTCGTACTGTTGTCATTGTTTACATTTATTTTGTAGCCACGTGCTGGGAAGAGTTACAGTTATTGCTGTCATGGGTGACCTTTAAAAAAGACATAATTCAGGGGGTTTATGCAAATATTCACACACATTTTACCATTATTCTTGTAAAAATAAAAACACAAATATTCGCACACATTTTACCATTATTCTTGTAAAAAAATAAAAACTCCAGAGTATTTAAAAAGCAGGCATAAATGATCATATATGTTCATTTTATGAGTTTTTTTTGCATTTCGAAAAATTCAGTTGTCGTTTATTTCCGCCGAATATGTTGTGAAAAATCCCATATGTCGTATATGCCAAATATGGGCAGTTGACTTTTCAACCATGAATACATTCGGATGTAATAATCACGGCTTTCTACATATGAGAGCGGAGATAGTCCCAGGTGTAATGAGGTTGCCGTTTTGAGAACATGTTAATATTGATTGCCAGCACTCTCTAGCGGTGACACCTGTTGATAATGATAGGAACATAATTTTGGAGTTATTCTTTGGAATATGTAATTTTGGAGTTATCCTGTTTTCTTAAATATTAGGATTTACTCTTTAAAATGATGGGAAAGCTGTATTGGTGCTAAAACTAAAAGTGTATGTGAGAGCCAGAAGCATGGGGTGTCAAGTTATAAGGGACAGACCATTTAATTGTGGGTGATTGGCAGGGATTTTCTTTCTGTCGAGCTGGGATATATTTTTTTTCTCTTTCACCTCAAGATATTTTTTATTTTTTCAACTAATAAAATGGATATAATAGGTTCTTTTATCTCCAAGTCCGAGCAAAAATATTTTGTTCAGGCTATTTAAGGGTCGAATTAAAAAAAAAAAAAAAAAAAAGAAGACTTTTAGCCCCACCTAAAGATGAAATGGGTGGTCCCTATTACCAGTCAGTGTGAATGTGTGTCACACTTGTACAACAACTCTCCCCCCCCCCCCCCCTTTTTTTTTTTTATAAAGCTGTCATTGATGGAAGTGACAGTTGATGAATCACCCACAGGGCCAACATGTTTAACCATAACATGTTGCATATTTTAATGGCTGGCTGACCAATAGTGTCATTGTTTAGGTGTAAATCATGGCTGTAATATGATAGTGTGTTGAGCATTCAGGTATGATGCCCCAACACTATGCAATTGTTAATATGTAATGTGTACAAATTCAAGCATAGAGTTTTTAGCTCACCTAGCAATGAAGGACAAGTGAACTAATGGTATGGTAGGTATATTGTGTGTCATTAGTTCACAGTTGTTATTTACGAATTCTTCTCAACAGTCACACAACAAAATTTGACAGAAAGCATCTTGGCTATTTCAAATATACTAAAATGATGCCAAGCCACCATCAAAGATAGCCACCATTACTTAACCCTTTTCAAACCAGAGTCCAATTGGCCAGGCAGTTGTGAAGAACTGGAATTTTTTTTAGTCAGTGGTTTAATCAGTAGTGTATCAGCATGACAAAATGCACTGATGTTGGGTCAGTCTGTCTTTACTGGACAAGTTTTTCAAATAATTTTTCCAAGTTGTATACCATTTCAAAAAGCATACAATTTTCTTTAAAGTCGTATATTTTGTCATTGAAAATTTTCCAATGTAAAAAAATTCAGTTGAAAGTCTAGTTAAGTAAACTAAAAAACATGCTTTTCATTTTTTTATAACTTGCTTTCAATGCAATTTTTCTATCTGCAACATTCATTTTACCTGCTATATGCAAGTGTATGAAATGTGAGGAATTTTATGCTGTTTAAGATGGTGACAAAATAATAAAAATCCATCAAGAATGTCAAAAGATATTTCAGTTTTATTAAATTTACTTCATTGAAAAATGGAGAGCAAGCAGAAAAATTCTGATGTAAAAATATCAGAGTTTTGTTGGGGTTTTTTGGGTCCATTTTCAGGAATGAAGTAAAATGTCATGATATTGTGCACACATCCAACCTCGATATATGGGCGAACTTTTACGAGCAGTGAAGTTCACAAAAGTTCCAACTACCTTGAAAACCATCACAGTCTTCAGCATCGTCAGTATCTGAGTAAAAAATACCGATGAACTAATATTCCGCTCAGTTCATTTCAATGTAGTCACGATCACGATATCCACTGCCTAAAATATAAATTTCCCCCACAAAATTGTCTAAATTTTCATCAGAATTAGCATCCACACCACTGTCATCACATGCTGCTTCAGTGACGTCTGCCACTTTGATCTCCACATGTTAAAATTCTGTTTTGAAATAATATTTTCTACTAACCATTTGTCATCTCTGTTCGTTTTGTTGAAGTCAAGTTGTCATCTCTGTTCATTTTGTTGAAGTCAAGATCACTACTACAGTATCTGCACTACATAAAATGTCAATTTTCCCCATAAAATTGTCTATATTTTTCATCAAAATTGACATTCACATCACAGCCATCAATTGTCGCTTCAGTGCTGTCTGCTATGTCGGTCTCCGCACGTTTAAACTTGTATTATTTGAAATAAAATTTTCAAATAACCAGTTATCAACTCCATTTATTTTGATGAAGTAAAGATAGCGATAACTCCATTTATTTTGACGAAGTAAAGATAGCAATCCCCATTGCATAAAATGTTGATTTTCCACACGAAATTATCTTTATTTTCAACTAATTCAGCAAGCATACAACTGCTATCATTTGCCTTTTCAGTACTGACTGCCATTTTGATCTCTGCACGTTAAAACTCGCATTTTTAAACCAAATTTTTACTAGTTTTGGTGGTCTTTTAAACTCATTATGTCACTGCATTTGTATACCTTCTACTTTTATTTCCTTCTTTTCAAAAGAGTACACATAAAATAATGATGTATTATACAGTTAAATGGACACTTCCTCAAAGTGATAGCTGGAATGTAGTGAGCATATGACCAAAATTGTATCCTGTTGGAAAAGGTAAACTGGAATCATATCCCATTGGAAAAGGGTTTAAATAGATAAACCTTCAAATGACTTTTTCTCAAACACTGCTGAACTGAATTTGACAGAAAGCATCATGGCATGAAGATCTTTCAAATTTATTCATATGATGCTGATCCACTCGTAAATATGGCTACTGTTGCGAAAAAGAGAAAAACCTTTAAACAACTTCTTTTTGAAAACCACTCAACAGAATGTGACCAAATTTGACACGAAGCATCCTGGGATGGAGGTCTTTAAAATTTATTCAGGTGATGTTGATTCACCATAAAATATGCCTGCGATAACTAATATAGAGAAACCTTTAAATGACTTTGCTCAAAATCCCATGAACAGATATTGACCAAATTTGATAGAAAGCATCATGCCATAGATGACTTTCAATTTTGTACAAATGATGCTGATCCACCATAAAATATGGCCACCATTACTAAAAACAGAAATGCCTAAAAGCAACTTCTCAAAAACATCTTAACAGAATTTGATCAAATTCGACTAAAAGTATCCTAATTTGAAGATCTTTACATTTTGTTGAAATAAGACTGACCTGTCATCAAATCTGGATACTGCTAAAAATAGAAAAACCTTTAAACAATTTTTTCTAAAAAAACTACTGAACAGAATTTGATCAAATTTGACAGAAACATCCTGACAGATTTTCAGATTTGTGCAAATTATGACAGTCTGCCATCTAATATTGCCAGCATTATTAAAAAGATAACAAATCTTTAAATGACTTCTCAGAAACTGTTCATCAGAATTTGACCAAATTTGACCAAAAAAACCAATTTACAGTCAAACCTGTCAACAGCATCCAAAACTGGCTGCTGTACACGGGTGATCTCTGTACATAGGTTTTCCTTTTAAAAAATTTTTTCAAACAAATATCATGCACCAAATATCATGATCGTTATTATTAATATTATTATTACGTTATTAATATTTGATTTATGTGCACTGTTCAACAAAATCATAAAACACATATATGTTCTCTCCCAAATTTATGTTCCACAAAAGATTACTGTATTCTGTTCACTTTGATCCATCCTATAAATTAAGTCGTCACTGACTTTAAATAAGCACCAATCTTAGTTTATTTTGTGCATCATGAGAAAATGATAATTTCACCACTGACTTGCAGCTCAGATACGAATGTAAAACAGAGGACTAACTCTTTCGTTGGCGAACTTGTGTAAGTTTAATTTAAAAACACCTACCTGTTCATGCTTTTAAAATAATATCTGGATAAGCCGAGATCAAAAGACAGTCGGCTTTTTGTGAGAAGCCTGTGATGAATAGGAAATCCAAAGATGCAGTATATGGCTATTCTTTGTGACTGAAACATTGCATGCCTTTACAGACAAGTTTTAAATATTGAATGACCCCTGACTTGAATGAAAAGGGATGTAACTTGTATCTCTTCTCAAAGACAAACTTTTTCTTCAGAGGTAGTTTTGATTCACAGGCAAATAGATGAAGATATCGAACTAGACCTGTCACACTGGCACATCTCTGCTGCAATAGCACAATTACTTTTCCCACCATCCAGCAACTGAATTGTTTTGACCCTATACCCGAATGATAAAAACGGCCTCCCTTTCGAATTTGACATATTGACACAATTGAATTACACTCTCAGCATGACGAGAGTTATGAGCACAAGCGAGATAAGAAATGCTTGCATATCAATTCATATGATATTTCTTGATCTCAACAGTGCTTTCCTCATGAAGCAAAATTTGGTTTGCATAGATTGAGCTGTCACGGTAAATATGCTCCAGTGACCACTTAAGATAGGGGGAATCCATTGTTTGGTGAGGAACATCTGGCTGCTGACTGCAGAAGGCAGGTGACTGTTACATACAGGACATTTATATAGGAAATTGGCAGAGGAAAATTAGAATGACCGTTGTGAACAGGTGACTGCTGAGTAAAGGTGACTGTTTGGACAGGTTTGACTGTATATGCATAATTTTGACAGAAAGTATCCTTGTATAAAGGTCTTTCAGGTTTGTACTATTATGAGAGGCAAATAGAACGGAAAAGTAGCAAGTTTTAACCATTTTTATATTTGTTTTATTTCAAGTTTAGCAGTTTCAACATAGTCAAAATAATAGTAAAATAAAAATGTGGCCCTGCTGTGCAAATGGATTTTGAGTCGGGGCAGGTGATTTTTCTAAAGCCACTTGCCCTGGGCCTGTGTCTGAAGAAAAAAAAATGTTATTTGAGCACTGATCTTTGAGATGGGTGGTCAGTGGTTCAAGTTTTTGGCTCGGTAAGTATAATCTACAATCGCCAGGATGAATTGTCATCGGGCATAGTAAGAAGAATATTTACGAAGGAATATAAAATATTTCTACTCATGTGGAGATCAACATCAAGGTCACAGTGGTCAATTACAGTTTTTAAAAAAAAAAAAAAAGTCCATGGATAGGCATTAGACTTTGAAATGGTCAACAGTGTACATGAAGTAGGAATGATAGATTTTGTGGTCAGAGGTCAGGGTCACAGGATGAACAGTTTGCTTTTTTGCAGTGAATTGTTGAGGGCTTTATCTTTGCTTTCATAATTAATGAATTGTTATCAGATTTGGCAAATAGGTTGAGCAAAAGACATGAAACACCCCTAGTAGAGGCATAGTTAAAATGTAAGGTCAAGGTAACAGGAGTGGTAGTGTGCAACACCACAGCACCATTTTTGCAGTAAGGTTATAGCTTGATGTATTTTTACCTGGACATTTTCATCAGAGAAAACAAAAATTTGAAGCTTGGACAGGGTTCATTATATCCATACGGTAGTTCATAGACTTCTGTCATTTATATACTGACCCAAAAATGAAATGCACAACTCTTAAAATAAAAACTTTTTTTTTTTTAAACTTTGTATTTAAAAAATAGTTAATTGAATAAGAAAGTTATTGCAGTTCGCAAGTCTTTCTGCAAGACTATTTTCAGGATTCCAAGATACTAGTGATTTTTTTTTCTTAGGTGAGTGGTTCATGTCAGCTAAGAGAAAAAAAAAAAAACAAATAAAAAATTAATTGTACAATGTAGTGGAAGAAATACTTTGTCCAACATGATGCATCTCCTTTTTTTTTATAGCTCTGCTGGTCATAGACCAGAAGAGCTTAAGGGATGGCCTTTTGTCCATTGTCCATCTGTCTGTTGGCACAAGTTTGTTAACACCACTCCTCCTAAACTGCACGTTCATCCAAAGGTCTAGTTGGTCATAAATGAAAATGGTGCTGCTCAGACATTCAATATGACCTCCACAGTCATCTTGAAAATCTTGTCACTACTTCCCCTGAATGGATGGTCATATCCCCATGGGGTTTTCACTAAAAGACTTCTTATGATGTCTGGTTGTTCCTAGATGAAAATTGTGCTGATCTAATGTCCATTATGACTGCCACAACAGCCATGTTGAAAATCTTGTTATTACTACTCCTGAATGGAAAGCAATATCGACATGGGATTTTCACCTGAAGACTTCTTATGATGTCTAGTTACTCTTTGAGGGAAAGTTTTCCACTTGGATATCCAAAATGGCTACCACTTTGGCCATCTTGAAAATCTTGTTATTGCTACCCCACCTGATTGGAAGACTTCTTATGATATCTAGTCAGTCCTAAATGACAATGGTGTCACCCCCCACCCACCCACCCACCCCTGCGACATCCAATTTGACTGCCACAATGAACATATTAAATCTTGTCACTAATTCTCCTAAATGTATGTTCATAGTAGCATTGGGTTTTCACCAAAAGTCGTCTAATGATGACTAGCTTGTCCTAAATGAAAATGGGTCCAATCATGCATCCAATATGGCTGGCACAGCAGCTAATTCGAGATCCTATTGCTCAAGAATATCAGATGGTTTCAACACTCGTCAGTTAGAAAGAAGAAATAGTCTTATCATAAATTCCAGGAAATTCTTTTCAGAGAGTAGAGCGTCAATCCCTTCAGGGAGCTCTTGTGATTTTAAGATTTGATGAAATGGTGCTCCCTCTTTATAATACCATTTAGAGTAACTCGTAGAAGTGACCTGCATTATAGGTGAGAGAATAACAAGGCTGTGACTTGATAGTACATTAAAATACAGTGTACCATCGTTATAATGCTGTTACTAGGAGTCATAAATATGATGTGCATTATAAGTGAGAGAACCTTGTACTGAGGGAGGTTCCAACAAGGCTGTGTTGTCATAGTGCATAAAAACACAAAAAAATAGAATATTTAATGGTCTGAAACCACATTTAAAATTTTTATCTTGGAGAAGAAATAACATTTAAGTGAAACAATTAAGATAGTAATGATAAAAGTTCAAACAGGAATCTTGTCAACATTTGCTTTATAAGATGGGCAGAAGAGTGCTGAGTTAGTGAGGGTCCACTGTAATACAAAAAGAGCTGAAGAGCTATTTTCTTGCTTTGATCCAGAGTGAGGTCTGGTGTATGTAACAGGCTTTAGATATAATTAACATGTTGCAGCAACAAAGGTCGGATTGTGTGTCTAAGATGAAAAGATTATATAAGATAAAAGGTGTAATTGTGTGTGGTAAAAGATAAATTTGATTAGATTGGCTGAGCTGTTTGATATGTTCCTTTCATAGTTTTAATTATTTACCAAGTTACAGACAGGGATGAGTATCCTCATTTTGAGGCATATTCTAAATATTTGGATGACTTCCCAAAATGTTGTCGCATTTGTTCAAACTAAGGGGGGTGGGGGGGTGCATTTTATTAAAAGACAGTTTCAGATTATAGTGCAAAAAAATTTATAAAAAAAAAAAAAAAAAAAAAAGAATTCTTGTAAAGTCACAAAAATGTTAATTTCAGGGAATATAGGGAATTGTAAGGAGGCAGATGTCCTGTAGGTTTGCCTTGGGTACAACTTGTTGTATATGCAGCTTGGATTTCTGAATGTATGAAGAAATATCTGATTCTGCTGCTTGTCACTGTACCATTGTGTATTCATGATAAAGTAAACATGAAAATGGATTGAGATGAACTGGGTTAATAGGATTGTGTCCATGCATACTATTTATAAAATCAAATTAGAAGTGGGATTTGTTAGTGCAGTGTATAGTATATGATCTGACCTGTATACTGCTACGTGTAGTAGTCATACACAAGATTAAAATCCATAAGGATGTTATTTTGATCCATTTGTAGTCACCATCATAAATAGTTACATAAGCATGGTCCAGTTTTAACTCTGGCTACCCAGCCTCCATTTGGATGGACACAAAAATGAACTATTTTTAACGTTGAATTTTATTTGGTTAGGAATGATGACAAAACATCATCTGATTTGAAAGCTTTCATGCAGTGGTTGACATTGTTTGTGGTGTTTTTAGCTACACTGGTCACAGACCAGAAGAGCTTATTGAATGGTCTTGCATCCATCTCACCATCCATTAACAAAAGTTTGTTATTGATACTCCTTCTAAACTACTTGAAGGATTGCCATAAAACTTTACACACACATTCATCACATGGTCTTCTTGGTCCTAAATGAAAATGGTGCTGCTTGGACATCTCGTGGCTATTTTGAAAATCTTGTTATTGCTACTCCTCCTAAATGGATGGTCATGTCAACATGGGGTTTTCACTGAAAGACTTCATATTATGTCTAGTTGGTCCTAAAAAAAAATGGTGCCGAACTGATGTCCAATATGGCCACCATGGCAGCCATCTTGAAAATCTTGTTATTGCTACTCCTCCTACATGGATGTTCATATCAACATGGGGTTTTCACTGAAAGACTTCTTATGATGTCTAGTTTGTCCTAAATGAAAACGGTGCCAATCTGATGTCCAATATGGCTGCCATGGCAGCTATCTTGAAAATCTTGTTATTGCTATTCTTCCTGAATGTATGTTCATATCAACATGGGGGTTTCACTAAAAGACTTCTTATGGTGTCTAGCTGGTCCTAAATGAAAATGGTGCCGATCTGATGTCCAATATGGACACCATGGAAGTTGAAAATGATGTTATGGCTTCTCCTCTTGAATGGATGGTTATATCAACAGAAGATTTTCACTAAAAGACTTCTTAAATGTCTAGCTGGTCCTAAATAAAAACATACCGATCTGACATCCAATATGGCCACCATGGCAGATATCTTAAAAATCCTGTTATCATAACTCTACGTGAACAAGAGTCATATTGACGTGGGTTTTCACCAGAAGACTTCTTATGATGACCAGTTGGTCTTAAATGAAAATGGTGCCAATCTGACATCCAATATGGCCACCACAGAAACCACCTTGAAAATCTTGTTATTTCTACTCCTGAATGGAAAGTCCTATCTTGAAAATATTGTTATCTATACTCTTCTCCAAATGGATGGCTATATCAACATAGGGTTTTCACCAATAGACTTCTTATGATACCTACTTGGTCGTAAATGAAAATGGTACCAGTCATACATCCAATATGGCTGCCACAACCAATATCTTGAAAAGCTTGTTGTGACTACTCCTCCTGAATGGATGATCATTATGACAAGGGATTTTCACCAAGCCTCAAATGAAAATTGTGCCAGTGATACACTCAAGATGGCTGCCACAATGACTGTGTTAAAAAAACTTGTTGTCACTACTCCCCCTGAATCGAAGATCATTATGACATAGGGTTTTCACCAAAAGACTTCTAATAATGTCTACATTGTCCTAAATGAAAATGATGCCAATCTGACATCCAATATGTGCACCACAGCAGCTAATTAGAATATCTTGTTTTTTGCTGAAGAATATCAGAGATGGTTTCAACATTCGACAGTTAAAAGAAAGAAATGGTCTTATTTTTCTCAGTAATTTTTGCCCAGTAGAGCGTCAGTCCCTCTGAGTTGATCCGAGTTTTACTCTACTACCATTTCAGACTTCATATTGACATGGAAAAGCAAGCAAGTATATGTAAAGTTTGAAGTGATACATGTGCATGTGGTCCTAAATATGATTACATTTCAAAGTCTTCTTATAATTTCACAGAAATTGTCATTTTCCCATTTCAGTGAGCGTCATTTTAAAATCATTGCATCATGTTGATATTGAGCATATTAGTGGCTGCTAGTGATAGGGTAGTGAGCTAGTTATCTTAAAACACTCTGGGGAGCACACTGGGCAGATGAAAACTATACCTGATATACAAAATTTTCAGGATGCAGTCCTTTTCTAATATACTTAGAGCAAAATTAGGCGACTACTTAGACTAATTATGCACCAATGTCGCTTTGGACCTTGTTCTAGGTTGCAACACGCCTTATACCCTACATGATAATAAAAGTTCTTTAACAAAATATTCCTTGTTTTTCAGGTATTGCAAAAACTTTTATTCAGGAACCTCAGTCACAGCGAGCGAGTGTTGGTGCTGTCGCTCGTTTCCAATGCCAGATCAATGCAGTACCGTCAGCACTCTATGTATGGGAGAAGGATCGCACAGCTCTACCTCGAGATAATGTCAGGTAGGTTTTAAATAGTAAAATGCAAAATTTCACTATGCTATGACCTTTTTATCAAAGTGCCAAACCCTTTTTCTCTGCACCATTTTTCTACTTCTTTGGGAATGTTACTTTAATATCCTTTTTGCTGTCCCTCTTCATTGTCAGCAATTGCTGGGAGTCCCTTTAATTTGCTCTTTTTGTCATGCTGATAATTAAACATCTCATCAAAGTCTGTTAATTAACCTGACTTTCAGTGAACTTGATGACAGGAGTTCCTGAAAGTTTGGTGTCAATTAACCAGGCTTTCAAGGCAGTCTCTCATTAAAGTTTCCTCTCCAATTAATCATGCATCATGCTTTGACAGTTGTTCATGGTACTGCACCTCCCATGTAACAGACAAGCATTGCATCAAAAGTTCTGAGAAAAAATAGTTTCGGAATGACCTTGTATATGGAAATCAAGAATGTAATGAATAATTAAATGCATTGTGTGCAGTTTATTACTGAAATAAAAAATCTCACTTGCCATTTCACTTGAATAACTTTGTTTTTTCAAAGGGCAAAAAGCAGGGCTGCACCAAATGTGTGACTTGTTATTGTTTTCTATTACATGTAAAGACCTAATAGACCCACAAATTCCTCTGAGCTTGTCACATATATGCCAATTATATTGAATTCACACAAATTCAATGAGATTAAATGTACCATGATTAAACAAGAAACTTCTAATTTAGGGTTACACCAGTGAAAATTTTCAGCTATAATCCAAAACTGGTTGGTGCTTTTGTTTTTAGTTGGAATATCTAGTTTAATCACAAATTGTTTTATCTGGTTGTGCATGCACATATTTATCATAAATAGATGTGTGCTCGAGAGAGAGAAACTACCATATATACTCGCTTACAAGTTGAGTCCAACTGCAAACTGCACAGACACAGATCTACTGGTGCATAATGCGATGGCAGATCAGGGTTTCTGTTGTATGCAGTTTGTTAGGAGTAATCTGTAGAACAAACAACATTAAACCCTGATCAGCCACCGCATTATGCAACGGCAAATCAAGGTCTCTGTTGTTTGCAGTTTGACTCGACTTGTAAGCGAGTATAGACATTATGTAGAAAGAGTTTTCTGCAGTATTTTGAGTCTGTATTGGTGTTTTTCTGGGGAAAAGTTAAATGTAATCCTCAATTATTCAGTCTTTTTTGACATGTACATTTTTCTGTCCTTATTTCAGGTTCATTGTTTTATCCTCAGGAATTTTACAAATTACAAATGTTCAGGAATCTGATGCGGGTCAGTATCGATGTATCGCTACCCAGGGGGCATTACATGAGCTTCCTGATGAAGTTAACATTATTCATCGCAGATACAGCAGTGAAGCTACCTTGGAAGTCGGCAGTGGTAAGACCTGTGTGAATGAGTGTGTGTTTTTAAGTGGCAGTTAATGGCAGTGAAAGGTAAAATTGGGGACTTAAGTTGGGTTTTAAATTATAAATAACCAATCTTAATGCATGTAATTTATGAAAAGTTAAGATTTTAAATCTATTGATGAAAAAGATATTGGGTGAAAAATCAAAACAACTGCACATCCACAAGTTACAAGTGGTGGACTTCTGTTGATGAGAGCCAAAATTGGTGTTTTGACTTCACTGCATGTGCACTCTTTAAGCAATAAGTGGAATGTCCCATTGCCTTGTGCTTTGCATTTTTAAATCAAAATATCATGTATACCATAACTGACCTGCTGTCCCTCATGATTTGACCATAAGTTTTACAGAAACTACCCTTAAATTACGGACTTGCGGAATAATAGAAGAAAAAAAATGCGAAACTATGATAGGTATGGTCAAATCTAGATATTGGCTTGAATGGGTTTGGTCAGGATCTGGGTTTTCATAATAGATTCAGTGGAGTTGGTCAGGGAACCACACTAACTTTATAGGAGTACCTCAGATGCTTTAATCTGCCCATGTTTTTCATGCAAAATGCCTGCATGATTAAGATTTGCTTTTTACATTATAGAAATGAAAACACCTTAAAAGGAAAATGAGCATTCAGACTCTTTTAAAAAAAAAAAAAAAAAAAACCCAAACAATAAGCACAGAAGTATAATACAGAATAGTCGGCTTCTTGGCTGTGCTAGGAAAAATTTTGGGAAAGGCAATTACATTTATTGGACATCATGTTGTGTTGAATTTAGTATTGTTTACGACAGGCGAGATGATTGCTGCCACCATGTGATATTATAAAAAACAAAAAAATTATGTCGATTGAGAGGTCTAGCAAGAAGTCATTGCCTTCCATGGGGTTTAGAACAGTTCCTGAAACTGAAGGGAGGTCATTAAGGTCTAAATGTACTTTATGAACTTTTTAGTTGAACATAATGCTATCGCTGATCAGACCACACTTCTGAACTTTGTAAATGCATGTTTTCCAAGTTGACAATAGCAATACATAAAGTTTCATTAAACCTTAGTGAAAATTTAAAATAAAAAAAAAACAATAACTCGAAACCTAAAACAAATCAACAACCAAACAAAAAAATGAACCGGACTATTGTATATCAAGGTTTAATCTTTATTTTAACAGTACATTAGGATACTTTGCTCTTAACCCTGAGAACAAACGTGCCTACTCGCTGGCATTAAACTTGAAGTGGAACAATTGTAGCTATACACCAGTCTTTTGTAAAGTATGAGGCATTAAATATTGCATTAAACAAATATGTGAGTAATGGTACAATGTAATTTCCAGAGGCTTTTAAAATTTCACAACTTGTACCATCACATCCTGGAGCTTTCCCTGGTTTCATATCATTTATTGCTTTCCTTACCCATCTTCAGTAATATATGCATCAAGATCATCCCATGTTGTATTATTCAAGGAGTACAATGTATCAATTGAGTCAGAGCTAGGAGGATTAAATACACCATGAAAATGCTCAAACCATCTTAGCTTGGAAATCTGTTGTTGGCCATGCCATGATCTCGATCTAAGTAAATTCCAAAATGCAACAGAATCTCTATTTTTAAGAGCAGTGACTAGCCTATTTTGTAGGGGTGAAACGATTCATCGATGTATCAATGCATCGATACTTTTGCCATATCGATACATGTATCGATACAAGAGGTGAAGAATCGATACAAAACGATATCTACCCTATATAAGTTACTTTAATCTTCAGCAGTCATGAATAATTATTAGTCGTTTGCCTTCTTATTATTTAAACTGAGCATCGATAATGTATCGTATCATAGGCTGTGTATCGTGAATCGTATCGATACGCGGCACAGGTGTATCGTTTCACCACTACTATTTTGTAATCTCGTTTCATATTGTCCTCTCTTTTCTGCGGTTAACTTGCTATAACTTTTTTTAAGACAGTGATAAGTTCCAAGTTTTGAGCAGATCTATTAAACCTGAAGCTTCTTAGGGCCTTCACTGTCATTCTTTTAGCAAATTGGCAGTGAAAAAGAGTCCATTTGCCATAATATACACGTACTTTGTTGCCAGGAAATGTGTACTTCTCTTGTCTGCGGCACCTTTCCACTGCTGTAAAATTTTAATATTGCACAGAAACTACCAAAAGTAGAAAGTTAGCTTGATTAACCTCTATGAAAATTATGCCTGGGCTTCATGATCTCTGTGATATTGAAAACCCAATCCAATTTACATGTATTTTAGCAGACAAACTGGTCAGTTAAAGAATGATTTTGAGGGGGTTGTAATAGCTGAAATGTAGCCTGGTTCCCAGACAATGGCATGTTGAAAAAATAAAGATCAGAAACCAATCTGACATTTGGGTCACACTTGTAGTCAGGTCAGTGCCTAGCCTTCGTTCAGAATCTTCCCTTAGTTCAACCAGTCCCATCTAAATGTCTAAATGGTCTCATTAAAGATAACTTCTGTAACCATCACTTCTAAGGTTAATGTATTTTCTCATGAATCGAGATTGTATTATTTTGGCTTTAAGGGATTTCATCCCTTAAAGCCTATGGTATGCTGCCTACTCGATGTTACTAAAAATAGTTTGTGTTGCTAATAATAAGGCACATTTTATATTTAGCTATTCTGGTTGTTTGATCTTGAAACATCATAAAGATATATAAAGGGATATAACTTAAATTCTGTTTCTGAGAGGAAGTTATTAGTTGAAGTGGTTACCTCCCTCCCAATAATTTGACAGCTTGTGTAGCACTTCAAACAATACAGAATTTCAATAGAAAATGCTTATCAATAGTAATTGTGTAAATATTTTGCTCCAAGTATATGAATTTTTAAAATCAGTTCCCAGTTAAGAGACAAAGACAAGAAAAGAACTAAAACATTTATAATTAGGATTACATGTATTTAGAGTGGTATTGGTATTTGCTTACGATCATAAAAAGGAACATGATTGTCAATATCTGCAAGCTATGTTAATCTCTTTGATCCTATTTAGTGTAGTATTACATAAACTCTCCAAGCCATCTATTGTCTTGATACTTCAATTTCTCAATTATTGGTCTGAATTTGGACGAAAAGAAGTCACCGTGCACTACATTAACACTTTTCATACTGAAGCCCATTCAGACTGGCAGCTGTGTAGGACTGGAAATTTCTTCTGTCAGTGGCGAATCAGTATAAGAGAATGCAGTGATATTGGTGAATCTGGCTTTACAGGACAAGTTTTTCCAACAAAAAATTCAAAGTTATATACCATTTTAAAAACCATACAATTTTCTTTTAAAGTCATATTTTTTCATTGAAAATTTTCAGATATAAAAAATTCATTTGAAAGTAAAGTGAAGTAAACTAAAAAACATGTTTTAAATTTTTTTGTATAACTTACTTTCAATGCAATTTTTCAATCTGCAATATTCATTTTACCTCCTATATGTACATGTATGAAATGTGGGGAATTTTATGCCATTTGAGATGGTGAAAAAATAATAAAATCCATCAAGAATGTCAAAGGTTATTAAAATTTGTATTAGATTTACTCGCATGAGAATTGGAGAGAAAGCAGAACAGATCCTATCTGGAAAGTTGACAAAACTGTTCATTTTGTTTCACTATTTTTATCCACAATCAATTCTAATGTTAAAATATCAGTTTTGTTGTCTTTATCATTTCCAGGAATGCAGTAAAATTTAATAATAATATGCACACATCCAACATTGGTATATGGGCAAATTTTTTGAGCAGTGAAGTTCTCAGAATATCCAGTTAGTTTGAAAAGCATCCAAGTCTTCATCATCGTCAATATCTGAGTCAAAAATACCAGTTAACTAGTTGTCATCCACTCAGTTCATATGATGTAGTCAAGATCACGATCCCCACTGCCTAAAATAAAAATTTCCTGTCAAAATTTTCAATATTTGCATAAAAATTGGCATCCACATCACTGCCATTACTTGTCACTTAAGTACTGTCTGCCATTTTGATCTCTGCACGTTAAGATTCAGTTTTGAAATAAAAATTTTCACTAACCAGTTATCATTTCTGTTCCTTTCGTCGACGTCAAGATCAAGATCTGCACTGCCTAAAACTTTATTTTCCCTCACAAAATTGTCTATATTTTCATCAAAATCGGCTTCCACATTACTTGCTGCTTCAGTGCTGTTTGCCATTTTGATCTCCGCACGTTAAAATTCATGTTTGAAATCAAATTTTAAAAAAACCAGTTATCATCAATTCTGTTCATTTTGAACTGGCAAAAATGTAAATTTTCCTCATGAAATTGTCTATATTTTAAACTAATTCAGCAAGCACATAACTGCCAACACTTGCCTCGGACTGCCATTTTGATCTCTGCATGTTAAAACTCAAGTTTTAAATCAAATGTTTTTTTTTTGTTTTTTTTTTAAACTCGTGCTGTCTCTGTATGAAATAGCATTTGTGTTACTTCTACCTGTATTTCCTTCTTTTCAAAAGAGTACACATAAAATAATGACATTTTACACTGTTAAATGCACACTTCTGCTAAGTGGTAGATGGATTGTAGTGAACATACGACCAGAGTCATATCCTGTATGAAATGGTAAAGTATGACTGGAATCGTATCCATCTGAAATGGGTTTATGGAATAGATAATAGTGGAGGAGAGAGTGTGCTGTTAATTTTCAAGTTTTTTTTGGGGCCAGTTTTGTTAATTAAAGCAATTAAAAGAGAGACCTTGATCTGAAGGTATTTGGTAATACTACCAGGTCTGGGTCCATGGTTTTCTCCTGGAAACATGTTCCCTGATCACATTAACGTTAGGGATATAAGCCTGCTTCCTCTTGAATCCAGCCCCACTAAAAGACGAAAATTTGTCTTTTGTGTCTATATCATTTAGACAAAGGGCAATAACTCCTGTCCATTACCTCCCCTTGCCACCATCAGGTGTCGCTAGTTTCTAAGCTTCGCTGTCATACAGTCAACATTGTATGAAAAACCTGTCAATTCATGCTAATATTGATGTGAATTTTAACCATCCATCCAGAAATTTGAATTTATAGTGTGTATTAATCAATCCTCTACAGGTGGTATACATTATTTTTGCAATATTTCCAATATGTTCGTGAATTTGTCACTTTCTCAGACATTGTCTATTTAGACTGAATGGTACAACATACTATCATTAATGCATGTTGTGATTCATGGTTTCGTGCACACTGCCTATTCACTCGCCCAGTTAGTAACGGGTGTTGTTTTAGTGATTTATTAACACGCTGCATTGTTAATACACACATTTGTTGTTGTGTTTTGTTTTATTTTATTGTTTCAGTGAAACATGCCGATGAAGTGTATAAATACAACAAGTTAAAAGCCAGGGAAGACAAGCACAAGTCGATGCCTTGTGTGTACAAATTTACTTTGTCAGTACCATGCAGTGTGTGCCCCATATAGTTTGAGAGTGTATGGACAGGTAATTATGATACAATGGAGGAGTGTACTCTCATTTTTAGGCAAGCCAGGAGATATAAGTCAGCCCCCCCCCCCCCCCCCCCATATCCGAGCATGGTCTTCGGGCCAGTAAGTCAGGGCGCATGGGGTTGTAACGGATCCAATGGATACATCCTATACTACCGTAATGGCATCCGGAGCAGTCCATGATCGTCCAGTCAACCGAGCCGGCCAGCCAGCCAGTAAGGCCGTCTCAATGAGGGGATCTTACTGAAAGATCCGTCCGTCTTGCCAGGCCTGCAGCTTCATCCCCTTCAAATACGGTGATCTTAATGATAGATCTGTCCATCCTTCCATGCTATGGCTATATTCAAAATCAATTATGGGGATCTTTGTGTTGGATCTGTCCATCTTGCCAGGCCGACCGCTTCATCTCTCTACAATCACGGAGACCTTAATGATAGATCTGTCCATCCTACCATGCCTACAATTACAATTAGGGTGATATAAGTGATAGATCCGTCTCTCTCTCCGGATGTACGGCTACACAAACATATTATGGCGTGGATTTTACTGATAGATCCGTCCATTCAGCCATGTAAATGGCACAGCCGGTACTGGCACCAACTGGACTGCCTTCCGCACAGCCAGTAATCGTGCCAACCATACTCCTGGCGAACCAGCCATCCATACCGGTACACAACGGCTTACTCTATATTCATGGCTTGCCCAGGGGGAAGTTACCATGACTTACATAGAGACGACGGTATTGCATCATCTATGCCACCCGGGAGGGTTTATTCAGATATGGAGGCAGAACCAGAACAGGACCCTACACACACTGAGTGTGAAGATACTCCTGAACAACAGCTCGACTCGGATCCAACCATAGAGTGGACTGAGTTCAGCTTTAAGGCTGCCGTCGAAGAGATATGCCAGGCGTTGTCGGTTTCAGAATGCCCTCCACCCCCTACCGCCATGCATGACTATGAGGTTAAGACTTCCGGTAGATATCGACGATGAGGAAGAGACTCTATCCTTCGGGCTGCTTCCCCAGTCAGCAAAGATCTGTGATTAATGACCGTCTGTCTGGACGAGTCTGTGATTCAGGGAAGGCTAAGGCTTTCTTTTCTGAAAGCCAAGTACCAGTGACGTTCTCATCACGCTGGTACAAAATGTACTCGGATGCCTTCCATACTGAACGCTGGCTCTGGATAAAAATTTAGCGACTGTCCATATGGCTGTCCCACGTTTTATAAAGTGGACAAGAATGTGTTTCATGCCACATCGAAGCTGGTTCAAAATGTCGCTGCGACATCTTCAATGTTAGACTTTGCCTCATTGGTGATTTTCCAACTTGCGGAAAAATCGGGCAATGAGCATGCCTGGGAGGCAACAGCCTGAATTGCTCGGGTCATTAACAGGGCAGCTCACCATTCCATGGCAAATGTGCTGACTGCCTCTGCGAATCTCAACCTGATATGACCAGATGCATGTTGGCGTCTCGTGTCAACTTCAGCCACATCACATCCAGGTGTTACGGATGACGCCGTTTGGCTCGCCATTACATACTCATTCAGGGTGAAATTGAAGAAGTTCTGAGGCAGGCGGCTCAGGATCTGCCCCTCTAACTTGCCGCCCACCCAGCACAGTCTTCTAAGACCAATTCGACCCTGCCACAGAGGATCGACAATAGGCGAGCAAAGGAAAAAGGATCTTTAAGTCCAACCAATATAGGAGGCAGCCTTGCAGGGGGGGGGTGTCAATATTCTACAACAGGAGATACGGTTGCTCCTTGACAAAAGGGTGGTGGAGACTGAGAAAAACACAATCTCCAGGGTTTTATTCAAGACTTTTCCTTATACAAAAGGCCAACGGCACGTTGAGACCAATCATCAACCTGAGTCGCCTCAATCAATACATTCTTCCGCCAAAGTTCCAGATTGATAAGGCGAGATCGATATGACTCTCCATCCGAATGGACAGGTATGCCATCAGTCTCAATCTGACCGATGCATATTTTTATGTCCCTATCCACCCAGTGTTGCGGATATTTCTTCATTTTGCTTACCACGACCAAGTTTACCAAGTTTCAAGTTCTTTCATTAGGTCTAAACATCAACCTCTGGGTCTTTAACAAAATCGTGGATTGTGTCTTCATCCTGTTCTGGTCGACTTCATTTACAGCAACGGCAGCATACGTGGACAACATCCTCCAGAAACATATGATAAGTTTATTGTTCTCAAGGGCAGGAACGATCTCTTATCCTTTTTGAATCATCTCGATTTTCTTGTGAACTGGGGAAAATCTGGCCTATATCCATCCTAGTGTTTTGACCTCCTGGGTATGGAGTTTACCACCAATCTCAATCTGGTAGGACTTCCTCAAGTTCACATAATACTGATTGTTGAACTCGTTGAGTCCGTTTCCAGCAGGACTTGGATTTCAGCAAGAGAGTTCTTGCAACAACTCGGATTATTCAATGCGGCAGCAGACTTAAGCCCTCTTGGTTGTCTTTTTATGCGCCCCTTACAGATGACCTTGCTGGCTTAATTGCGCCCATTTCCAGTCCCCTTCTTTTTTTTTTCTCTTTAATTTGAGAATTCATTTGAGACCACTGTCGCTGGCACAGGCATTCATTTTTTGTCAGTATAAAAGACAAAATTATTGACAACATCCACTAACCTTCTACAAATTACCACAAAATCTGCCACCTCCCACCCCCCCCCCACCCCCCCACCCCCGGATTCAATGCTAATTATTTCATTCCGTCAGCCAGATCAGCATAAAGGAGACATTCCTGATTTGTTCCCCATGCATGATGAAGTATTTCACTCATCATATAATAACCACTTTTACGCGAAGTTATTCTGTTGCTTTGTATCGTGTCTACTTGGATCAAACTTGAAGGCTACACTTCCGGTGTGTCATGCAGTGAAATATGTTACATTCAATTCTGATTGGTGGTTATTGTATGTTCCAGTTCAGGGTAAACAATAACCACCAATTAGAACTCAATGTAGCTTATGCTCTGCGTGACACAGCAGAAATATTAGCATACAAACAAGTAGATACAAAGTAACAGAGAAACTTTGCGCAAAAGTGATTATTAAATCATCTGTAAAGTATTTAATATGTACATAAGGAACAAGTTTGGAATGTCTCTTTTTATGTTGATACATGTAATCAGTGACTGAATGTGCCGACAGGATAAATAAAATTAGCACAGAATCGGCAAGGGGGCAGATTTCAAACCACACAATTTTGTCACCTTGTGTAAATTTGTCAATTTTTCAAAGAAGGGGAGTGCCTGTGACCACAGTAGTTGCTTTGCATCTGGAGGAAGTACATTGTAATAGATTTGGTTGTTAGTCATCTCCGCTACCAAACAAGGACTTATTCTAGATGAGATTTTCCTTGCATGAGGAAATTGCACTATTCTGTTTTGAAGACAACACCTTATGTCTTTAAAGTTTAAGTGAAGACATGAAATTGGTAATAAGATGTTTTTAAAGCATTCATGCAGTGCAAAACAAAGGATGTGGTGATGAAGATGAGTCCTGCATCCAATCAGTGGAGCAGCCTGAAATGGCCTGAAAGGTTGAATTAAAATCACTGACAACTAATTGGTAGTCTCTTTGGAAGTATTATTGTTATCTTGTCATGGATGAGAATGGCATATGAGCAGATGCTAAGTCTCTGTCTGTCTGTCTGTAATCTGCATACAGGAAATTTAACCAATATGTCAAAACACATGTAGGCACCACCGTACCACTGACGGATCTTCTAAAGATGAAAAAACCATCAAGGTGATATGTGTATCGATAATGTATCGTATTGTAGGCTGTGTATCGTGAATCGTATTGATTCTCAGCAGAGGCATATCATTTCACCTCTAATCTCTTGTCCATCAAACATAAAATCCTTTTAAGTCATAACCAAGGTCGCTAGGCATGGTTGAAGAGTAAACAAGTACTAGTGAACGCTGACAACATTGAAAATACATTGACTAGCATAAAAAATGAAGAATACAATATTAAAAGTTGAAAACATAATCATACTTGTATGAAGAAGGCCAGCATTTACAATGAACAAGTGAAATTAAATAGAAATGTGAAATAGGATAAATTTTGTGTGTGCAACTGGTCATGTGATCTAGCATCGGCCATCTTGGCCGCAGACGTATTTAGTGCTGTCAGCTGATGAAGTCATCAAACTTGGTGCTATTCAAATGCTGATTTGGAATGGAAATTAGGTGTGATAAACATATTTCTGAGTGGGATAAATTCATATAAAGTAAGATTCTACAAGATTTTATGAGTATTTAACGATGTGCAAGATCGAACTTGATGACAGAGCAGTTGCTACCCACATGACCAGCGATCACACTTGACACCCAACATGAACAAGTGCATACAAATATCAGGGTAAGTCACGATCTCTACATTTCCAGTCATGCTACATTGTTCAGATTCACTGCTTTCAGCAGTATATAATCATTGACATTAACAACATGTTAAATTTATGACATGGAAAAACCACCCTCCCTACCCATCATATTAAAGCTATAGAGCCTCAAGTCTGTTACAGTATGTACTGATGCCAGTACATACGGTTGGGGAGCCCACCTGTTGCCAGACTTCGATACTCTCAGCAGCACATGGAAGCCAGGGAAACTGCCTCTCCATATCAACCTTCTTGGAATGAAGGCTGTCATCAACGTCTTTCAGTTCCGGAGGAACCGACTCTCAGGGAAAACAGTCCTGATTATGTTGGACAACTCTGTAGTGGTGACCTACCTCCTCAAACAGGGGGACATGAAATCACCTAACCTGTACCTTCTGCTTTAGCAGTTTCTACGTTGGTGTGACCAACTCCATATCAACGTACAAATCAGGCGCATTTCCAGCAGACTAAGTGTCCTGGCTGACCTGCTATTCAGAAAGGGACAAGTCATTCATACAGCATGGTCCCTACATAAATCAGTCTTTTGTCAGCTTTGCGCACGTTGGGGGCATCCGATGATTGATCTTTTTGCGACAAGGTGGAATCACAAGTTGCCCACCTTCGTCTCTCCAGTTCCAGACCCAGAAGCTTGGGACTTGGATGCATTATCCATCAGTTGGGACGTGGACGCATTATTGATCAGTTGGAATGGGTTCTGGACCTTGCCTGCCCACCCACGGTCTTGGTACCGATAATAATACAGAAGTTGAGGGGTCAGAACTGCAAGATGGTTCTGATAGCCCCTCACAGATGGGACAAGTCTGAGGTCACCGATCTACTCGATCTAGTGATAGATCTGCCCAGGAAGATTCCAGCCAAGCCGAATCTTCTCAAGCAACCGCAGTCGCAGCTGTTCCACCCCTGCCCAGACTGCATTCTCCTTCATGCCTGGCTCCTGTCAGGACAGCCTTGAATTTAGACATCCGATTGTCGAGAGAATCTCGAGAACAAGAAGGCCCTCCACTCTGAAGGCATATGAGGGAAAATGGTGTGTTTTCAGTGACTGGTGCCAAGGCAATAACATCATACCTTTGAGTGCCTCAATCCCTCAACTGGTTGATTTTTTTCTCTGGTTCTATGAGGAGAAAAAGCTGGCCCCATTTACCATCAAAGGCTACCACTCCATGATATCAGATACTATCAGGCATCATGGCAGACGAGATATTGGTCATGATAAAGAGCTGTCAGACCTACTAACCAATTTTGATTTGGATCGACCAAAATTCCTCGCCCTGTTTCCAAAATGGAATCTCCTGTCTTTTAACATGGCTCAATTCAGATAAATTCGAGCCTTTAGCCTGAACCTCGCTGAAGCTACTATCATACAAAACATGTTTCCTTATAGCCTTAGCTTCGGCTTGCCAGGTGAACGAGTTACATGCCCTTTAAGCTGACAGAACTATCTTCAATTCAGATCGAATGGTTTGGTGGTCCTCGTGACACAATCCAGCTTTGTAGCCAAAAATAGGTTGCCATCAGTGGGCAATCTGAGAGTCGTCGTATGCTCCCTCTCTTTCGTTAGACATATCGAGAGCAGTGGCCATGCAAGACACTGTCCGTACCCTCAAGCACTACTTGAAGCACACACAGGTAAGTTGTGGCTCATGCAAACGTCTCTTTTTTCTGTTGAAGGCTGGGAAGCAGACATCACCCCTCAAGCCTTATCCTCATGGCTGAAGTGGGTTATATGCTCGGTGTACTCTGAAGTCTGAAAAAAATCAGTGTCGCCTTATGACCATTTCAGCGCATGGAAATGGAGCGATCTCTGCAAACCTCGCTTTCGAACGCAACATTTCGATCCGAGACATAATAGAAGCTGTTGGCTGGCGTGCATAGTCAACCTTCAAGAGTTTTTATCTCAGAGATTTCACTTCACTGAGACAAACTCTGAATCTGGTAGGTCCTGTGGCGGTAGCTCAAAATGACCACCAGACCCAGTTAAAGCCAACACAGCCTCTTAGCTTCACTGGATTCGCCAGTGAAATTTTGTCGGTAAGAAGAATTAAATGATCATCTTAAATGGATATAAGGTTCATAGATCATGTGATCCTAGGCTGTGTTGCTTTCAAATTAGGAGAGTGGGTTATAATTTGTATAGGGAATCCAGCCTTTTATTCCCTAGAAGGATACCCGAGGTATAGGTAGGATGCTCGGCATTCCCTACTCCTATTACCTGTTCTCCTAATATTAATGTGATCGGGGAATGTATTTGAAAGAGAAAGCAAATTTTTTCAGTAAATTATGTTTCTCTGAGAATATTTACTCTATCACATTACTTAAAATCCTCCCAGCCACCTTTCCATGCGAGCATCCTAGTTGGTATATCGTTCAACTTCTAAACTAGCAACACCTGGTGGTGGTAAGGGGAAGTAATGGGCAAGAGTTCTTGTCCTTTGTCTATATGATATAGACACAAAAAAACGAAATTTCGTCTTTTAGTTGGGCTGGATTCATGAGGTAGCAGGCTAATATCCCTAATGTTAATGTGATTGGGTAAGTATTTTCAAAGAAACATAATTTACTTAAAAATGTGCTTTCCCATAGTAACTCGGAATTTCGAGTCAAAATGAACAGTTTTGTAACACATCAAGCACTCGAGGATCTGAAATATTTAATACAGATTTTGAAATAGTTTGTACATTTTGCTCTCTTTTCAGATTCAGGGGCAAAGCTGCTACCACTTCGTTTAATTGCCGGGCCAAGCAATGTGACAGCACTTGTTGGCAGTACAGTGATATTAGAATGCCTCATAGAGGGAGCTACAAGCATTCAGTGGGAACGTAAAGGTGGGTATACTGTGCATCATGACATTTAAATGTCCTCAAGTTTTGGGAACTTAACACACATTAACATTTACGTGAAATAAAATTTTGAAAACTACTGTTGGACTAAAAATAAAGACCATTTTGCAATGTAGTCTTCACAAGGAATATTTGTTATGAATTCAGTTTTCTCAGTAAAGCCTCAGAAATTGTATACTGCTGAAAATTAATGTGATTTTGTCACCACTTGTTAAGCTGTGGCTCTTAAACAGCTTTGGCTTGGATTGATATATCCCTCTAAAGCAAATGACATGCTGTCCACTCTCTATTGTTAAGAATAGTTTGTAGTTCTAATAATAGGTACTATTCTATATTTAGCTCTGTTGACCTTTAAAAGCAGGTCTACTTTTGTAAATGGATATAATGTGAATTTTAATCTTGAGGAAACAATCTAATTCGTTCATTACCTTTTTGTTTTAGCTCTACTGGTCATAGACCAGAAGAGCTTATGGGATGGTCTTTTATCCTTTGTCCGTCTGTTTGCACAAACTCCTCCTAAACTACTTCAAGGATTACCATGAAACTTTATACACATTCATTCCATGGTCTACTTTGTCCTAAATGAAAATGGTGCTGCTCAGACATCCAAAATGGCTGTTGCAGTGGCCATCTTGAAAATCTTGTTATTGCTATACCTGAATCAGTATGGAAGCAAAAGATAAAGCTTCAGCTATCTGACTTTTTGAGACTGAGTAGTCAACATCAGGGAGAAGCTAAATAAGAATTAGAACTATGTGATAAGGTAAATTTGATTCATGTTATGGAGAAGTTTAAATGTAGGAAGTGCTTATATGATCTAGATCACAGTTACTCTGTAGAGGAATATATGTACAGAGGAGTCTCATTAATCCGGACTCCGTTTATCCGGAAACCTCGCTATCCGGACAGAGTTCAATGGGAACGGATTTCCTAAATGTTATTTTGCTCCGTTAATCAAGAAATCCGCGTTCCAGATCCGGAAATCAAAATCAGGGACCAAAGTGTAAAATAACTATAAAACTTGCCTCGATAATCCGGAAATAATCTGTCCAAAAATAAGAAAATTCGAAAAATCGTACATGAAAAGACAGTCATTAGGATACGCAAATTTGGAGGTGTGTCAATGTATCAATCTCTGATTGGTCAAATTCTAGTGGCACGTTAAAGTTATATATTGATAACGTGATCATGTGTGTGGAAAAACTTCAAGTAGTGTGACCGTATTATAACCAGTGATTGTATAAACAATGTCTGTTTTAGCTAGTCCTTGACGGGGGTGTTAATAATTACATAAACACACTGGGATCAAATCGTCCACACTTTTTGACATAACATGTGGTTAATAAATTAAGTATGTCTCTTTACCAATTGTATGTTACAATCACAGTTTGTTGATGGCTGAACAAATAAAGTGGATTGACTTAAGCTGTGGACAGTATAGGGCTTCATTTCAGATTAAAAGGTGACGTCAATTATCGGTTTATTAGCAGCTATAACAGTTGTAAAATGCGACTTATAGAAACGAATGCATTTTATAAGTTTACCATAACGCATTTAACTGCGAGATATCAGTTTGTATTCGTTGTACTTTTTATATTAGTATGGCGACACCATCAAGCAAGCGTAGACGAGTAGAGATATCGGCCAGCATAAAAAGAAGATTTGCCAGTACAAAGAAGGTCACCCAAAAGCCACCATTCAAGATGTCCGCCAGCATATTATAGCTTACTCATCCTTAGACATTGGCAAGTCGATATTTGCAGACATCATAAAAAAACAAGGGCAAATGGTTGTCCGTACCGGCCGACACAGCAGACCTAAACCGCGCTCAACGATGAAATGCTCATTGCCAAGGCAAAGATACTCGGAGACCAACTCGACATCACTGACTTTGCCTATTCTCGTAGTTGGCTACAACGCTTCAAGAATTGGCGGGGCATCAAATGAAAATTGTATGAGAGAGAAGCAGATAGTACCGACATGAACAAAGTGCAGGCCGTACAAGTGCATGTTATAATAAAGTGAAATAAACACAAGTCAGTTGATGTATTCATTAATTTATTTCAACCATTATTGCATATACAGTACATTTACAGCTAGCAAATACATGTACAGTACATGTACATATATACGGTATGATGACATCGTAAAATAAAAATGTGCATGATTCAATTATCCGGAAAACTCGTTAATCCGGAAATATTCACTGGGAACGAAGGTGTCCGGATTAACGAGGCTCCTCTGTATTGTAGCTACCATGTGTGTACAAGTGGTTAAGGTACCATGTGTGTACAAGTGAATAATTTTCTTGGATTATGATCATTGCTTTAAAGGAAATGATACATTTATTAAAGTTGTAATGTGAGAATACGTGTAGAAGGTGACTTTCACATACAAATGTATTTATGCCAAATATTCCTGCTGTCTGGTGAGCTGTAACATACACCAGTATCTTGCCCTGACTTTACTTGCACAATGATTTGGAAGTGCCATCGGACCTGCCCCCCTTTTGGCTGTTTGTGGCAGCATCCTATATATACTTTATATTATACAGTGGTTTTCGCATGAGACATGGTGATCAACAAAACCTTCTGTTTTCATTAAAATATTAACAAATACATTTTTACACCATATTGTTTCTCTGTATTGGACGCTTCTTGAATGTTGGGTAATAATGGACAAACTGTTTTCCTGTCTTGTATGCACAAGCAGAAAACTCGTTATACTGCCATTCACAAGTTATGACTCCATGTTCCACTGAACACTTTTTAAAATACACAGCAGTTTGACTAGAAGAAACTGGAAGTACTATAATCCATTTCAACATAGTCAAATTTGTATAAATTCTCCAGTTGTCTTAAAATATACTTTATAAAATTAAAAATGATAACCTTGACAATACGATAGCTCAGTTATTTTGAGAAGGTAAACAAATGTCAATTTTAGTTAGAAGTACAATTTATAGCAGACAGTAGATGATGAAATTTTGTGCCAATCAGCCATTTTTGCAAGTCATTATTGGCAATTTTTTGCAAGGTATGGTGGATATGACTGATATTAGGTTCTCCTTTGCAAAAATGTTTATTGATACAGGGGGTGAACTGGTAAAAGTATAACATTGTACCAGTTTTACGTACAGTGCCTTGCAGGAAATAACCCACAATGCCTTAACAAAGATAGCCTATTTGAACAGGAATTGTATGCATCTACTATCAACTTTTATAAATTATACTTATAACTGAAATTTACATTCATTTACCTGCAGAAAAAAACTGAGCTTTCATGTTGTCAAGACTTGTAGTTATGTTTAATTTGATGAAGTATTGTTTCAGAAAACTGGAAGGGTATTGCACCATGCTGAAATGGACTTAAATATTGTCATGGTGTCTTAATGACACTAATTCTGTTAATGAATACCGTCTTGATTACTTCCAGGTTTCTAATGCTTTTCTCAAAATGTATATTGGCTTGTTTGATACTCTTTGTAGATGGTGTAATTCGCAGTGATGGTCATGTGAATAAAGTTGGAAGTAATCTGAAATTTGTTGAGGTGAAATTTGAAGATTCAGGAGAATACACGTGCCGTGGGATCAGTGATAACCATACTCGAGTTGCTTCACCAGGAAATTTGTCCGTATATCGTAAGTATCGGGTCAAACTAGTAACGAATAAAAAATACATGGCCATGTTTCTTTCAGTCATTTTTAGCTCCCCTGCCCAAGGCTAGGTGAGCTTATGGTATGGCCCTGCATCCATCTTATGTTGTCCATCTGTTCTTCAACACTTGCTTGTCAACACTCTAAAGGCTTCATTTCTAATTAGATTTTTATATCATCAAGATCTCAGACAAGTTCGATTATGAGCAACATCCATGCACATTATTGTGGTGATATGGCATCTGATTGATTGAGCTTGTGAATACTCTAGCATACCTGCCAACCATTACGCCTTTGGCGTAATCATTCCGCTTTTTTTCACCTAATTACGTCTTATGCTCGCCTGTATATGGATTACGCCTTTTTGGTACTTTAAAAAATATATAAATAAAGCAATAAAAAGTCATGTTTGTCATTTTTATTATCATCTCTTTAATCCCACATATCATATAAATCTGAGAATATTCTATGAAAAGAAGACTGCTGCATAAGAATAGCGTAAGAGTACATTTGTCATAGACCTCCATGTATTTTCCTTATTTTCTATTTATAGCAGCTGTATATGACACATTTCCAAGAAAACAGACAGGTTTCCTCAATTTGAAAACTTGCCTCAGATTCATTATATTAAACAGAATTTGTTAGCGGACCAGTCTATACTTTAAAAAATGGCTGCAGATGTTAAGTGAAATGGGCTTTATTGATGTGACTCTCAGATGTTAGAGAAGAGTGATCTTTTTAAACTTTAAAATATGTTGGATCAGAAAAAAGACAAATCAATAGTACTTTACAAATTTAGAAAGAAGAACATGAGAGAGGTAATATAGCACTCAGGTTGAGCGCATGGTAATGATCGTTGCAGAATTTGTGGAGTTGACTTTACGATCACTCCGCAAAAGTTAGACATATAGACTAGTAAAGTGAGTGTTGTGTATATATAATTTGTCTGTGTTTTGTGGTTTGTATTCTTGTACTAATCCACATGGATTTTGCCCATTTGTGACAAGAACTTTAACAGCTGCAGATCCAGGTTAGCAAAACTAATGTACATTTTTCATACAGTTTATTGTAATTATGGCATGTAATATATAGATTACACTTTTGTGTGCTCAGATTACGCTTTTTTGCCACTTAGGTTATGCTTATATCTCTGTAGGGGTTGGCATGTATTCTCTGGAGGCTATATTTCTTAAAAGATTTCTTGAGATTTTGTACATAAATTTATATCTTCAAGCCATCAGACTTGAGATTGGGTATGCAAATTTATATCTTCAGACCATCAGACTTGAGATTGGGTATTCAAATTTATATCTTCAGGCCGTCAGACTTGAGATTGGGTATGCAAATTTATATCTTCAAGCCATCGGACTTGAGATTGGGTGTGCAAATTTATATCTTCAAGCCATCGGACTTGAGATTGGGTGTGCAAATTTATATCTTCAAGCCATCGGACTTGAGATTGGGTATGCAAATTTATATCATCAAGCCATCGGACTTGAGATTGGGTATGCAAATTTATATCTTCAAGCCATCAGACTTGAGATTGGGTATGCAAATTTATATCTTCAAGCCATCGGACTTGAGATTGGGTATGCAAATTTATATCTTCAAGCCATCGGACTTGAGATTGGGTATGCAAATTTATATCTTCAAGCCATTGGACTTGAATAAGTGCCCTCTCGTGGATGGAGTTAATCCCAGTAGCAAGCAAAATCAACTGAACCATGAAACAGCTTGTTACACTTGCTAAGTATTCAATTGTTCGACTTCCATGATGCCTGCATGCCTTGACATTAAAAAACAACTTATGTGTGTGAATGGTTTTTATATTTTAGATACTGACATGTGATTTGTTGCTGGGAACACTGTATCAAAGTTTGAGAATGTCTTTACATGTTTGATTATGTGCGAGAAAAAGATTTTGCTTTAAGAACATATTTCTTGTAAAAACCATGTCCAAGTTAGTAAATTTATTTGCGAAGAATTATTGCTTAAAACTTAACCACATTTAAATTTTTGAATATTTGGAAGGAAGTTTGATATGTTTGGTTAAATAGAGTTTGACATTTGCCATTATTGCCACATTAAAGTGCCTGAAGCATTTGTCATTTATATGTTATCACTTGTATTTTGTATTATTTTAAGGCATTTCACCTAATCGGTACTATTACTCATAAATTATTTTAAATATATATCTTGAATTTTTAGCTTTTAATAAAAATACAAATGATTACCCAATATGGTTTCATCCTGAAACACTTCCAAATTTAACTACTTAGAGCAGAGAGACCCATGGGATTGAATTTTTTTTATGTGAAATTCAGTAGAGATCCACGCTGATCAGATGGTGTGAATTGAACCTGCAACTTTCTGGTCACAAGTTGAACACTTTAACCACAGAGCCACTGCAGCTTCCTTGGGTGGGGATCCCAATGGTTTACAAGTTATGGCTCCAGTGACCGGGTCAATTGAAGAAGGGGGGGGGGGGAGTAAGGACAGACCCAGAAATCCATGCTGACTGCACAGATCAACTTCCCTTGTAATGCCAAGCAAGTGTATACATTTTGGATGGTGGGACTGTGAGAGGTTTATAAGGTATGAATTGTGGTCTTGTCCCCAGGGGGCAGGGAATGATTACGGGGATAATACTGGTTGTATAATGACTTGACCTTTTTATGTGATCTAGGAAAGAAAATAAATGACACCAACATTATTAAACAATGTAACAGCTATGTACTCCAAGTTTTTCTTTCCCTGCTACAGTTTCAATATGTGTGTGAATTTGCATTCACAAGTTGACATAGGTCAACTACCCAGGGGAGCAATATTGGACCAGTTTGAACCTCTTGCTCTTTCAGATTTTCATACTTCTGTGACTTCATACTATATCTTTTTACATGTGCAGATTGGTTGAGGAATTAGTTACTAGTAGCTGAAAGTAAAAAATTCTTTCTGTGGACAGATGTATATTATAAATACTTCTATATATTCTGTAATTGGTCAGGTTTGGAATTTTTCTTGTCATGTAGTCCATGATAAGTAATGTTTGCTCTGCCATACAAATTCTGTGTCCTGCCTGAAATTTTACTTAACATGAAGAAAAAAGGTATGGAGTGTGAGAAGTTTCATTAAAATCTCAAGTCAAGGCAAGTTGCTGTTTGCAGATTTTTGTATCCCATTTAGAGCATGCATGTATTGTATAATGTTCACATAGTTGTTTACACACATTCTTTTGGAGACAAAGCATCATATTCAGCATAATACACAAGGCAAGCTGGAATGGAGATGTGGCAGATAATAGACTTTTTTGGACTAAAAAGGAGGTGTGTTCGCTTGTCAAGGCATGATGGCATATTATGTTGAATATGGTTAATGGTACCAAGTGTATTCTGAATCCGGTGTGGAGATTCCTTTCTAAAGTTTCATTATGAACAGCAGGTATTTCACACTTCTGACTTGAATCCTTACCGTTTTTACTTTCTCTCTCTGCAGGACCTCCAGTTATGAAAGAAGGTCCCAGCAGTGTCCAGTATCCCCCTACTAAATGGGCACGCTTCAAATGCAATGTTGAGGGTACCCCAAAACCCACAATCACCTGGCTCAAAGATGGAGAGAAGCTGGAACCTTATGGTCGTTTTAGAGTAAGAACCACTTGCATTTATGTTTAGTGGTTCCTAATTCTTGTAACGAACCTAACTATTGTGAGTTTACAGATAATATCAAGCAGCTTCATACAATCCAAGAAGAGACCATTATTTGGAGCAGAAGAAAAAAAAAGAAAAAAAAAACACTTTTCCATAAACTCCCTGGTATACACAAATTTTTCTTGGAATCATTGGGGACTTGTCAGAATTTACCTTTATAGACCAATGGCCTCGATAGGGAGGGTCCTCATGTGAAATAACAGAGATAAAAAAAATATAAAGACAGCAAGAAAGAACAATGAGAAACTGAACCATGATTGAGATCTTGGAGTACAGAAAATATACCAAATGCTTGTATTTTGTTTATTAATAAACTGATGTAAAATTTTAAGGCACAAAAGATTAATAGAGTGTGCAGCAAGTACATCTTACATTCATTTAGTTCTTGATTTCATTATTGTGTCAGTGACAATCAGCCAATCAGGTACTACTTTAATCTTGTTATACTAATTATTTATCAGCCAAGATCCTTGGAAATTGGTGATGAATATTATCCGTCTTCATTGTCTTGTACAAACAAAAATATATTGGGATGTCTAATTTGAACATTTATTACCATGATTTTCCAACATAATTTTTAGTTGTTGCATGAATAAAAATGTTTGATAATTGTGAATCAAGTAACATTTTATTTCCAGTCATTAGGTACTGATTAAACCAAATATTTTTGACATTGAGGGATTTCCCATGTTTTTGGCATAGTGCTCATTCTCTTTTACCAAATACAGTTTTTATTACGAATAATATTAACAAACTTTATGCTTTTATAAAATTAGAAACAAAGTACAGATTCAATAGCCTTTCAGGTCAGTGTTATGTCAAGGGAGGCACTGCAAAGTTTGATAAATTATTAGACTCAATAGTTGTCTCTCTTGGATAATGTTTGCACTAGTACTTGAAACAATAATAGAAAATACATTTAAGAAAGAAATCACGATAAATGAGTTGCTCAAATAATGTGTTGAATATTGATATAAATTCTCTTGTGATGGAAGGGAAAATTCAGAAAATATTATAAGGATTATTTAGAGCAGGAAGTTTGCAATACTGACAAGGATTATGAATTTACAATATCTCTGGAGATATGTTCTTCCATCTGATGTTGTGTAAATTGGTATCACTTTAACCCTCCAAGCCATAATTATTCTCAAACACTTTGATTTTCATTTTGCCTGTTTATTTAGGTTATATATAAATTGTTAATGCTGATTGTAAAGGGCAGATGTCACGTTCATTTATTGTATGCCTGCTCATTTTCAGTTCGACGGGTATGATCTTGTGATTACAGTAAGCAACCCCAATGACTCTGGGTACTACCAGTGTATCGCTGAAAACAAAGTAGGATTCACATCAGTCTTTGCCAGATTCCTTGTCCTTGTCAGGAAACCAGGTAAGTTGACTAATGGGTGCCTTTGGGTAAAGAACATTGTTTAAATAAATTAAGATTACATTTTTCAGTAAACAGAACATTCCAGATAAATCTGTTAATGTACCTCCTGAAATAATGGTTTCCAACAACTACATAGTGTTAAGGGAAGAAACGATCGTTATTATTGATTGTTGAAAGATATTAATAATCTTTAGTGAATTTGTATCGCATAATTTTATAAATGAAAATTTTAAAAGTATTATTTTCAATTAAACTGGACCATTGTTAAAAGTGTTGTATTTTGCAGGTCTAGCTCCATCAGCTCCAGAGGATCTGAGAGCTGAAGACATTGGGAGTACGGAGATCAAGCTTCTCTGGCAACCAGCCATGGCAAAACCCGGCTCTCCCATTGTTGCATATGCGGTGCACTACCAGGCAGAGGGAGGTATGACAAAAACTTGTCAGCTCTTTGAACCCTCAACCTACAAATTTTTCACTTACCTGGCCGTGTGTCCATCATGCATCTGTCGGCAATTATTGTTTTCATGGTCTTCTCATAAACCAGAGAGCACTCTAACAAAAAGGCCTTTCAGGTTTATACAAATGATACCAATCAGCCATCAAATATGGTCAACATTACCAAAAATAGAAAAACCTTCTAGCAACTTCTCAAAAACCAAATTTGACAAATCATTCAATACACAAACTTTTAAATGATGTCTTCTCACAAACCTGATTTCCCATCATCATATCTTTGATATCAGCAGCATAATATTATGAAGGATTATTGGATTTAGAGTTGGTGATTTGATAAAATGGATAGATGGATGGATGCTGTATATGTTTTTATAGTTTAACAGCATGATTGATAATGATTTTCTTCCTACTGATCCATGAACAAGTTATAATCAGTTAATTTGTCCACAGTGACATGATATCAAGTGACGTTTTTTTGTTTTTTTTTTACCACTACTGGTGATGGACCAGAAGAGTTTATGGGATGGTCTTTTGCCCATCGTCCATTAGCACAAGTTTGTTATTGCTACTCCTCCTAAACTACCTGGTGGATTGCCATGAAACTTTACACACACATTCATCCCATGGTCTAGATGGTCCTAAATGAAAATGGTGCTGCTTGAACATTCATTATGGTCACCACCATGGCTGTCTTGAAAATCTTGTTATCACTACCCCTGAATGGATGGTCATATCAACATGGGGTTTTCACTAAAAGACTTCTTTTGTATCTGCGATGTTCTTTAGTTTAATGCTCTCCAGAGAAAATTGTAGCAAGCAGGGTCCTTTGTAATGTGCACACTGAAAATGGCTCTATTTTTTTTGTCAAAGCTCATCTTGGTATTGCTGTTTATAACTTTGGTCAATTAAAGTGAAATTTTTTAAGGTCTATTTATTATTATTGCCCTACTCAGCAAAGTTTCCAGAGCCCTACAGTAATCCTGTCTATGTGACTGTCTGTTTGTCCATCAACAGTTTTGATTTCCCGACTAAGGATTGATAGATTTAAACCAGATTTTCAATGCAGCTTTAAAATAACAAGATCTTCAAAGAGTTTGATTCCCAGTCTTCCATGACATCATTTACATGAGGTATGCCGCCTCATTGCCCATTCTCTGAACTTTGGTTTCCACAGGATAACTTTACCACAATTTGTTGGATTTCAACCACATTTGGCATATGACTTTATATTAATGAGACCATAAAGAATTCAATTTCCAGCATTGTGTAATATCATTTACAATAGTTATGGCAGCTGCTGATTTTGGTTTCTCGCAGCATAACTTTACATAGGTTTGTTGGATTTTGACCAAATTTGTTATACTGCTTTATATTGAGGAGTCTTTAAAAGAGTTTGATTTTCTGCATTCAGTGATACAATCTACAGGAGTTATGGCCCCTTATTGACTGTTCTTGCTTTGGTTTCTTACAACATAATTTTACTATCTTTTGGATTGCAGCAAAATTGTATATGCTGCTTTATTTTTATGAGACCTTGAATCAGTTTGATCTACAACATTCAAGAGCATCATTTACAGTAGTAATGTCCTTAATTATCTGTCCTCCTGACTGCTTTACACAGTATTACTTTACTGAGGATTATTGGATTTTGTCCAGATTTATCAGGCAGCTCTGTATTGACAAGTCCTTGAAAAAGTCTGATTCCAGCATCACGACCTCATCACAGGAGTTTTGTCCCCTGATTGCCCATCCTCCTGAATTTGGTTTCCACAGTGCAAATTTACTCAGATTTGTTGGATTTCAACTGAATATGATACGCTGTTTTATATTGATGAGATCTTAAATGAATTTGATTTCCAGCATGCCATAAGATCATGTTGAAGAGTTATGCCCCCCAATTGTCTGTCTTCCATACTTTGGTTTCAGCAGCATTACTTTATCAAGGATTTTCAGACTTTGTATCAGCAACATTACTTGGTCAAGGATTGCTGGTTTTTTATTTTGTTTTTTTTAGCATGCAGGTTTATATTGATGAGACCTTGAATGAGTTGGATTACACAATGTCATTTAGTAGAGTTGTGGCCCCTGATTTCCCATTCTCCTAAAATTGGATTCTATAGTGGAACTTTAATTGGGACTTAATTTCAACCAAATTTACACTTGAAAGAGCTAGCTTTGCATTACTTTTTTTTTTTTTTTTTTTTGCTACAGGTTTTATAGCTCTTATTGTCACAGCATTACTTGACCACTTGTGGCTGGATTTCAACCAAATTTGGCCTGCAGATTTATATTGACGAGACCTAACGAGTTTAATTTTCAGCACTTCACATTATCATGACTTTGGTTTCTGCAGCATTACATTACCAAGGATTGTTTGATTTCAGCTAAATTTGGCATGCAACTTTATATTGATGACACCTTAAATGAGTTTAATTTCTAGCATTGCACATTATTTAGAAGAGTTGTGGTCCTTGATTGCTAGTGGTGAAACGATTCATTGAATATACTTTATAAAAGTTCTAATCTTCAGTGACCAGGAATAATTATTAGTCGTTTGCCTCGTTATTCTTCATGTGTATTGTATTGTAAGTTGTGTATCAGGATACATATCAATATGTGGTATAGGTGTATTGTTTCACCCCTATTTATTGCCTGTCCTCCTAACGGGTTTCCAAAGCAGAACTTTATGAAGGAATATTGGATTTCAATCAAATTTATGATGCTCTTTTATATTGATAAAGCCTTGAATAAGTTAGATTTGCAACATTCCACATCATGATTTAGAGGAGTTCTGGGCTCTGAATACCCATCTTCTCCCAACTTTTATCAAAATAATTTCCTCTGTTTAAGACCCACCGAAGCAAATTGTTGTGAGTAGGGCCATTTGCAATGCACATATTGCAAATGGGCTTGAGTATTCATAAGTATTTGTAATATTGTAATTGCTCACTGTCTTTCAACTTTTAGCTTTTATTTTATGTTGTTCTTTTTGTTTACATTTATTTTGAATGGTTTATCTTCCGAAATTTTAGTGCAATTCACTTTACATTTTTTAAAACTTTACCTTTAGTTGGCACCATGTGGTCACTGTTGTACTGACGTGCTGCAAAATGTTACACACACACACACACTTTTGGTTTTAATAAGCTGTGTATTATTCCTCTCAAGGATCAACACTTACCAATTTGTTCAGTAGCCCAGGTGACTAGTGTAGGTTTAAAAATTACTAGTCCCCAGGAGATTTTATTTATCAGCAGAAAGCTAGTACATTGAAATTTTTATATTCTGGTCAGGCACTTTTCCATTACAGCACAGGAATATGATGATCTATCTTGGTATTGGGGCTTGAATTTAACATTACCCTAATAAATGCCATTGAGTTTGGGCTTTTAATTCTAGGCACGTTCTAAAGATAGAATGTCAGATTCCTGTGAATAGAGTAACGATGCACAAAACACGTATCTTGTGAGGGCAGCCATTTGCAGTAGTCGGTAGCCAACCATATCATGTACTCTAGAACTGGCTATTAAGACATTGGACCATCATGTTTGTGCGCAGAAGTCAAATGTCTTGAGGACCAGGAACAAATTTTGGATATCATGTAGTGCAAGTTGGAATTTTGTTAAAAATTTCTTTATTCTTAAAGTTTTTTTGTGGCAACAAAATGGACCAGATTATATTCATTTCTTGTGTTTTCTTTTTAAGCTGACCTGGCTGAAGGCTATGTTAGCTTATGGTATGGCCTTTTGTCTGTCTTCTATTTTGCATTGTGCATCATTTGTCCGCTTGTCAACAATTGCCTGTAAACACTCGAGAAGAGGAGTAGTGGTGGTTCAGTGGTTAGTGTGCTGGACTCACGACCAAAAGGGTGCAGGTTCGAATCCTACCATTGGACCAGCCTAGGTCAGCTACCGTGGTGTGTCCTTGAGCAAGGCACTTTACTCCAATTGCCTCAGCACTAAATAACCTACTTGTGTTGCTGTGCTGTAAAACACCAAACCAAACCAAACACTCAAGAAGCTTCATTTCTGATCAGATTTGGTATGTAAACTTTTATCTATAATAGCCTCAGATGAGTTCAATTAAGAGTGACATCAATACATGTTAATGAGGTTATGCTGCATCTAATTTCTGAGCTTGTAAATACTCCATGGGCCATACTTCTGATCAGATTTTGATCAGATTTGGTATGCAGGCTTAAATCATCAAGATTTTGGGTGAGTTTGATTATGAGGGACATCCATACATATTAATGAGATGATGTTGCATCAGATTCTCTGAGCTTATGAACACCTTTTAGAGGTTATATTTATAATCAGATTTTAATGAGATTTGGTATGTAAGCTTGTATCATCAAGATGAGTTCGATCATGATCAAGATCCAAGCATATTAATGTGGTGATGTTGCATCTGATTGGCTGGGCTTGTGAACACTTGAGAAGCTATATTTCTGATCAGACTTGGTGTTTAAGCTTGTATCATCCAGATCTTGACCGCAGGTGATCATGAGTGACAGCCATGCATAATAATGAAGTGATCTTGCATTTAATTGGCTGCACTTGTGAACACTCTTGAGGCCATATTTTTATCAGATTTAGTATGTAAGCTAACATCATCCAGATCTTGGATAGGTTTGATTATGAGGGACATCCACACATGTTAATGAAATGATCTTACATCTGATTGGAATAGTTTATAAACACTCTTGAGGCCATTTTTTTTTATACAAGATTTTGAACGAATTTGATATGTAAACTTGTATCATCAAGATATCAGATGAGTTTGATTATGAGTGATGTCCATGCATATGAATGAGGTGATCTTGTAACTGATTGGCTGAGCTTGTAATCACTCTAGAGGTCATATTTCTGATCAGATCTTGATCAGATTTGGTATGTAAGCTTGTATCATCAAGATCTTGGATGAGTTCGATTATGAGCGACAACCACACATATTAATGAGGTGATGTTTCATCTGAGTGGCCAAGATTGTGAACACGCTTGAGGCCATATATCTGACCAGATTTTGATAAGATTTGGTATGTAAGCTTCTATCATCAGGACTTCGGATGAGTTCAGTTATGAGTAACATCCTGAAATTTTAATGAAGTAAGGTTGCATCTGATTGGCTGAGCTTGTCAACAGTTTAGAGGCCATATTTCTGATCAGATTTTGAACAGATTTGGTTATGCAAGCACAAGTCATCAAAGTGTTGGGTGAGTTTAATTATAAGCAACATCCACGCATATGAATGAGGTGATGTTGCATCTGATTGACTGAGCTTGTGAACACCCAAGAGGCCGGATTTCTAATCAAATTTTAATCAGATTTGATATGTAACACTTTAGAGGCCATAATTGTTGTCAGATTTTGAAGAGATTTGGCATGTAAACTTGTATCATCAGGATGTCAGGTGAGTTTGATTACGAGTGACATCCATGCATATTAATTAGGTAATGTTTCATCTAATTGGCTGGGCTTGTGAAAACTCCATATTTCTAATCAAATTTTGGTCAGATTTGGTGTGTAAGCTTATATCACTATCATCTTGTAATTCTTTTTATTGCTAATCCTAAATGGAAAGTCATATTGACATGGGTTTGATGGCTAGTTGGACCTAACTGAAAATGGTGCTGATCTGACCTACAATATGGATGCATAGTAGCCATCTTGAATATCTTCTAGCTACTCATCCTAGGTGGATGGTCATATCTACATTTGGTCTACACCAAAATACTTTTTATGTCTAGCTTGTCCTAAACGAAAATGGTGGCAATCTGACATCCAATATTGCCACAATGACAATCATCTTGAAAATCTTGTTATTGCTGCTGCTCTTAAATAGCAAGTCATATTGACATGGGGTTTTCACCAGAAGACTTCTTTTGATGTCTAGTTGGTCCTAAATAAAGCTAATGCTGATCTAACATCCAATATGGCAACTATGATGGCCATCTTGAAAATCTTGTTATGGCTGCTCCTCCTAAATGGATGGCCATATCAACATGGGTTTTTCACCAAAAGACTTTATGATATTAATCCGATGCTAAATGTAAATGGTGCCAGTCTTCCATCCAATACAACTGGCATAATGGCCATCTTAAAAATCTTATCATTACTCCTCCTGCTCATATCGAAATGTGGTTTTCACCAAGAGACTTCTAATGATGTCTGGTTGGTCCTGAATGAAATTGGTGCCACATCCAGTATGGTCACCACAGTGGCCAATTTAAAAATCTTGTTATTTGTTCAAGAATATCAGAGATAGTTTCAACACTGCAGTTAAAAAGAAGAAACAGTCTTGTCTTGGATTCCTGGAAATTCTTTGAAGCCAGTAGAGCATCAGTTCCTTAAAGGGACTCGTGTTTTTTTCTTCATCGGTCTTACATTCTTGCTACAAGCAACATTCCACTTGTTCCCCATCATTTTTACTAGTCATGGGTGACAGGACTAGTGTAAATGTTAAACCTTACCTCTGTTGTAGATTTAATTGATTTTACATTTAACTTTGTAGCATTATTTAGCACAAAATTCTTGTCAGTATTAAACATTATCCTTCTTTCTTTCCACTACTGTCTTTTGATGTATACATCAGTATTATGGATACCTTGATTATTACACAGATTCCACTGCCCAGAATCAGGTGACACAGGATACGCAGGTGACGCTGAGCAATCTGTTGCCATACACAAACTACACGATTTATGTCTTACCTTACGCCAGCATAGGGGTTGGTCTGTCATCCAGTACCATCATCGTCCAAACCAAGGAGGATCGTGAGTATTTGGCCACAGGTTTTCTTTTCCTCTCTGCCTTTTTTGCTATGTTGAAATAACATTTTTATTTTCCAACTCCTTTGTGCCAATCCATTTGTCCTTCCATCCATCTGTCCCTCTGTCCATCACACAATCTGGTGAATGCAAATTAATCCAGCAGTTTTTGATGGATTGCCATGAAAATGTGAAAATATTATGGTCATAATCAAAAGATGTGTATATCTACAATCACTTTGCATCCAAGAGTTAGTGTCTTTTTTGACTTGCAGCTGACTGCAGTTTATAACAAAATCTTGTCTATGCAACTGATTTCACTGTTATTAGTGGATTGACATGGAACTTTATAAATATTTGACATGGAATATTTTTGTCATCATCTGAAGATCTGCACATCAACAAACATCTTTTCTTGCACAGGTTTTATTAGAATTATTGCCTTGTTACTGAATGCAGTGTATTACACAATCCTATTAACATAACTAGTCCCACAGTTGGTCTTGCTGTTTTTTTATGGACTACTGTGAAAATTTGTACATATTATGGTCATCATCTAAAAATGCGCATATTGATAAATCTTTGTGCTTCCGTGACATTTGTAAGAGCTATGGCTCTTTTTAACTCACAGCTTGATGCAATATATGACAAAATTTTGTGAATGCAACTACTAATGCAGTTTTATCTGGCTGCCATAAGGTGGAGCATATTATGTTGTGATGTCCCTCCATCTGTCTGTTACTAGTTTGATTCTGCACAATAACTCGAGTTGTCCACCATCTGCTGTGACCAAACTTTGTGAATATCTTGCACCTGGGTAAGGAAGAATCGTATCAATTTCTGGCTGAAAGGTCAAGGTCACTGTGACTGGAAGAAAAAAAATTAGTTCTTATACATCTACATAGAGGACTATTATGGGGCAGGCATATAATGGTACTCTTGTTAGTAGATTGATGTGAAACTTAGTACATATTATAGTCATTATGAAGAGATATGCATGTCAACAAATGATTGTACTCGCACTATTTTCAGAATAGTTATGCACTATAGCCTTGAGTCCTTCATGCATACTGTTGTCTGTTCACAATTGCTATTTACAAACTCGCAGTCACTTGACAGAATTTTACCAAATTTGATCCTGGCATGAAGCTGTTTTCAAAATTTGTTCAGATGATGCAGATCTGCCATCAAATGTGGCTACCATTATTAAAAATAGAAAAACCTTTAAATTTCTTTCTCATTAAACCCACTCTACAGCATTTAACTAAATTTTACAGCATCCTGGCATGAAGGACTTTTAGATTTGCTAAAATGATGTAGATCCACCATCAAATAAAACTTAAACTGGAAAAAACTAGCAATGACTTCTCAAAAGTCATTCAATGGAATTTGACCAAATTTGACACCAAGCATCCAGGCATGAAGTGCCAGTCAACTATCAAATTTGGCTGCTTTTATAAAAAAAATAGAAAAACTCCTACTGACCTCTCAAAAACCACTTAACACAATTTTACCAAATTTGACAAAAAGCATTCTGGCTCGAAGGTCTTTAAAAATTGTTAAAAATTATGCTGATTTGCTACCATTACTAAAAATTGCAAAAACTTTAAATGACTACAAAAAAAAAAAAAATTAAAAAAATTGCTAGACAGAATTTGACAAAATTTGACAAAAAAATCCTAACATTAAGGTCTTTTAAATTTTTTTAAAGTATGCCAATCCACCATTAAATATGGCGACTGTTACTAAAATTAGAAATACTTTAATGACTTCTAAAAGAAAAAAAACAGGCTTGCCAGAATTTGCCGGAAAGCAAGCATCCAGGGTATGAAGTTCTTTCAGATTTGTTAGAATTATGCCAATCTGTGACCAAATATAGGCCCCATTTTTAAAAAAAAATTTTTAAAAAATAAAAAAAAACACAAAAACATTTAAACAAGCTTCTCCAAAACCGCTCAACAGAATTTGATGGAAAGCATCCTGGCATGTAGGCTTTTCAAATATGTTCAAATGATGCCAATTCAGCATCAAATATGGCCACCATTACTAAAAATAGAAAAACCTGTAAACAACTTCTCAAAAACTGCTCAAGAGGATTTTATCAGATTTGACATACGCATAAAGGGCTTTTAATGTTTGCAAATGATGCCACTCCACCATCAAATATGGTTGCCATTACTAAAAAGAGACAAAACTTTAAACAACTTCTTTGCAGAAATTGCTCTGCAAAAATTGGCCACATTTGACGGAAAGCATTTTATAACAAGGGCTTAAACATTTATACAAATGACACCACTTTGCCATGAAATATGGCCATTGTTGCCAAAAAATGGAAAATCCCTAAACAGTCTCTTTCAAAAACTACTCTACAGGGTTGTATTTAGTACATGTGATTAGACATTTATTTTTTTAAAGAAAATGCACTCCTAGTTCAGCCAACTTGGCATTCCTTGGCAACCATTGCTCTTCAAACAACTGAAATGGTGGTCAGAAGAGTTAGAAAAATGCAACTACATGATTGTGCTTGGATTTACTATGATAAGAATAAAGGCATCAGAGTAAGCATTATTCAAATAAAGTAATTAGACTCGAAGCTGTGCAACAGTACCAATATGGACTGCCAACTATGTGAGATTTTCTTGAAACTTCGGCATCAGTTGATGCTGTCAGAACAGAGCTACACAGCACTGATTCTTATGGCAGCAAGATGTTGACTCCCTCATCACACAATCCAGGGTCGATGTCTTGCATTGTAGGACTAACATCGTATAATGCGGGAGTAGATCTTGATCCACGCTGTTTTGTTATGTTCATTAATTTGAATGATCAACATGGACACTAATGATAGTAATGCTGGTGCCTCACACATAATGTTCAGCAATATGTTGACTCATAATTCCTTGTTGTAATTTCAAAGAACAAGCCTGTACTGGATGTGTTTATGGAGATTCATCATTTCGGTTGAACTTTTTTTCGACAGCAAAGTTCAAACATTCAGTGCTGTTTCATAACTTTAGGATGGACAGATGAGTGATTGTATGGTGGAAATGCAGCCTGGTTATGTTTTTACTGAAGTGTAAAAAAAAAAAAAAAAAAAAAAAAAAAAAAAAAAAACCTAAAACATAAGCTAAAGAAAGAGAACATGGAATTTCCTTGTCATATTTTAACACTAATGAAAAAAAGGGATGCATCATAGCAATTACTTGTGTTCTGCTTTCATTTTTAGTTACTTTTATTGATGCCCAATTGAGAGGCCTGAACTATGACCAGATATGCCCCCCCCCCCCCTTTTTGTATACTTTAATTGGTGGGGGGGGGGGCCTAAAGTTACTAAATCGTAGATGCAACCCTGACTAAACCGAATTGGACCAAATTTAACAGAAAGAATTCTGGCATATAGGGTTTGCAAATTTATACAAATGATGCCAATCTGCCATCAAATATTGCTGCTGTTCCTAAAAATAGAAAAACCTTTAATAAACTTGTCTAAAATGCCACTTGACAGACTTTGATAAAAATTTGATGGAAAGTGTCCTAGCTTGAATGCATTTCAGAATTTTTACAAATGATCCTGTTCCACCATCAAATATCATTGCTGTTGGTAAAAGTAGAAAAATATTTACACAACTTTATGTTTAAAAAAAAGCTTAATGTGAAGAAAAAAACTGCTGAGCAGAATTTGACCAATTTTGACACAAAGCATCCTGGCATAGGGCCTTTCAATGTTGGACAGATGGTGCTGATGTGCCATCAAATATGGATGAAGATACAGAAACCTCGAAACAATTGTTTTAATAACATATGCCATCAACAGCACTGAAACATTTTCTGCAGAAAGCATCCTACGGATCCAGATTTCTTGTTAGAGCTTTTCCCCTTGAAGAAAAAATTTAAAACATTAACAAGTTAACTGTTGAATACAAGATGCATACATTTCAATTGAACAAGATATAAAAAAATGTAATAAAACAAAGCATGTTAGAGGTTATAATAAATGATGCATAATTTAAACTGAAGGAAAATATACTGTGAAATGGGGACAAATTCTGGAGAAAAAATAGGTTTGTTCCCAACTGGGAAAAACCCTTTAATTTTGCAAATATTGATCAGTCACACAGGAAAAACCAGGAATTTTCAGCTGCCACTTAATCGAAGAAAAATACATAATTGAGTTGTAATTTAACTGATCGCAAGTCAAATTTATTGAGTTCTTTACCTAAATTTTCATAGGTTATGGAACTCCTCAGTCATTTGAGGTTCAATTGCTGTAGTGATCATTTGGGTGCTTGCCCTAACTATATTTTTATAGTCAATCCGATCATTAGAGCAAGTAGACTGGTTTCCTCATAGTCAGCTCCATATTGGTATCTATACTTGTCTAGACAGTATGAAGACCAGTCTGGCATCACATTGTGTCAACATAGAGAAGAAAAAAAACAAAGATTAAATTCCCCTTTTCCCCTTTTGATATGTAAAATTATCTTTGCTTATTATTTGGTACTGTGCACTGGAAACTACATCATTATCGTTAAACATTATTCTCAGTAGTAACCTTTGACACCACTCCCACCCCCAACTCGCCTATAAGTTTGTGGTGAATTCATACCTGCCAACTATTACGCTTTTGGTATAATCATCTTGCTATTTTTCACTGAATTACCTCTTACGCTCATCTGTATATGGATTATGCTTTTTTGGTACATTAAAAAAAAGAAGAAATCTTAGCAATATCAAGTTGTTTGTCTTTTTTATTATCATATCTTTAAATTCCACACATCATATAAATTTCAGATAATTATAAAAAAGGAGGCTGCTGCATAAAATAGTGCAAGAGTACACTTGTTCATTGTAGACCTAAATTTTTCTAACACTGTCATTATGTTCTATATATAGCAGCTGTATATGACATATTTCCAAGAAAACAGAAAGGTTTCTTTAATTTTAAAAATGTCTTGCAGATTTATTAAAATAATGAAGAGAAGTGGTTAGCAGACAAGTCTATACTTAAAAGAAAATGGTTCCCATCTGACGTCCGTTATGGGCACCACAGTGGCCATCTTGAAATCTTGTTAATGCTACTCCTCCTGAATGGATGGTCATATCAACATAGTGTTTTCACTAAAAGATTTCTTATGATCTCTAGTTGGTCCTAAATGAAATCGGTGTCAATCTGATCTCTAATATGATTGCCACAGTGGCCAGCTTGAAAATCTTGTTATCACTATTCCTCCTGAATGAAAACTCATATTGACATGTAGGTTATCACCAGAAGACTTCTCATGGTGTCTAGTTGGTTATAAATGAAAATGGTGCCAATTGCACATCTGGTATGGCTGCCACAGTGGTCATCTTGGAAATCTTTTTACCACTATTCCTTCCGAATGGATGGTCATATCAACTTGGGGCTTTCACTAACAGATTTTATGATGTCTGGTTGGTCCTAAATGAAAATGGTGCAGATCTGACATCCAATATAGCCACCATGGCAGCCATTTTGCTACTCCTCCTGAACTGAAAGTCCTATCAGCATGGGGATTTCACCAGAAGACTTCTTACGGTGTCTACTTGGTCTTAAATAAAAATTGTGCCAATCTGATATCCAACATGGATGCCACAGCAACCATCTTGAAAATATTATTTCTATTCATCCCAGATGGAAGGTTGCAATGACATTGGGTTTTAACCAGAAGACTTGTGATGTCCAGTTGGTAATCAATGAAAATAATGCCAATCTGACATCCAGTATGGCCATGATGGCAGCCATGCTGAAAATCTTGTTATTGCTACTCCTCCTGAGTAGAAAGTCGTATTGACATTGGATTTTCATCAGAATAATTATGATATCTAGTTGGTTTTGAATGAAAAAGTCGCAGAACTGACCTCAAATATGGCCACCATGGCTGCCATCTTAAAAATCTTCTTGCCTCGATTTCTCGTAAAATGGAAAGTTATATCGACATGGGCTTTTCACCTGAAGACTTCTTGTGGTGTCTAGTTGGTCCTGAATGAAAATGATGCTAATATAACATACAATATGGCCACCATGGCAGCCATCTAGAAAATCTTGTTATCGCTATTCCTTCAGAATGAATGGTCATATTGACATCGAATATGGCCACCACAGTGGCCATCTTGAAAATCTTGTTATCACTACTCCTCCTGAATGAATGGTCATATCAGCATGGACTTCTTTTATAATATCTAGTTGGTCCTGAATAAATATAGTGACCCACAGACATTCAGTATGGCTGCCACAATGAACATATTGAAAATCTCGTCATTAATTTCCCTGAATGGATGGTCATATTAGCATGGTGTTTTCACCAAAAGTCTTCTAAAATTGTTCTAAATAAAAATGGTTGCCAATCTTAAATCCAATATGGCTGCCACAGTGGCTAATTTGACGATCAGGTCACTCAAGAATATCAGAGATGGTTTCAGCACTCGGCAGTTAACAAGAAGAAATGGTCATGTCTTGAATTTCTGGACATTCTTTTCGGGCAGTAGAGCATCAGTCCCTTTGAGTTCATCTTGTTTTTGTTGTCCTAATGAGGACCTTGTCTGGGAAAAAGTTGTATAAAAAAATAGACTGTTGTTAAATCTTTCTCTCACTAATTTCAGTTCCCAAGAAGGCTCCCAACGTTAAACTGATTGCGGAGTCTGACAACATTCTGGTGGAATGGGAGGAAATACCCCGAAAAGATCGTAGTGGCCCCATTGTGAAGTACAAAATCTATTTCAGAGAGATGGGATTGCAGGACACAGTCAAAGTAGAGGATAATATCCCGCCTACAGTTATGTCCCACACCATCACTGGTAAGCATGTACTGGTCTTGTTATTATTCTAGGAATTGTCAGATGGATTTTATTTTCCTTTTGTCATTTTAACTATTCTTCTGTCATCTCCATGGATACCTGTCGTGTCACTTCCATCAGTCTATTACAAGTTTTGTTTTATTCAGTAAGTTTTGTAGGACTTTGGGTTTGAAACAAAATTTGGTACAAGTCGTTTTATTAAGAAGGCCAATGTCGGGGTTTGATTATCACCATTTTATGCCCCACAATGATGGTGATAGGGCATATAGTGTTACCATTGTCTGTCCTTCACACCTTTGCTAAGTGTTATGTTTAGGTCAGTTTTATGACACTGTGGTGGGGCATTTGTTCCATGAACAGATTTCTTGTCTGTCTAAATTTGATGGTGTTCAGGCTCTTGTTTGACTTGGAATTTTGTCCTTGCACATTTGACCAAAGTTTCTTTAGTTGTACCATATTGGCAGGGGTATCCATATCATGCAAACACATTTTTGGTTTGAGACAAATGTTGTAGCCATTTGCTATCATTGAAACAGACAGTCATACTATATGCTTTAGCAGTTCAAGTCTTGCACTGAAAATCTTTGCTTCATCTTCACTTTAAGTGCAATATCAGGCTTTATGATAATGGAAATGACGACAAAACTTTAGTTTGTTTTGTTGCTTTTGGAAACACAATACAGTTTTTCTTTTGAAAGGTAAATCTAAATAGGCAAGTAATAAAAGTTTTAGAAATGCTACAGTCCTAGACTGTAATGCATGAAATTACTAGGAAGTTTTGATGTTACTATGTTATATAACAAATCAACTGCTCATGTATACTTGGCATTCCTTTAGCATGGAGGATCAGTAACTTCTTTCCTATAACATAATTTCTACAGTAACTTCTTTCCTTTAACATAATTTCTACAGTAACTTCTTTCCTATAACATAATTTCTACAGTAACTTCTTTCCTATAACATAATTTCTACAGTAACTTCTTTCCTATAACATAATTTCTACAGTAACTTTTTTCCTATAACATAATTTCTACAGTAACTTCTTTCCTATAACATATTCCATGGTAATGAGAAGGCATCTTTTGAGGATTTTGCTTTCAATATAGCTCTAACAGAGTAGAGCAGGAAGAAAGAGGGATGGTTTTAGTGTTAGGTAAATATTGAACTATAGCCGCATCTCTGCATACATAATCACTAGAAGGTGTGTTGTATGCCACATTGGTGGGTGGGTGGGGGTCCTATCTTGAAGGTCAAGGTCATGGCTCAATATTTCATTCACTTTCTTTCTTTTCCACTCTATAACTTAACAGCTGCAACTTGGTATGCATAACAGGTGTGTTGTGTAGCACATTGTCAGTTTGACCTTCAGGGTCAGTGTCATGGTATTATAGTTGAATGTCAGTTTGACCTTCAGGGTTAATGTCATGGTGTTATAGTTCAATTTTTCTATTAAACTTTCCTTTCCACTCTAGGGCCATTTGAAATGAAGGGATGAAACTTGGAATAACATATATCATCACCAAAAGATTTGTTGCATACCATATTTGGGTCAGGGTCACGGGTCAATAGTTTTGGTTTCAGTCACATTTGCCCTTCTACTTCCTAATTTAACAGCTGTTAAAGATAAATGGATGAAACTTGGAACCATAATTTTTCTAATTTGGACACTACTTTAAAGTTGGTGCCCAGTTTCTTCAAAGTTAATCTTGCTGTTTAAGCTAACACCAAGAGTTAAAAGTTCCATACATCCACTAGTCTCCAAGTTAAAGATGTCCTGCCTGACAATGATGTTAGTGAAACCAATGACAAATATGAGATGCATGGTCACTATACGACCACTCAAAAGCAGCACTCTTTTACTGATTGGATGCTAGGTAGTTATTTCATATGGTATAGTTTTACAACTTTTAATCAGTACTTGTTTTTTTGTTTGTTTGTTTGTTTGTGTTTTACTTGTTTTAGCAGAAGGAAGACAAATGTAAAGTCGACTTTTGTAGATATGTGACCAGGAGAGAAATAATTTGAAACTTATTTTGTACAATGAGCTACAAAACAATGGGCAGCAAGAGATTAATAATATGACGGGTACTTTGCGTGTTCATACAACCATAACAAATCCTTGAATTTGAGTGGTTGACTTGAAAAATTCTTGAAAATTTGTGTGGTTGCCTTGAAAAATGTAAGAATTTGTGTGGATGCCTTGTAAACTCCTTGAATTTTACCCAAACAGCTTTTATCCTTTAAAAGTCTATGAATTTGTTGAAAAACTTGAGGAATTTAAAAAACAATTTTAAAAATAATCCATGAATTTATGTGTGGGGATACAAAATATTACAACTTAATAAAATACATAACTTTTTCAATCAAATGTTTTGATATGTAGCTATTGTCCAAAAATAATGAATAAATAAATAAAATGTGATAAAATGTTATGGATAAAATGACACACAACACTAGTGGTTAACAAAGTAGTATATGGAGAAAGTTTAATTTCTGCAAGTCCTTGGGGGGAAAAAACTCGTCAGGTTGTACAAACCATGATTTATGTTCTATCTATTTCCTGTGACTTGTACTTTCTTTCTTACTATGTTACATTCTAGTTTGTAATATCTAATGCATGTGTTATACAATCCATATCAGCTAGAACAGGGGTAGAAAATTCACTCACTCGACTCTAAATGGTTCTTGAAAATTTCTGACGGTCAAGTGAATTTTCCAATCACTCAGTCTGGTGAGTGCTGATTCAGGACTGACCAGTGTTGATCATTAATAAGAAGGACGTTCTGTAAAGGACTTTTGCCATTGAAAGTCCATAATGTTTTCCACTTGTTTTGATAAAGTTCATACAAGCACTTCACTTTCACTCTTCAGTACTAATAAACACTTGCCTAAGAGAGAGAGCAGACTGGGCTCAGTTTGTAATTACAGCTGGTGTTAGAAAGGTCAAGAAAAAGTTGTGGAAAACAACCTTTCACACAATCAAATTAATCTCATTAACATTGTCAACTTTTATAAATTCTATAATTGCTGGCTGAGTAAGAGTTTATTCAGTGCGAGTACAATTTTTAGTACCTGCCTGACTGGGCGAGTGGATTTTTTTTAGATTTTTCAACCGATGTAGAAGCTATAAATAATTTATGTTTATTCTCAGACCCATTAACAACTTGGTAAATTTTGTTACAAACATTACATTTCTATAGTATACCTAGAGCTGTCTTATTTTCTCACTTTAATGGGTGGAGAAATGGTTTTGAACTTTTGATATTAACATTTATACCTGATCCAAAGTTACATTTATCTGAAACAGTAAATATATGTAGAGAATACATGTATAACAATGCTAAATCTCTACCATGACTTTAGCAGAACATGGAGCAGGGCTCGACATTAACAATTGCCCAGGACAATCGAAACAGGTACAGGGCAAGTGAAATCTAAAAGGGCTTGTTCAACTGGGCAAATTATGTTTGGGTATTGCTGATGAAAATAATGCGACGAAAATGTTTATAAAAATTGTAACTCTATGATGTGATAAAATATTCCACTCCACTTTGCCCCTGTACACTTAGTAAATAATATGAAGGCTTTAGCTGAAATGTTCCATTCTTTACTCTAAATGAAGGCCCTCTTGAAATGTATATCCAGTGCTGTAAAAAGATATTTTGATCCATTCCACTTCAAGAGACACTTGTATATCAGACATGCGATAAAATAAGCCTTGAATATTTTTACAACATTACACTATTAAAAGTAGATATTTTTTCTTGTTAGCTTGAGCAAAAGGAAAAGATATAGAATGACCAGAACAAGCAAGGGGAGTTTATGCCAAAATTGAGGAATACAGGTGGCATGATCTTGTTGAGGTTTCTGACTGTTCTGTTGGGATCATTTACTGTTCTGTTGGGATCATCAACTGTTCTGTTGGGATCATTTTCTGTTCTGTTGCGATCATTTACTGTTCTGTTCATGGATTTATACTAAAAGATTATAATCATTTTACAATTTAATCCTTGAACCATATTTTGTTACATTTTTGTTTTTTTTCAAAGACTTTTTTTATTTTTTTATTTTTACAATTATTTCAGTTTGTATTCAATTTTATTTCAGTTTTGAAGTTTATGTTAATTAGATATAATTTTCCTCTAATTAGATATAATTTTCCTAATGGATCTGTGATCTTGCTGTATTTTAGTTTCGTTAACTCTACCTTAAATTAAATGTGACTATTATTAATTAAGTCATATATCAATCAGTAAGTTGTGCTACTATTTCTTTCCTTTTCATTTTGACCACAATCCTGTCTGGGCAAGTAATTAATCAGTCAAGGCAAGTAGGTTCTGTTAGAATTTGCCGATTGGGCAAGTGATCTAAAAAAATTAGTTTCGAGCCATGTGGATTCACCCAATAGCTAACGTTTGCACTTGCCTCTGAGTGTGAACATTCACATCTCACATGAAATGCTTTGCACCAGTGTTTACAGTTTGCTAAATTTACAGTTAGCCAAAGTTTACTGATATGTAAAACATAATAAACATTTTGATGCGGTTTATAATGGTAATAATGATAGCGATCATTCCTTTTTCCTTTATATTGTGGATCCCTATGTGATGGAATGAATAGAATAGACACACTATCAGTTATTTCAGGTCTTAGAAGCTAAGTAAAAGGAAAATTGACGAAGTAGCAGAGATGCTGCCAGGGCGTGCGACTGCGCGAATCGCGCAAAATTTGTACGAATTCGCGCACATGGAAGCAGTGATGCGTGAGAACTACCGCAAATTAGTTTAAAGTCACGCATATAAAAATGTACTCTGCGCAGTATACAATTTTTATTTAACTGTTAACCCTTAAAGTGCTTGCTGGGGCATAAGTCGCGCCGCCAGTAGAAGTCTCGTAGCACTTGTCTCGTTATCAGTTTTTTTTTTCTGGTAGGCAACTGTTTACATGTCGTTCGGCTTGATATGAATGGTTGTTAAACTAAATTTGATTGGCACATTGGGCCCAGGAACAAGCATTGTCAAGTTTTAACCTTGCATTCATGAACAAAGTTTTACAAATGCTTGTTTAAAGTAAGGGCCCCTAGAAAATCCAAACTGGTTGACTCACAACATGGTTCATCTTCAGATGACAATTTTGTTTGGCAGATACTGGCCAATGATAGCGATGATGACAATGATTTTTTAAGTTTTGAAGTATATGAGATTATTGTAGTCTGGAAAGTGTTACTGGAAATACCAGTGGTAATTTTGAACCTGAAAATGATGTTGAATACGAGTCCAATGTACATGCTGGATGGACAAAAACAGACGGCATGCCGGTCAACCCACTATTAAGCGGTCCTTCGAAATTAAATGTAAAGAAGACAGAATACTAAGCATAATTAAAGTACAGGCAATTTAAAGTAGAGTGAAATTTCTCATTTCTTTTCTCAAACAATTCTGTCTTGAGGGATCTTGTGGTACAAAACTATATAGCACTCTAAAGGTTAAGATAAATTGTATAAATAAAAATCTAAAAAGAAATTTAAAAGTAAGGATATTTATTTTTAATCAGAATAACTCTGTCTGAACAAGCTGACTATGGCATTGATGGACTTAAAACCCTAATACAAAATTGTGGAACAGATCAGAAATCTGGCATACATGTACATGTAGTAGTCAGCAAAGCACTGACTCAAGAAAGTGAAACTTTGGCAGAGCTCTTGTTAGTGAATAAATATTAAAATATTATTTTGGAGCAGAGATATCCAAGAAATAATACCTATGAGCAGCTGAAAAATGTACATAACAACCATAAAGAACCCTTTTTCCAACTTGTTCAAGCTGGCTTAGCTAGCTATGAATATGTGAAAGAGGGTTCTCAGTACAGAACAATATTCATACACAAGGAAGAAATTAAGCTCAAAAATGATCAACAGATTAATGCTTATACAACTAGAGGAGACATCTTTTTAAGATTTTGATTTCAATAGAGCACGAAGAAAGAAAGAGACTGATAACTATGCGTTACGTAAATATTGAACTATGGCCATTTCCTCCTCCCTCTCATTTTTTTTCTACTCCCCCTTATTTTGGTGACAAGAGGGGAGCTCCCCCCTTTAGATAAAATCCTGGCAGCATCTCTGAAGTAGTGAGGAAGTAATAAGGGTGAAATAAGCTGTTTGGCAGTGGGGTGATGGTGCTGGTTAACTTCTAAAATTTTAAGTTACCCATAACTTTTTTCAGATGCCAAGTATCTTATTTTATTGGAGGTCTTCTGCCATTAAAAAATTAACTTTAAAGCTATGTATTGGAATATAAACCATGTTATGCTAATGTGCTAACGGACAACTTGCATTCTTTATTCATTCATTGAATATTTCAGAATTGTTTCTTTGTGTATTTTCAGGATGATCTGTAGTTGTCAGATTGAGTGATGTAGTAGCACTGACAGACTAGATGCTAACACCGAAGTTAGATTATTCCACTATACTATATACGCATAAGCAGCATGTAGTTTGTTATGATTACTTTATTTGTTATAAGCCCACCATGAGGTGGAGCATATTATGCTATGATGATGTCCATCGGTGTTCTTTGTTAATAATTTAGCTTCTGCACAGTGACTCAAGTTCTCCACAGTTTCTAGTTATCAAACTTTGTGGATAGCTTGCACTTGGAATAAAGAAGAAGCTGATTGATTTTGAGATCATAAGGTCAAATGTCAAGGTCACTGACTGAAAAGAGAAAAATGGTTTCAGCACAAAAATGTTAATTCTTGAATTCAAAGATTGTGGATGGCTTACACTTTGGATAACAAAAAAAAAAAACAACAAACATTGGATAACAAAAAAAAAAACAACAAACATTGATTTTAGGATCAGAATGTCAACTATCAAGATCACAAATTGAAAAAAAAAAAAGAAAAAAAAAAGGGTTTTTATATAATAAATTTAGTTCTAGACCACATACCTTGACCAAAGTTTGTGGAGGGCTTGCACTTGAGGTATGGAAGAGGTCGATTGATTTTGAACGGTCAAGGTCATTGTGGCTCAAAGAAAAATGGGTTTTGTGGAATAACTTTACTTTTAAAGTTAGTGCCCAAACCAAACTTTGGATGGCTTGCACTGAGTGTAATATAAAGCAGTGTTCATTTTAGAAATGGGAAAAATGGGGCTCAGTGGCCCTACCAGGTCAAATAGATGGGCTATTTAGAAATAAATGGGGGTTGCAAATATTCTTACCATATTTAAGAAATTAAAACACAGTATCACAGGTACTCAAATCATGGATTCCTTAATTTCTGAAATAAAAGCATTACATGCTTTGAATCAATTGTTGTAGAGTCAGACTACAGCACAGTTTCTACAATTTCCTTGTTTGCTGAAATAACCATGTTCCATGTCCACTGATCAGTGACCATGTGTGTGGGATTGGTGCCCAAGCTCCTAAAAAACAGAAAGACATTTTTGTCTGCAATTGAAATTGATTGTCTTGTGCTTCTTTGGCAGTGCGCGCACTCTATTCAGTAAGCTTGGGATGCGCTTGATTCAGTCAGTCTACAGTCAACTGTAAGGATCTCTTTCTGCAGTCTTTTTTATGTGCCCTACGGTGAACTTTCTTGAGCCATGTGAAAAATAAGGGTAATTGGTACAAAGACACAGTCTGAAATGAACTCGGATGAAGAAATTTATAGATTCTGTGGTTTAACGGTCATGGGTCATGGTCATGGTAAGTCTGATTAGAAATTAGTGGTTTCTATGCGCTAAGTTTAGTTCAAAACCGCATACCTTGGCCAAAGGTCCAGATTGTTGAGACCCACTGGTCAATAATCTCCCGAGTCAACTAGATAGGGGGACTATTAAATTCAGGGAGGGCGTAAAATGTGGTTCACATTACTCTTCGTTTTGTTATTTGAATTTAGCATTGATATAATCAGATTTTGAGCACTGATTTTTTCATTGCATTCATTTCATAACTTGGACTGTGGTTCATATATTCTTTCTTGGTTAGCTTATTCACTTAAGAAATCTTATAATTTTATATCAAGCTAAATCTTACCACCTTTTTGGTCATAGTATTGTATGAAATCATTTGCTGATATCTGTATATTAATCTCATGAAATACTAATAGTTCTAGCAAACAGTAAATCATTGGAATGTTTGTTTGTCTTTACTTCAGTTCTGAAGACCAAAAGCAATTAACATAATCAAGCAACACAGACTGTTTTATTGAAGAACATTAATCAAGCAACACATCCTGTTTTATTGAAGAACATTAATATAATCAAGCAACACGGCCTGTTTTATTGAAAAAACATTAATATAATCAAGCAACACATCCTGTTTTATTGAAGAACATTAAAACAATCAAGCAACACAGCCGGTTTTATTGAAGAACATTTAATACAGTCAAGCAAAACAGCTCATTTTAATTGAAGAAGTTGAATGTATATCCTTAGTATTTTCTAAACAAGAGTGAAATATGTTAAAGTAAAGTTGGTTTCGAAAATATCTTTGAGAGTGCAAGTCTTTGCTATAATATGAGATGTAGGCCAAGACTAGTTTGCATTAGAATCAATTAAACAAATTGTCTGAAACAAAATAAAATGTTTCAGTGGTTCTGCTCCTGAAATATTCCTGGTAATTGTGTTTGTTTTAAGAATTCTTGTTTTCTTGTATCTTTTTAATATGCAACTCCTTTGTTTTCCTGTATTTATTCAAAGTTTTCCCATAACAGTGTTGCACCTTGAGTGCGGAATTGTGGATTTCTTGCAATTTTTTTGTCCCGTGTCCCCCAAATCTTGACCCCAGAGTGTGCTTTTCGGCAGGAAAAATCTAAAAACACGCCTATACTTTTCTTGAGTGGACATTGACATGTCTCAGTTGGTATTAGCAATGGCCAGAGTCGCTAAAGGTGATAAAAACTGCAAAACGGCAATTAATATCCATTTTAAAACAATATATCTGACAATGAAAACATTCAAGTTTTGTGGTAGTCCGTGGAGTTGCATTATAAAGTCTTTGATGACTGCTAGTGTAATGTACTTTTGAATTTGAAGTCACACCTACGGTGATGAAGATTTAATTTATTTTTGAGGTTGAAATAATGACAAAAGAGACTAAATTTATGCAAATATACAATATGTCATTTTATCAATGATTTATTGATTTGAAAGAAAAACAGAACTCAGAAAAATGGGTATTTATTCTAGTAAATGCAGGTAGATAATCAGTGAACAATAAAAGACTCGGAGTACTAATTATATGGACAAATGGGAACCAGTGTAGAATTGGGTGAACATGAAATAGAGTATCTATGGGTTTGAAGGGCCATGATTGGTTGATAATGAAAAGTAAAATTTTAGTGAAAAGAATCTTTTGAGAGCTTTTTCTAGTTGTAACAAAAAAAAAACGAGACAATGTTTTAGTGATGGAATTTCAGTCCTTTTACTGATGACTTTGGAACACTCGCTACTGAAATTAGCACCTGATTGAAAACGCGTTTCAAACACGTGTAGATATATAAAAAAAGGCCACATCAGGATGGGTCTATACTGAGAAATATAGGTTTGATCATGAGCATTCAGAAATTTAAAGTTCTTAAATTTTTAATATCATGATGTTTCCATAGGTTTGGAGCTGAATTAGTACCACGAGTACTATAGTTAAATAAGAACAAGATCTCTAACAGAAAATTCCATGGTGCAGCTCATTTCAGGTTAACCAGATATTCAAACATGTTAATGTTTTCATGAGTTACTTGAGCACATGATAAAACATTTATTACAGTAATGTAAGTGTCCAAGGAAAACAAGATAGCACGGTGCAGAAAACAAAGTTAAGGTGGCAAAACTATCAAAGCAAATATGATTATCTCATTTTTTCACACTACTAGTGCATTAAGTACTACTATTTTCCTTTGTCCCTTTAAAATGTTGCATGTTCCCCAAATTTGGAAAGTGGCAGACACAGTGTCCCCTGCCCTTAGTGATCCTAGGTGCAACACTATAATTTTTTAAAGGATTCCTGTAATTTTTAGCTCAAGTGGTCATAGTGGTTAGCATGCCGGACTTGGGACCAAAAGGTTGTGGGTTGGAATCCTCCCATTGACTTGTACTTGGGCATTTTGCTCCAATTGCCTTGGCACTATATAACCTACTTGTGTTGTTGTGCTGTAAAATGCCAAACCAATTTCTCTGTCTGTCTCTCTCTATGTCTCACAAAGAAAGGGGTAATTATCGCAGGATTTATAAGTATTAAATATGATATTTTTTATCTTGTGGAATGTTGATAATAACAATAATGACAATTACATTAACAGCAACAGAGAGTTATAACATGTCTTTGCTAATAAAAAGTTAAAGAAGATGATTAAAAACAATGAAATTTTATACAATAATTCTCATTTTATTTTTCATTGATTTGGTAAAATATATTAATTTTTCATTGATAATGTACAGCAGTTTATAATGTTGTTGGAAGTTGAATTACGGGCATTTTTTTTTTCTTTAATCTAGATAATAATTGGAGTTTATTATTATTTTTGGTATTTACTACATTAAGAAAGTTGGAACGAATCTAGCAATAGCATTAAGTATATATCAAAATTAAAGTACTGGCAGTTAACAAATAATCTACATGTTAAAGTATTCAAAAGTTGAGTAAATATTTATAGAGGCCACAAATTCAGTGATATAATTACCAGACTCGGTTATTTATGTGCTCTGCTCATGTTGCATTAAGTAACATTTGACGTTTAGATGAAAAGTATTTTATTTTTAATTTTTTTTAACAAAGACAGATTTATAATTGACAGCTGGGAATAATGGACTTTAAGACATTTTGGAAGGGAACAGTAGAAAAAAAGTCCTGACTGCAAGAAATTCCAGGACTTTACATTCTAAGATTTCTTGCATGATGAAAATCTGCAGTCTTGACATATCCAGAGGTCAGAAGACTTGCAGTAAAAAAAAGTCCTGAGAAATCATGAGAGATCTCCACACAGGGTTCCCACACAACCGAGAAATCGGGGAAAAAGTTGGGAGAAAGAAGAGGTTTGTTCCCAAATGGAAAAAGCACTTGAATTTTGCAAATATTGATCAAAGTCCATGAAATAATGGGAATATTCAGCTGCCATTTGATGACAGAAAAAATATATAATTGAGCCGTAATTGAACTGACGAGTTAAAGTTTTTAGTTCTTGAAGGAATTTTCAGAGATTGCGGAACTCTTCAGTCAGTTCAGATGCAATTGTTGCATGGATCATTTGGGTGCTGGCCCAAAATATATTTCTATAGTAAAACCAAGAACTCGGGCAATTGGATTGGTCAAGTAGACTGGTTACCCCTCAGTCCACTCCAAATAGGTATCTTCCTTTTATGGAAGGTAAAATAACCAGTCTAGCATTACACTGTGACAACACGTCCGAGACGTGTGAACTCAGTTAATGTAAGTGAAAAATAATAAAGCTTATATTCCCCAATTCCTCTTTTCATAAGTAAAGTTAACAAAAATGTATTGTGATGAATCTTTGCTTATTATTTGGTAGTTTGTACTGGGAACATAGTATTAAGCATTATCATCACCTTCGATACCCCCAACTCGCCTTTGCAGTGAATTTTACTATCAGGCCTTTCTAAATATGTATAAATCTGTTTACTGTTGGGGCAATTTTCAATGCAGAATCCTTGATGATGACTGCATTAAACATACAGTTCATAGTCGGATTACATTGAAAGCAGATGTTAGGGCACCAACATGGCATAAGCAGGGCTTGGGGGGAAAACTACTCATCGAGTCGTCCTCTCATCCTGACAACGTAAAAATTGGCTGTGCTGAGGAAAACTTTACTACTTTCTCATCTCTGGGGGAAGTAGATGCAGATTTGCACCTTGAGAATATCTCTGTGCATTTTCTACCCTTGAGAAACTCTGAAGCTTAACATCTAGTGTTCATGAATTATCAATTACTTTTGCCTACTTGTTTTAAGTCCAGAACATGTTGCAAAGGAAACCGACATTGATTTCTAAACAGGCACCCAATGCTAAAAAACATTGTGCTTTTTTGCATGTGAATGTGGATACATTCTGGTTTTACTGTAGATTCAGAATAAAAGAAGATTCATTTTTTAAAACAAGAATGACATTTATTTAAAGAAACAATGTTGAAATTAGACTTTTTAGCTCTACTGGTCATAGAGCAGAAGAGCTTATGCGATGGTCTTTTGTTTTTTAGCTCTATTGGTCATAGACCTGAAGAGTTTATGGGATGGTCTGTTGTCTGTTGTCCATCTTTCGGTTAGCACAAGTTTATCGCTACTCTGCCTAAACCACTTGGAGGATTGCCATGAAACTTTACATGCGCATTTATTCCATGGTTTAGTTGGTCCTAAATGAAAATGGTGTTGCTCAGACATCCAATATGGTCACCATGGCAGCCATCTTGAAGATCTTGTTATTGCTACTTCTCCTGAATGGTTGGTCATATCAGCATGGGGTTTTCACTAAAATACTTCCTGTGATGTCTAGCTGGTCCTAAATAAAATTGGTGCCAATCTGACATCAAATAAGGCCACCATCTTAAAAATCTTGGTATCACATTTCTGCTTGAACAGAAAGTAATATTGACATGGGGTTTTCGCCAGTGGACTTTTTCTGATGTCCAATATGGCCACCTTGAAAATCTTATTATTGCTATTCCTCCTGAATGGAAAGTCATATCTTGAAAATATTGTTATCTCTACTCCTCTCCAAATGGATGACTATATCAACATGGGGTTTTCACCAACAGACTTCTTATGATGCCTAGTTGGTCCTAAATGAAAATGGTGCCAGTCATACATCCAGTTTGGCTGCCAATACGACAGTCTTAAAAATATTGTTGTCATTACTCCCCCTAATTGGATTATGACATCGGGTTTTCGCCAAAATACTTCTGATGTTGTCTACTTTGTCCTAACTGAAAATGGTGCCAAGGTGACATCCAATATATGCACCACAGCAGCTAATTTGAAAATCTTGATATTGCTGAAGAATATCAGAGATGGTTTCAACACTCGGCAGTTAAAAGGAAGAAATAATCTTGTCTTGAATTCCTGGAAATTCATTTCGCCCATTAGAGCATTGGTTCCTTCAAGTGACTATTGTTTAAAATTGTTATATTAGTAAATTACTGATGCTGTGATTTCTTTGCAAGTTATAGCAAAATTTCTGCTAATCATTGAGCAAACCTCCAAGTTCTAATGCGGGAATTTTAAGCTCACTATAAATGTTGGAACTTTGCGTCTCCATTTTGAACCCTATCTGTGCAACTAAACTTTTCATGTAGCTGGTATGCCTATCGCTTGGTTCCTTTGCTATTATTGATCATACTTGCGAATGAGTATGATAAACCACCCATTACTGTTAGATACTTTAATTATGTTACATGTACTGTTCTCATTGTTCGATTAGTCAGTTGAAATTAGTTAGTTGAAATGAGTTGACTTGACACACTACGATGACCGCTTTCTCTAACACAGGTAGGATTTGCATACCTCTTAACATCTTTATTCTACCACCTATACTTGATTTGATGCAAATGACTAATTAACAGGATAATACAATGCAGGTCAACTTATAATTGATTGCAACAATGCAACCAACACTTCCACAAGTTGGAGATCAAAACACAGTTGGTACTTGAGTTCTCAACGGAAATGCACATAGGCATCGCTGTGATTGTTGATTGATACTTTCCATGTTTGAATACAAGAGGGCACATTGTATATATGATGATTGCACTGAAACTTAATTAAAAGATAAAACTGAAACACGAATTTCACTTTACAAGATTTGTTTAATTGGTATTTCTTTCATAAAGTATTGCCACCAGTAGGCATTACTGAAATTCTAATTGATCATGTTTTTGTATTTTTTGTCAAATTTTGTTATTTACAGTATACTGAGAAATATTTTCATTTGAAGAATTTTTTTTAAAAATATGACTTCTGTTCAAAGTTACAAATTTTTGAATGAAATTTCCAGGCACCAACTGCTGTTTTCGATGATAAAATGAGCAATATATCATGATTTCAATTTCCAATTTTGATCGTGATTTTCTTCTTGTGCAACAAATAAGGGCTAAGTCTTTTGGTATTTTCTAAGGAGAAAAAAAATGTGATCCAGCCTGACCCTATGTTATAAGTGGGTTCGCGAGTTATCTGGGCCCAAGTTGTCGAGGGAGAGGTGTATGAAGTTAGAGTAAAGTTAACATTTTTATTCTGTAAATAAATATGAGTTGCATGCAGATGGTATATGAATTTCAATAGTTACACTTGTTCTAATGTTACAGCCTGTGGTTTAGTACATGGTCATATGTCTAATTCAGATAGTTATGGGAGACTGTCAAAATAGAAACAGATTTTGAGTTTAAAAATGCATGTTTTCTAGCCCAAAATATATTTTTAATTCCATTCAGTAAGAATCGGAAGTGAACCTTGAAAAAGTTCAATTGCATCCAGGAAAAAAGCCTGGAAAAGACCAGGAAATTTTTGTTTCAAAAGTGGGGGAACCCTGTCCATAGTTGATACCTCCAGATGAAATATATTGATCTTGAGTTCAAGATATCTCAGGATTATTTCAAAGACGGGAAATTGCAGCAAGGATATAGTGCTTGTAATATTTAGTATTGGATAGTGCTGCAGGTGGTTTACAAACAAATCTAATTTTTAGCTCTACTGGTCATAGACCAGAAAACCTTATGGGATGGTCTGTTGTTTGTCGTCCGTTAGTTGGCACAAGGTTTTTATCACTACTCCTCCTAAACTACTTGGATGATTGCCATAAAACTTGACCCACATATTCATCCCATGGTCTAGTTGGTCATAAATGAAAATGGTGCCACTTGGATGTCCAATATGACCACCACAGTGTCCATTTTGAAAATCTTATCACTACTCCACCTGAATGGATTGTCATAACAACATGGGGTTTTCATTAAGAGACTTCTTATGATGTCTGCTTGGTCCAAAGAAAGAAAACGGTGCTGATTTGATGTCAAATATGACCACCACAGCGGCTATCTTTAAAACCTTGTTATCACTACTATTCCTCAACCGGAAAGTCATATTGACATGGGGTTTTCACCAGAAGACTTGCGATGCTGTCTGGTTGGTCCTAAATGAAAATGGTGCCAATCTGACATTCAATATGGCCACCACATTGGCCATCTTGAAAATCTTGTTATGGCGAGTCTTCCTGAACAGAAATCATTGCCATGGGTTTCACCACAAGTCTTCATAGGATGTCTAATTAGTCCTAAATGAAAAATGGTGCTGATCTGATGGCCAATATGGCCACCACAATGTCCATGGGGTTTTCACCAGAAGATTTCTTAATATGTCTTGTTTGTCCTAAATGAAAATGGTGCCAAGCTGACATCCAATATGTCCACCATAGAAGCTAATTTGAAAATCATGTTATCGCTGAAGAATGTCAAAGATGGTTTCAGCATTCAGCAGTTAAAAGGAAGAAATCGGTCTTATCTTGAATTCCTGGAAATTCTTTTAAGCAAGTAGAGCATCAGTCCATTCAAGGGACCCTTATTTTAAAAAATAGTCATTTATAGTGAACTTATTCAGCCAATTTGTATAAGAATGAACTATTTTGTATACCATATTTTCATTTGCAGCATCTTTCAGATTTTACAACAAAGTGAAAACAACATAACTGCTGCAGCATGTTGTAAATTTATTTCTTTTGGATTGAAATGATAAAGTTTGTACAACATAACTGCAGCAGCTTTTCAAATCTTTGTTAATACATCTCAAATGCAGTGTTGCTTTGTTTTTCCATGTATCTAAGCAAGTTCAGCATGATAGCAGTATGTACATCCAGCATGATAGCAGTATGTGCCCAAAATGAGCATAGATGAGACTTCATGCTACAGATGTACTGCATGATTACAGCATAGATGTGGTATTGACCAGCAGCATATACTGCATTTGCAATACATGCTAGAATTCTTTATGGGATAGGGAACATGTAGGTTATTTGAAGATGGTTCATTGTGGGATAGCTTGATTCACAACGTTGAATCATTAAGACACAGTCTTTAATACCCTTTTGGTTTGAATTAGGATTACAGTTTTAGGTTGTAAAGAATCGAATAAAGTTTGTTACCTCGAAACACTTTTTACTCCTTAACAAGCTCGTGTCTCTTGATGTAGAGTTCAGTTCCAATATTTTGGACTCTGTTTCTGTGTCAGCTATTTGGATGATGAGCTTAAAAATTTGCATTAAGTTTATGTTTCATATTTGATTATGGACTGTCACTATTGTCATCCATGAACCTTTGTGTAATTCTGCATGGGTTATTCAGGGTAGTATGAGTCGCTGTTTATGATGTTGAACATAATACCAGAAGTCTTCTTCGGGGGAAAACATTGCTGTATTCCTTTATTTTTAGAATTAAAATTTGCTGGACACCATGCAAATACATATTTTACATGGCTGATTCCAAACTTGGAAGCTTAGTGGGCATTTTCCAGCAGATATGTGTAGTATGAATCGACTAAAAGATTCAGTAACTCTGTTTTTCAGTTCAGATTAACTGAATATGTATCGTCTATTTCAATTTTCACTCTTACACAGCACAAACGCACTGTTTCAACCTTGGACTGAAGTAGTTTTTGCATTTCAGCCACAGTTTGGTATCTACATGAGGTTGCAATACCAACATGGTGTGGTAAAATGTATCTTTCATGGTCAGTGGCCTCTTGAAAAGTACCCAATATTAGGTCAGTTTTTGGGGCAGAGCACATTATCTAGAATCCAAGATACTTCTTGATATACTGTATATACTTGCGTATAAGCTTATATCAACTACAAACTGCATAGACCCAGATCTGCTGGCTCATAATGTGCCGGCAGATCTGGGTCTATGCAGTTTGTAAGGACTAATCAATAGAACAATCAACATAGACCCTGATCTGGTGGCACATTATGCGACGGCAGATCAGGGTCTGTGTTGTTTGCATTTGGACCCGGTTTATATGTGAGTATATATGGTAGTTCTATTATATTTAAGATTAGGAGCTTCCAAGTCATAAAATTTTGTTTGCTTTCATTGGTAAAACTAATATTTGGTAAAAATGCACAAAAAACTTGTCCTTTTTATATGCCCACCAAAATACAGACCATATAACATTTTAACGTCCTTCTATTTGTCTATACATACACCTATCTGTATATCGATCTGCATATAATCACTTTAGTTTTACATATTAACCAAACTTTGCAGATGGCTTGCATTTGAGGTAAGGAAGCCTAATGATTTGGGTGAAAAGGATGAAGTTCAAGGTCACTGACTGAAAGATGAAAAAACGTTTGTGCACAATAAGATGGGTCTACATCACAGACCTGAGCCAAACTTTGTGGATGGCTTGGAAAAAGTCTGGTCAGTTTTGGGGTCAAAAGGTCACTGGTCAAGGTCATTGTGCCAGAAAGAAGTAAAATGGTTTCCATACAATAACTTTACTCCCACATCACAACCTGAATTAAACTTTGTGGATGGCTTGCACTTTCAGTAAGGGAGAAGTCTATTGATTTTGAGGTCAAAAATCAAGGTCATTGTGACTAAAAGAAAAAAGGGTTCTGCTTAATCAGTATTGTTCTACATCAGAGACTTCAACTAAACTTTGTGGATGACTTGCACTTAAAGTAAAGAAGAGGCCTATTGATTTTGGGGTCAAAATGTTCCGAGTCGCTGTGGCTGGAAACAAAACAATGGTTTCTGCACAAAAACTAAAGTTCTCAACCATGCATCTTCACCAGAGTTTGTGTGTAACTTAGTCTTTGGGTAAGAGCGAAGCCTATTGATTTTGGGGTTAAAAGGTTGCTTTGAAAGAAGAAACATGGTTTTTACATAATAACTTGTAGTTATTGACTACATACCTTAACCAAAGTTTGTGGAGGGCTTACATTTAAGGTAAGGAAGAGCCTATTGATTTTGGGGTCAGAAGGTGAAAGGTCAAGGTCATTGTGATGCAAACAAAAATGGGTTTTGCAAAGTAACTTTTGCTCTTAAGTTACTTGGCCAAACTTTGTGGATGGCTTGTACTTGGGATAAGAAAGAAACCAATATATTGGGGGTCTAAAGTTCGAAGGTCATGGTCATGGCATGTCTAATAAGAAAGTAATGTTTTCTGCACAGTAAGTTTAGTTCAAGATTGCATATATTGACCTAAGGTCAAGGTCATTTGAGACCAGTTGGTAAAAACTCAACCATGCTTTGCTAGTGCCTACATAGAGGACTTTTAAACACAAGGTGGATGTATAATGTACAGTGTTCACTGTACTCCTGCTACTTCAGAGTGAGTCAATCAATAATTTTTGCATTTAGAATGATTTTAAACGCCACTTTCGATTTTCTTGTTTGGCGCTAAAAAATTATGTCCAAATCATTTTCTTGCGTGTAAATATTTTCCATCTGTTGTAACACGGCTATCTATTACCCAGAACATAGTGGTTGCGTGGGGTGGGTGTCAGTTTTACATTAAATGGGCTGCATCACATCCAGAAACTTGTATGATATTGTCTTCAGAATTTAGTTACTGTTGTAAAGTGAATCGGGCATTCACATGCTCTACTTAGTACTAAAAAAATTAATGAGTACAAAGTACAGCAGGGTCCAATATGCTTGAAATGTATATCCGGCATTAATCATTCCACCACAATACAACATGGATGGTACAACATGGAATACACACACATCTCAGTTCATAGATGATTTTAAATCGGAAATCAATACATGTCGTCCATTTCAATTTTGCACAATCTTGCAAAGTACAATCCTAACATTGCAGCCTTAGATGGAAGTAGTTTTTGCGTTTCAGTAACAGTTTGGTATCTACATCAGGTTGCCGTATGTAGTTCTGTTGGGAACCCCAGTGGCCCATACCAGTTTTGACGACGTATTGATCAACCATGGTCAACATGCATCTTATATTAAGGTAGCTTTTAAGTTAAAAAATATGAATGGATCCAATTTACAAAACTGGTGTGCTACATGTTAACATTGGAATATCCACCATTTTGATTCGATTTTTTTTTTCTTGAAGACATTTCATGCTAGTAGGTAATATCTTTATCTCTCGGCGAGTTATCTTCTGGAAATGTCTGGTAATGCTAAATTCTGGAAATGTCTGGTAATGCTAAATTCTGGAAATGTCTGGTAATGCTAAATTTTAGCGTTCAGAAATTTATGTTACAGCCAACAGGTCATAGCTCCACAAAGATTCCCAAGTAATTTGTATTTCAGGTCTGAAGCCAGACACGGAGTATGAGGTTCGCATGTTGGCAGCCACAAGTGTGGGGTATCCATCACTTGCAACCGAGAAGATCTGGCCATGGATTAAAGTCCGTACCTCTGCCAGCTCAGGTAGGTTTTAATAATCTTACTGTAGGGAAATAAAAAATACTCTACTTTTTTCGCATGCTGTTTGTTTTCATATAATTGCAGAGGCATTAAATAGTCCTGAATTACTTTCTAATGACAAAGTCAAAAATAGGATTTGTAGCAGATCAGGCAAACTATAATAGTCACAAAAAGTTTGGCATTGGGAAACTGTGAAAATTAGTAGCCACAAATTAGTTAATATTGCAGCACTCTGCATTTGTATCGGTGCAAGGTAAAATTCACAATAAAACAGAGAATTTCACTTAACACACATTTTGTGTATTGGCCCTGTCACATGCTTATTTAATTATACAATACACTGCTACAGGGCATCATGGTTTCCTGATTGCCAGAGGCAGGTGAAACTATGGACAAGGCAAGTGAAAGCTTGAAAGGCTTGTCTGACGGTGAAAAATGATTTTTGGGTGTGACATAAATATGAGAGGAAATGCTTGTAGAAATTACAACTCCAATGATGCGATTAAGTAAATTTTATTCCACACCATTTTGCCCTTGTACTTTTTGTGAAAATTACAAGACTTGTATTATTCCATTCTTTACTCAACACAAAGGCCTACTCTAAATGTAATCGATGCTTCTGTAATTCCATCTTGATCCGTTCCAATCAGAATGAAGCTTGCATATAATACTCCTGATCATAAGCATATATTTAAAGTAGATAATGAAGAAAACTGGCAGATTTCATGTATTAGTAATGGTATGGAATCATCCATCATACCTCAAGTAACCTTATTTTTATGACATTCAAACAGACAGATGTATAACTGTTAGCAGGTGTAGAGTACCTTGCTGTAAAATGGCAGATGTGGTTTTTGTATCAGTGTTTGTCATTGAAAGAGAAAGAAGATAGAAGTTGGGAAAGAAATAGAAGGTAGAGAATTTACAAATAGGAAATATAAAAGGGATCAGCAAAGAAAAAAATTGAAAGAGGGTAACAGGTAGCTTGACTTTGATAAAGATTACTACTGTTTCTGTTCAGAGACTTATAATAAAAGACTAATAATTTTTGTGGGGTGGCCTCGTCCATCATATGTCTGTCTGTTAGCACAAGTTTGTTATCGCTACTTCTCTTAAACTACTTGGAGGATTGCCATGAAACTTTACACAGACATTCATTGTAAGGTCTAGTTAGTCCTCAATGAAAATGGTGCTGCTAGGACTATAGCCACTAGAGGTAGTACTGGTATACTGGTTTACTGCAGTATTTTTTCTGGTGGTACTACCATGGTACTTTTTCACTGTACCGGTACTTCGGTAGTTTCCGTCAGTAACGAATGTATGGAAATTCCTGAGGAATCTTGTTATAAATTTAATGATATTAAAAGCATGTTTTCATTTTGCATGACAAAATAATAGCAAACAATTTTTTCTTTTTACAAAATAGTTGTATTTGTCACAAATAAATTTTGAATATTACAAATATAATTATATTTATGAACCTTTAATCATGTAACATGTTTGACATGTGTCATGTATGCCAACATGGCATCCAAATGGGATGTTGTAAAAGATATTCAGGGGAAATCCAACATTTGGAAAAGTTTTGAAATTTAAAAAAAAAAGGAAAAAAAAGTTTAATTGTTTCTAGTTATTTACTAGTTTATGTTAATGTATTAAGTACACATATTCCTTTGTAAGACCGAGAATCATCCTAAGATTTTCAGGAGTATCCCTGCCGATTATATCAATAGAGTAGGTAGTAAATTGTATGTAGGGTTCAGTGTCAACACTTCCTATTTTTATCAACATGCTTTCAAATGTCACCACTGTGTCTAAACTGTGTCAGCTTTAGTGTAAGCTTAATCAGCCAATTTTAGTTTCAGTTTTTAGATGACAACTTGTACAAGAATTAACATACACATAACAAATTCTATCTCTTTGAAAAATTAAATTATTTTAAGAAATATGTTCTTTCTATGGATTAAAGTGCAAACATCTCATCAAATCTTGACAAGTGATTTAAATTTGTGACAAGTGAAAAGGTAGGTGGGACAATTGAAGTTTCTGAAGGCATTTTCCTCCAAAAGATGTCTTATGATGTCGGGTTTGTCCCAAATGAAAATGATGCTGATCTTACATCCAATATAAATTGTAAATTTTGTTACCCTACAAAAATAATAGATATTTTCAACACTCGACAGTTAAAAAATAAGAAATGGTCTTGTCCTGGATTCCTGGAAATTCATTTTGGCCAATAGAGCATAAGTTCCTTCAATTGACTCTTGCATAATTTAATCCTGTTAGTATATTTTGTTGTATTTTTGTTTATCTTTATATTTATCATTACAGAATTTGTAGGACCAGAAGAGCTTATGGGATGGGATGTCATCCGTCTGTTAGCACAAGTTTGTTATTACTACTCCTCCTAAACTAAACTGGAGGATTGCCTTTAAACTTTACACACACATTCATCCCATGGTCTAGTTGGCCCTAAATAAAAATGGTGCTCGGACATCCAATATGGCTGCCACAGTGGCCATCTTGAAAATCTTCTTATCACTACTCCTGAGTAGGTGCTCATATCCAAATGGGGTTTTGACTAAAAGACTTTTTATGGTGTCTAGTTGGTCCTAAATGAAAATGGTGCTGATCTGATGTCCAATATGGCTGCCATGGGAACCATTTTGAAAATCTTGGTATTGCTACTCCTCCTCAATGGATGGTAATATCACTATGGGTTTTTCACTGAAAGACTTATTGTGATGTCTAGCTGGTCCTAAACAAAATGGTACTGACATCCAGTATGGTCGCCATGGCAGCCATCTTAAACATCTTATCACAACTCTTCTTCAACAGAAAGTCATATTGATGTGGGTATTCATAATGTGCATGATGTCAGAAAATGATGTTGGGCTAATATACAAAAAATTGATCTTACAACGATCTTGTTGATATTAATTTTGCTTTTGCTAAGCTTAAGTAGCCCTGCAAACCCATACGATTTGACCACAAATCTTGCTGAAGTGACCCTTAAATTATGGACTTAAAGAATAATAGCCAAAAATATGACAATACGGTCGTTCTGGTCAATTTGGGATATTGGCTTGTCCGGGTTTGGTCCGGATCTGGGTTTTCATGTTCGATTCAGTGGAGTTGGTCAGGGAACCAGACAAACTTTACAGGAGTACCTCTGACACTTTAATCTGCCCATGTTTTTTATGCATGATCAAGTTTTTGCTTTTATGTTGTAGCATTATATAGATGTGTCATCCAACAAATGAAAACACTTGAAGACGAAAAGGGACAATCAACCTCCTTTTCCTGGTAGCATCTGTTACTGTGTAGGCTGTCAATGTACATGTGCCAAAACAACAGAGTGCAGTGTGCTATAAAGAGAACATGTTACCTAAATGATAATGTTAATAGACCTGCCTGTGAAATTTACAGCAGTGTAGTATATGTCAAGTTTAAGAAAAATTTTAACCGTTTTACCTTTTTTGTACATATTTGTTATCTATAGATAGGTTTAAGAGTAAAATCTTATTTTATGTGATTTTTATGGCTGTATAATAATTTTCACGAAAGAATTTTGGATATGCTGATGAATTCATTCACCGTCAAGTCAGTGAAGCTGTATGACCAGTTGTAGCTGACCTTTCTCGACCTCTAAATCTACCAGTTTGTTGTCTATGTCTTTGACACTGAATTATCCAAATCTGACAAGTTATCAAAATCAGTGTTGCCTACATTGATATCAGAGTCATAATTTTAATCATCCAAACTTGAGAAATTGCTGAATTAAATCCACGTCCTCCATTATGAATAAGGGAGAATTCGACAGAGTTACTTGAAATGGCAGATTATGACTATATTTTATATAGCAACCACATGATGTGACATCATGGTCATTTTCCTAAATGCCAATAGTTTTTTTCATAGGGGTTTTCTCCCCAAAGGTGACACTATGAAAATCAACTCAAAATGACCAATGTGTATTGTAGCCATTGAAACATGCTTCTATGCAGATGGTGCACAGGTATCAAAAGTTGCTTCCATTGGAATGTAGTAGAGGTATCCAAAAGTTCTCATCTGAGGTGAAGGGTTAAAAAGTTAAAGCAATCAGTGCAAAAATATAAAAAGGAATATCCAGATTCTTGTCTTTGCTTGGAAAAAAAGCTGGCAAGGCAACAATTACATTTTTAGGACTTCATGTCATGTCAGTTTGAGTATTGCAGGAGAAATGATTGCCACTGCCACATGCAATTTAAAAAAAAAACAAAAAAAACCCCCAAACCAAAGACTACATCAAGTTTAGAGATCTATCAAGGAGCCATTGACTTCCATGGTCATAGTGTTCCTTGCAAGCTTTTTAGTTGAACATAATGTTGCCTTCACTGCATCAAATTGCACTTCTGAACTTTTCAAATGCATGTTTTCCAAGTTAACAAAAGCAGTACATGATGTTTTGTTACACCTTGATATGCAGGTAACTGATCGATTCATACAGAAGGGACACCATTGGTCCACATAATTGAAAAGTTCAGCGAAGTGGCATCCTTAAAAATGCTGTTTTATTGCAAAATTTCAAGGACTTGAAAATGGTTACTTTCATAAGATAAATTTGCCAGTATTTATATCACTTTAATCAAGATTTATTGGCACAATTAAATGTGTCTGTCTGTTGATAGTTGGGTAGATCTTGCTTTGGGTAAATTTTGTTGCTGAGGGTAAGTCATTAAGATAACAAAATGTGATAAACAAATAAATTCTTTTCTAAAATAATATTTTCTCCAACAATGTATGAAATGCTGCAAATCTCATCTCCTGTGCTGAATTTGGAGATTCCAGTGAATGCTGGAGATATAACATGTCGCTGAAGTCAACATTTGTTCCTCATTTGTTTTGCAGGTACAGTTCATCCCCCATTCATGCAAGTGTTCATCATAAACTCCACCACTGTTAACATCACCTGGAAGTATGCGGGTGATGAAGCAGAGGTGGAGAGTTACAATATTCACATGCGTAACTTGAAGTTTGGCAACACCACCACCATCATTACCATTCTCGCCCCCGCACAGAGATTTATCCTCGGCAATTTAGGTAAGGCATAAGCAGCCTTAAAAATCTTACATGAAAAAGATAATAAAACTGGTCAGGCATAAGTGGACCATACATTTATTGCCTGTGTTAGCAGTGAGAAATAGGTGTTGCTTTTTCAGTGATGACAGTTGTGGCATTGTTGCCAATCTGTAGATTTTTGTATTGAAGTGTATAACATCATCATAGCACTATTTCCAGGCAAATTAGAAGTGCATTGTAAAAGTCTTTTGCTTGGTAATGGATGTAATTTTGCTACATGCCTTGAAAATTCCCAACCTAATATCAATGCTAGACTGCAAGTCTGCCATTTTTGGATGACTTCTCTGGTTAGTGTATATACTCACCAAATCGGGTCGAACTGCAAACAACATAGACCCTGATCTGCCATCACATAATACGCCAGCAGATCAGGGTCTATGTTATTTGTTCTACTGATTACTCCTAGCAAACTGCATAGATCCAGATCTTTCAGATATTATAAGATCTTGGTCTATGCAGTTTGCGGTTGGATCCGACTTAGACGTGAGTATACGTGGTATATTTTTAATTCAAAGATAGCCACTTCTATGGCCACTGTGACTAAAAGTATGCTTGGCAAATTCAGATGCTTATTATGGTTCATATGCATCTAGAATTGTGTCTACATTGATTTGTAATGAGAATAATTAAAAGCAGATACATTTATTTAGCCCACGTTGAGTGGAAGGCAAGTCATGAACATTGCTCTTGTGGTTAAGATGTTATGCTGAAGTTTTGTACAGGGTAGATCTAGAACTGAAAATTGTGTGTGAATTTTCTAAATACAGTAGGGATTTAACAAATAAGGTTGGGTCTTTTAAATATGATGTGCAATTCTCGCACATTGAGTTGATTTTTTAGCACTTTTTGGCAGAGTGTATTATGCTATGACCCTGTCTGTCCATCTGTCTGTTCTTTTCCACCTACCTTTTCGCTTTACAGCTAAGTTCTTCTTGACAAAAGAAAAAAAGTCTTGATTTGAGGGGTCAAAAGTCAGGGTCACTGAATCGAAGAAGAATAATTGGTTCCTGCACCAGAACATTAGTTCTGCATCATAGACCTGGACCAAACTTTGTGGATGGCTTGCACTTTGGGTAATGAAAAACCGTATTGATTTTTGGGTCAAAACTTAACGGTCGCTGTGACTGAAAGAAGAAATATGGTTTCTGTGCAAACTTTTCGGTTCTTAACTAGACCTTCACCGAAGTTTGTGGATGACTTGCATGTTGGGTAAGAAAGATGCCTATTGATGTGAGTCAAAAGGTCAAAAATCAAGGTTACTGTGACTGAAAGAATCAAAATGTTTTTTTGCAAGAAATTTTTTTTTATACTTCTAGACCACACCTTGACCAGAGTTTGGGGAGGGCTTGATCTTAAGGTATGGAAGAAACCTATTGATTTTAGGGTCAAGAGGTCATGGTCATTATGGTTCAAAGAAGAATATGTTTTGTAGAATAACGTTTGTTCTAGAGTAAGTTCCCTTACCAAACTTTGGATGGTTTGTGCTTGAGTATTAAAAAAACCTATTGATTCTGGGGTCTTAAGGTCAGAGGTCATGGTTGTGGTAAGTCTAATAAGAAAATAATTGTTTCTACCCTGTGTGTTTTGTTAAAGATCGCATGCCTGGATTGAGACTCGTTGGTCAATAATCTCAAAAGTCAGTCATGCCCTACTAGATGACTATTAAACATTGGGTGAGCATATAATATGCCGTTTATGGTACTCTTGTTAGAAATAAGCATGAATTTCGAAATAGGGCATCTTAGAATAGACTGTATTTGTGTTTGAAGTTTTTCAAGTGATATATTTAGCATGATATGAAGGCGAGATACTGCATTCAGCAGAATACTTGTCATGGAGCTTTGCTTTACTTTTGTCCATGAAATAAAAAAAAATACAAATGTTCAAATCCTACATGAAACCTTTCCAATATTGCTTTCAAATTAAATATAGAATTTCCTTCTAATTATTAATTGTTATGTTCTGTTGCAGAGAAAAATACAAATTATGAGGTGGCCCTCACAGCCAAGACATCAAAGGGGTATTCCTCACCAGTTGTAGAGGAGTTCCAAACATCAGATAACCCGATTCCACCAGCCCCTGAAAATCTCAAGGTCCTTTTACTGAGTCCTAGCTCTGCTAATCTGACCTGGGAACAGCCACACTTCAGTGAGGAGATTGTGTACTACATTGTGCGATACCAGGCATTGGAGCCAAATAGTGCCGCTCAGGAGGAAAATAACCAGCGCAGGTGAGACCCTGAAACCTCGGGAATAAAACTTCATGGATAAATAGGGAGTTCTTGATTTTCAGGTCCAGTTCATACATAGAACATGCTTTAAAGAAATTCCTGTAAGAGTTACTTCACTTGCCATTCTGTAGTCTTAGTGCACAAAAGGCATAAAGTTACGAGTCGGATCTACATTAAGTAGCTTCATAATTGAAGCTTGAGGAGTTTTCTTTCTGTGTGTTCTGGGAACCTCGTTTTGTTTTGGTTTTTTGGCTAAGTGAGCTTATGGTACAGCCCTGCATCGTCCATCTGTCAAAAATTGCTATTTTTAGTTTCTAAAAAAAACAAAAAACTGGTTTCAACCAAACTTGGCAGAGAGCATCCTGGCATGGAGACCTTTCAAGTTTGTACAAATTGTGTCAATCTGCCATCAAATGTGGCCGGCCACTCGTTCTAAAAATAGAATTTTGTTAAAAATGAATTCTCAAAAACTGCTCATAAGAAATTTACCAACTTCGACGGAAAGCATCCTGGCATAAAGGTCTTTCAGATTTATTTTTTTAAAATACTGATTCACCCTCAAATTTGGACACTGTTAAAAAAGATTGGAAACCTTTACACTGATGCAGATTCACCATCAAATATGGCCACTGATACTAAAAATTGAAAAACCTTTCAAAGACTTCTCAAAAACTGCTCAATGGAATTTCACCAGCTCTGACAAACATCCTGGCATAAATGCTTTTCATATTTGTACAAATTATGTCAATCCACAATCAAATATGGACACCATTACTGAAAATAGAAAATCTTTAAATGTGTTTCAGAAATTGTTTTGTTTACTTTGACAAAATTTAACAGAAAGCATCCTGGCATGCACAACTTTTAAGTTTGTACAAATGATGCCGATCCACCATCAGATATAGTTGCTGTTATTAAAAATAGAAAAACTTTGTGACCAAATTTGACAGAAGCATCCTAGCTGAAAGGTCTTTGAAATATATACAGATAATGACTATCCTCCATTAAATATGGCTGCCATTGATCAACTTTGACTAAAAGCATCATGGCATTGAGTTGTCTAAATATTTGGCAAAAGATGCTGGTGTGCCATCGAATCAAGATTCCAAATTAGAGAAATCAGGAAACATTTGTTTTTATAACATATTCAATCAACAGCATATGAAGAAATTGTAACAGAAAGCATTTTACCGACTCGTATATTTTGGTAAACTTCTCTTGCATTGGTTTTTAGGCAAATTTGAGCCAGGTGAGCAATCTCAGGCCCACATGGGCCTCTTTTTTTGTGTTCAACAGCACAGTAATATTTTTAAAGGTTATGTCATGTCAGGGCAAGTGGAGTAAAGTGCCTTGCACAAGGACACACAATTTTAGCTGGTTTGGGCTGATCCGATGGTTGGAATTTAACCCACACCCATCAGGTTACAAGTGCAATACCTTAACCACTGAGCCACTGCAGCTTCTCTTGGAAAGTTCTGGACTGGGCATTCTGATATAGTTGATCCTAATAAGGACACAAAACCGCATATAAATAAAAAGAAGACATTTAGGACTTGTAACACATCAAAAGAAAACCTAATTCTATGTATCATAGCAATCAAACAAAGCTCTGTATGCCATGTCAAAGAATGTCTGTACATTGTTTGATTGATTCATGGGCCATTGTTTGGAATTTTATCAAAAGCATGTAGCTTTTTCTCTGCGCAATTCATCCTTCTTTATGCCCTACCATGACATTGATAGAGGCACAAGGTGTTATTCTTGCCTGTTTTCACTGAAAGACTTCTTATGTCTAGTAGCTGCTAAATAAAAATTGTGCCGATCTGACATCCAATATGGCCACCAAAGCAGTCATCTTGAAAATCTTGTTATTGCCACAGCTTGATTAGGTTTGGGTTTGTAGACACTGTGATGGGGCATCTGTTTTCCATGAACACATTTCTGGTTTTCAGATCACCAGGTTATAAGGTCATCTGAGCTTATGTTATATGGTCCTGCATCCTGCGTGTCTTCCATTGTCCATCTGTGCATCATATACATCATCCATCAACAATTTCAATTTTCAACTTTTCAAAAACCACTTTACCAATTTCATCCAAACTTGGCAGAGAGCATTTTGGCATGAAGGCATATCAGCTTTACACAGATGATGCTGATCCACCATTAAATATAACGACCATGAATACAAAATATGAAAACATTCAGATGACTTCTCAAAAACCACTGAACAAAATTTTACCAAATTTGAAGAAAAAAGCATCCTACCATGAAGGGCATTCAAATTTTTACGAATTGCGCCAATCGGTCATCAAATATGGTGACTGTTACTACTACTAAAAATAATAATCTTTAAATGACTTTTTCTTAAAACTAAACCACTGAATAGAATTTGACCAAATTAGACAGAAAGTATCTTGGCATGAAAGCCATTCTAATTTGTACAAATAATGATCAGCCATCAGATTTGGCAGCCATTAAAACAAATTAGACAAAACTTTACACTACTTCATAAAATCCACTGATAAGAATTTGACTAAATTTGACAAAGCATTCTTGCATGAAGACCCTTCAGTTTTATATGTTTGATGTGATCCAGCTCTCAGATATGGCTACCATATCTAAAATTAGAATAAGCTTTAAAATACTTGAAAAGAAAAATCGCTGAACAGAATAGAGGACTTTCACATTGCCTGTACACATGCCCACTTTCCTTAAAGTGATGCAAGAACTTGAGAGGTTTAATTTGAGTGGGCAAACCTGTCGACTTCTCCATAGGCCATTAAATTTTTTTTAGTAAATGACACTCTGTAATGTCTTAAACTATGTTTCTAAAATTAATACTTTTTACTTCATCCAAAAGTATAACAAACATAGATCCTCAATTTATGACAAACAAGTTTTGATTTACTAAAGGTATTTTTAACCAAGATTGCTATTATTTTTATGTCACCTGCGAATTATCAGTGTATACAAAGGACACACGAAGATAAAAAAAGAACCAGATCTTGTAGATTTAAAAAAAACCCATAAATACTTGTTTTCTTGACTCGAGGTCCTCTGATGCAGGAGATTAGTGGCTTGTCAGCTATGTAAAAGGTGTATATTGTGATGCTGTATGCCTGAGGGTCATCAGCTAAGATAATATTTTATTGCTTGGTCTAATACAAAAAATCAATAAAACCCATATTCAAAATTTACATCTGTTTATACTGTATTTTCCTTCCTGGTTTCACTCAAATTAAATGTTCAATTGTGAAATGACCAGCCATTTTCTAAAAAAAAAAAGTAAGCTTTTCTGTTTGATCTTATACTCTTGCACTCTTGTAATGGTCATTTACTTATTCTCTTGTTTATTCTCATTTATGTGTAAATTCATATATTTTGCAATTCTCCTAATGGCTTCTCATTCGTTTCACACATTCATTTATTGTTTGTTTATTCTTTCGTTCATTCTTGCATCTACTTTTTAGTTCTACTAGTCATAGACCAGAAGAGCTTATGGGATGCTCTATTGTCCATTGTCTGTTGTCCGTCTGTCTGTTCGTTAGCACAAGTTTCTTATCGCTACTTCACCTAAACTACTTGCAGGATTGCCTTGAAACTTTACATACATATTCATGCCATGGTCTTGTTGCTCCTAAATGAAAATGGTGGTGCCCAGACATCCAATATGGCCATCACAGTGGCCATCTTGAAAATCTTGTTATTGCTACTCCTTCTGAATGGATAGTCGTATCACCATGGGGTTTTCACTAAAAGACTTCTTATTATGTCAGGTTGGTCCTAAATGAAAATGGTGCAGATCTGAGATCCAATATGACCACCATGGCAGCCATCTTGAAAATCTTGTTGTTTCTACTCCTCCTGAATGGATGATCATATCAACAGTGGTGTTTTTTCACTAAAAGACTTTTTATGATGTCTAGTTGGTCCTAGATGAAAATGGTGCTGCTTGGACATATAATATGGCTTCCACAGCAGCCATCTTGAAAATCTTGTTATTGCTATTCCTCCTAAATGGATGGTCATATTCCTACTCCTCCTTAATGGGTAGTCAAATCAACATGGGGTTTTCACTGAAAGACTTCTTATGTTGGTCCTAAATGAAAATGATGCTGATCTGACATCCAAAATGGCCACCATGGCAGCCATCTTGAAAATCTTGTTATTGCTACTCCTCCTTAATGGATAGTCATATCAACATGGGGTTTTCACTGAAAGACTTCTTATGATTTCTAGTTGGTCCTAAATAAAAATGGTGCCGATGTGACGTCCAGTATAGCAGCCATCCTGAAAATCTTGTTATTGCTGCTCCTCCTGAATAGAGATGGTCATATTGCTACTCCTCCTGTATGGATAGTTATATCAACATGGGGTTTTCACTAAAAGACTTCTTATAATGTCTAGTTGTTCCTAAATGAAAATGGTGCTGATCTGATTTCCAATATATCGGCCATGGCAGCCATCTTGAAAATCTTGTTACTGCTACTTCTCTTGAATGGATGGTCATATCAGCATGGGGTTTTCACTAAAAGACTTCCTATGATGTCTAGTTGGTCTCAAATGAAAATGGTGCTGACCTGACATCCAATATGGCTGCCAGGGAAGTCATCTTGAAAATCTTGTTATTGCTACTCCTGAATGTCATTTTCACTAAAAGACTTCTTGTGATGTCTGGTTGATCCTAAATGAAAATGGTGACTATTTAATGTCCAGTATGGCCACCACAGTGGCCATCTTGAAAGATTTCTCATGATGTCTAGTTGGTCCTAAATGAAAATGGTGCTGATCCGACGTCCAATACGGCTCTCACAGCAGGCATCTTGAAAATCTTGTTATTGCTACTCGTCCTGAATGGATGATCATATCAACATGGGGTTTTCACTGAAAGACTGCTTATGTCTAGTAGGTGCTAAATAATAATGGTGCCGACCTGACATACAATATGGCCACCAAAGCAGCTATATTGAAAATCTTGTTATTGCTACTCCTCCTGAATGGATGGTCACATCAGCATGGGGTTTTCACTATATGGCCACCATGGCAGCCTTCTTAAAATCTTTTTATCACAACTCTACTTGAACAGAATGTCATATTGACATGGAGTTTAACCAGAAGACTTCTTATGATGTCCAGTTGATCTTAAATGCAAATGGTGCTGATCTGACGTCCAGTATGGCCGCCACAGTAGCCCTCTTGTAAATCTTGTTATTGCTCTCCTGAATGGAAAGTCGTATCTTGAAAATATTGTTATTGCTCTCCTGAATGGAAAGTCATATCTTGAAAATATTGTTATCTCTACTCCTCTCCAAATGGATGGCTATATCAGCGTGGGATTTTCAGCAATAGACTTCTTATGATACCTAGTTGGTCCTAAATGAAAATCGTGCCACTCGTACATCCAATATGGCTTCCATGATGACTATCATAAAAATGTTGTTGTGACTACTTCCCCTGGGTTTTTCACCAAGACTTCTAATGATGTTCACTTTGTCCTAAATGGAAATGGTGCCAAGTTGATATCCAATATATGTACCACAGCAGCTAATTTGAAAATCTTGTTATAGCTGAAGAATATCAGAGATGGTTTCAACACTCGGCAGTTAAAAGGAAGAAATAGTCTTATCTTGGATTCCTGGAAATTTCCTGTTTACTTATCCACTTGTCTGAATCTGCCTCAGTTTGTTCATCTGTTTCTTTGTGCATTTCTCTTTAGTTATTAGACTGACTGGTGACATAGAAAATTAAATGAATTAGGTTAATGGCAGTCTAAATATTTAGAACTTGTGTTTTTAATAAAAATCTTTAGGAGAGGGTTATAATTAAAATAATGTAGCCATCATGGAAAACTGCTGAAGATTATTTTAATTTGTTTCATAGGAAAAAATAATCTAAGGGAATTTTAATATCTTCTAACTATTTTTAAGTAATAGTAATAGTGAACATAATAGTCTCTTGCTCTCTCTCCAATCTCTATTCTGGCCAGTCATGTCTTATAATTCATAATTCATCAATTAGAAAACGATATAAAGGTTTGTCATACAAATTTTCTCTTTCTTTAGGTGACAATCGCCTTTCACAAGTAAAGATAATTTCTCGAAATAATGCTACATTTTTGTGGAGGTAGCAAGAGAAGGCTTAAAAGGCCATGTGAAGACAAATTCATTTTAGTTTGAATGTTTTATTTCACTTTTTGGGATTAATATAAGGTTTATTGTTCTCTGTGATGATCATTATTCTAATGCAATATATGGTCACCTGACTGGTAAAGTGTTTCTTATAAAAGTTTGGAAGGCAGTATGGTCAAACTTTCCGAAAGTATATTTTGCATGAAATAGCAATGACCATAACGAAAGCAGCATTTGTTGCATCTTTTCTTTACGAGAAGTCATATAGTTCATCCCTTGAATGGTTGATGATTTTTTCTGATGTTCTTTGAATAATTGACGCCAGATGAAAAATCATTCACCCCAGTTTGTTAAAACCATTTAAGTGAAAGCATAAAAGTTTGATACTTTTTGGCTCGCCTTTATGAAGTACAGGTAAATTAATGTACTGCCCACTAGTCGGCATCTGCACAGATAAAAGCATGTACATGTGTGCACCCTCACTGAATGTCAACCACTCTTTCTTCCTAGGTCCTAGACAACAGTTTAAAGTTGATTTCATAGCACCTACACCAAGGGATGGGGCTAAATTTGTACATGTTCATTTGTTGTACATTCTTTGTTAAGTTTTTGCATTCAGCTCAGGTGTTTTGCACACTGTGTAAATACTTTTATACCTGGAATCATGAAACTTGATGAGTACTAAACCCTTATCACAAATATTGGTTACTGTGACCTGTTTTTCATGCTTCATTGACTTCGGTTAAATTTTGTGGTTTTTGAATTTATTTCTCAAGCTTTATTCTATGGAATCATCAAACCAGATGATTGTATGTAGCTCTGTTAGTATCAAACCCTTACCATAGAGGAAGGTCACTGTTACCTATGGTTCACATTTTACCGGCTTAGGTGAAGTTTTTGCATTTAGCTCGTGACCAACTGTTTTTTTTTTTGCACCCAGTATATATACTGTTATACCTGGATTTATGAAGGTTGTTGAGGGGATACATCTTGATAAGAACAACAACCTCATCACAAAAGCAGGTCATTGTGACATATATTTCATTCTTCACTGACTTTGGTTACATTTTTTGTTTTAACTTTATTTCTCAAGCTCTGTTAATGCTGAAATCATCAAATTAGATCATTGTATGCATTTCTATTAGTACCACACCCTTACCATAAAAGAATGTTGCTGTGACCTACATTTCACATTTTACTGACATGTTAGGTAAAGTTTTTGCATTTTGCTCATGATCAGATACGTTTTAGCACCATATATATATATATATATATATATATATATATATATATATATATACACACACACACACACTATTTATTCATAAAACTTGTTAGGGGAATACATCTTGATCAGTACTACACACTCATTACAAGGGTATGTAACTGATCTTGGTTAAATTGTGTATTTTAAGTTCATTTCTCAAGTTCTATTCATGCTAAAATAATCAAACCAGGTCATTGTATGCACACCCTTACCACAAAAGATTGTCACTGTGACCTACATTTCACATTTTACTGGCTTAGGTTAAGTTTGTGCATTTAGCTTGTGACCAAATAGGTTTTCAGTACCTTGCATGTGTGTGTGTGTATATATATATATATATATATATATATATATATATATATATATATATATATATATATATATATATATATATATATATATATATATACTTAAATTCATAAACATTGGTGAGGGATGCATCTTGATGACGAGTATGACACCCTTTTCACAGAAGTAGGTCACTGACCTATATTTCGTGTTTCATTGACATTGGTAAAAATGTGTTTTGAGTTTGTTTCTCAAGCTCTGTGTATCCTAGAATCGTCAAACTGGATGATTTTATGCATCTGTTAGCACCACACCCTTTATGACAAAAGAATGTCACTGTGACCTACATTGTGCATTTTACTGGCTATGGTTAAGTTTTGGGGTTTAGCTCAAAACCAAATAGGTAAAGTTTACATTTATTTGGAATTGTTTATCTTGCAAGGGTTTCTGAGCAATTCATTTTTACATTTTTTGAATTTTACATTTGGTCTGCACCATATAGTAACTATAATGCTGAGTTGCCATAAAACACTATTCCATACATATCAAAACTGCAGAAAGTAGTTAGACTAAATTTGACAGAAAACATTTTGGCATGGAGGCCTTTGAAGTTTCTATAAATGATGATGATCTGCCTTCAAATATGGCTTCCTATACAGAAATATTGAAAAATCTATGACTAAATATTTTCTTGAAAACCGCTGAACAGAATTTGATCAAATTAGGTGCATTGCATGAAGGTCTTCTTTTTTTTTTTTTTAAGTATCATACTTACCCAGATTTCTTGACCAACAGCCCTTGCATTTGGCTTTTAGATAGATGTTGGCATGTCAGAAATCTCAGACTCACTTGGGCCTCGCTACACTGCACAACCTTTCTTGAAAAGCCACCTACAGACTGTTGAGGGAAGTATGATGTATAGGTACATGGGAGAATTAGAATCTTTATATAGCTTTATATCCCCAAGATCTCTGATTTATGGAGAATGCAAATGTAAATAATTGTATTGTTCTGTCTGTTCTATGCAGTGACAAGACTAGTGCTCTGATTGTTGGCTTGAAGCCAAATACATCATATCAGTTTGCAGTGCAGGCTCACACATGGCAGACCAGAGGGAAATTCAGTGAACCTGTTATTCAAACTACAAAAGAAGATGGTGAGTAGATCTGTACATTGCTTTCTTATTTTAATGCTGTTCATTGTTTCCTGGTCATAATGCTATTCATAGGAGTCATAAAGGTGACGCATTATAAGTGAGGTAGCCTGTTACTTGGAGTTGTTCCAACAAGACTGTCTCAATAATGTAATGAACCATAAAAATAGTATACTTAATGATGTGTAATCACATTATAATTGGATCTCGTAAACCAAGAACTTAAATTTGGTAGAATTGATCAAACAGAATTGGACCAATTTTATGCTATCCATGACCGTACATACCATAGATATTCGCGTATAAGCCGATACCAACTGCAAACTGCATTGACCCAGATATGCTGTCGCATAGTGCGATGGCAGATCTGGGTCTATGCAGTTTGTATGGACTAATTAGTAGAACAAACAACATAGACCCTTATCTGCTGGCGCATTATGCCTATGTTGTTGCATTTGAACACGGTTTATACACGAGTAAATATGGTATGTGATAAAAGGAGTAGCAGTATACTGAATGGCTTTATAGGAAGGAATCACTCGAAAACCATTGACAGAAAGCATCCTGGCATAGAGGTCTTTCAAATCTGTGCACCTGATGCTGATTTGACATCAAACATGGCTCCATTATTAAAAATGTAAAAAACCGTTAAACTGCTGATCAGAATTTGACCAAAAGCATCCGGTCATGAAGACCTTTCAGGTTTGTACAAACGATGCCGATTCGCTATTAAATGTGGCCACTGCTAATAAAAATATAAAAACCTTTAAATGACTTCTCCATTGAAAGGCATTGAACTACATGCCTCAAGTGTGCAGATGAAGCTCATAATTGCTTAACTTTTTTCAGTGCCATCTGAACCACTGAATGTTCGAATTCATTTCCTTGCACCACAGAAGGTGCAGGTAGAGTGGTCTCCCCCTGCCTCTCCAAATGGGAACATCACTGGGTACATCATCATGCATACCACATCACCATCAGATGAATGGGAGACATTCAAGACAAATGGTAAGTTTTGGCATATAAATCTGAAATAAAGGCTGGCTTATTATCTCTCTCTCTCCCTCCCCTCCCCCCACCCCTTCCCACACACACACTTATTCATTGTTAATTTTAAAGTTTGATCAAAGTATTCTTGCAGTTGATCATGCACAGTTCTCTCATGGCATGATTTACTTTCCTTGGTTAGTTTACATCTTGAGCTTTATAGATTAACTGAACATTTTTTTTTTGCATTCTGAATAATAATAAGCTAAGACCACATCAGGAATTTCATCTTTCCTGCTAATGGTAGGCATTACATAATTAGAAGTGAACAAAAATGCAGGGGTTGGAAATGCACAGGGCTGCACTTGTGTTCTTGAACTTGTTGGATATCATCGAGTTTATGCCAAGTTTATGTGGGCTATGCAAGGGTTATGGGAGGTGCTGTAAAAAACAACATAAATACATATAACTCTATCTTCAGTCATTTACTCTGTTCATGTTTGGGAATGTACTGTAAAGGCATGGAATACAAATGGGAATAAATGTCCTTGCTTATGCTGTACTGTTTTATCTTTAGGTAGAACAGTGTGTCACATTGAACAAAAGGAAAGCTTGGCAGGAATTTGTAAACCATGTTGATGAAAGCTGTAAGCATTTGAATTCATAAACAGAATTCTGATGCAAGTTTGTGTGGTTATTTTTAGGGAGTGTGACATCTGTGACGATCCCCATCTTCAAAGCTGATGTGATTTATTTACGACTGCAAGCTTACACACAGGCTGGGCAGGGGCTGCTGTCCAACATTGTAAAAGCACAACCACCAATAGATGGTAGGTATAACACATTTAAATTTGCCTTTATGTAACTCAATTTTAAGCATTAGGATTTTTCCCATCAAAGTTAAGTCCATCAATGACAAATGTATGCATTACAAAAATGGTTGTGGATTATAGCGTTTATACTGTCATATATTGTGAGCAAGAGCAAAGTATGTGGTGATCTTGCAAGCCCCATTGTTCTTGGGATGACCAAGTACAATATAAAGATGACTACATGCATTGACATACAGAACAGCACGTATATCGGGTAAGACTGTCTTAGTACCCATTTAAAATGTTCATTCCTTATGCATGTGCAAAGTTGTTATCATGATCAACCAGATACTGGAATCCGGTCTGTTCAACTGTCAATCAGCTTGTAGACGAAAGAAACTATGTAGTCTGATTTTTTAAATCGAGATCTACTTACAATATGTAGATTTGATGGGCATCGTTACAAGGTCGTGTTCTGTTGTCCTTGTTCATCAATAAAAGTATTGCTTTCATACTTTTGAAAGTGAAAAATGTCATTACTGACGATAGCTTGCCATTGCAGAAAAATACAATGCTTTATCTGGTAGGTTACTAAACTAAGTGGATTGGGAATTCCAAAGGTCACCAGAACATTACCTTTTTATGTTTCCAGTCCAGTCTCTATTGTGTTGGAGATCTCGACTTGAAATAGATTCAGATACTCGGCTGTGAAAGTAACATCAATGCCCATTCATTGAGTACATTGTTATCCAGCATGTGCTGATGAGTGTGATGGCTTTTTTTTTTTTATGTAGCTATATTGCACAATGTACATTCGTTTTGAGAAGATTGTCAGCTACTGAAAAGCAGGAATGATGGGCCTGTCAGAGATCAGGAATGAAATAAATTTGGACACTACTGCCCAGAAGAAGTGCAGATAAGTAGAACACGTGGGTTATTCTTGGTGTACTATAAAATGAGAATGTTTCAAGGTATCTGATCAATTGTTACATTTTACATATAACCAACATCATGGTCATGGTTAGGAAGTAACATTGAAAGTAAAAACATCGAACCGTAAGACACTGTTAATGATTCTTTGTCACAAATTATACATATTATGTTATGTTCATACATATTACACCGTTGTTGTACTCCCTGATATATATATATATATATATATATATATATATATATATATATATATATATATATATATATATATATATACACACACACACACACACACACACCATCACCATCAGTTTTGACCATTAGAGAATGCATGTAGCTGCAACTAAAAAGTGGTTGGTGATGCTGGCATTGGACAGGAAGCAACCTTGCATAAAAGGCCTTTCAATATAGGACCAATGATGCTGATATGAATTCACACTTTGACTCTCATTATGACAAAGCTTTCACATTAAGGAGCTTCAGAGGTCACTTTGGGTAAAATGATATATGTATAGAAACAATTTTGCCATTTAAATGCTGAAACAAAGCAGAATTTTGCATATGTTACGTAAAAGTTTGTCTTTGAAGTTACAACTATCCTTGCATATTTTGAACATTTTTTTTTTTTGATGCCTTCAAAAGCAACCCTCTTTTGCGCAATGCATTTAGAATCCGACCATTTGCAAATAGTATGTAACTCTTCTGTCTCCTTGGAGAAAGTGTAGATCGGTCTAGAGTGTGGTCAGCTAGATATGTCTGAAAGTTTCTGAAAATAATACACATGGAGGATAGGTGCATCATGGTGCATTTGGCTGGCAAGGCTTTCACTTACCGTATGTACTTGTGTATAAACCAGGTCCAAATGCAAACAGCATAGACCCTGATCTGCTGCCGCATAATGCACCGGTAGATCAGGGTTGTGTTGTTTGTTCTGCTGATTAGTCCTTACAAACTGCATAGATCCAGATCTGCCAGCGCATTATGTGACGGCAGATCTGGGTCTATGTAGTTTGCAGTTGGTATTGGATTATACGCAAGTATATACAGTAACTCTATTTTTGTTGTTGTATGTAATGAACAATAATACTTCATTTCTGTATGTACAACATCAGTATGTATATGTCTTGTTTCCAAGTCAGCTTGTAAGATGTCATTATTTGTGCTTCTTCAGTTTTAATAGTTCAAGAAAAGCATTGAGGAAATTGACCCTTTTACCAATACACAAAAAGAAAAGCATTGAGGAAATTGACCCTTTTACCAATACACAAAAGAAAAGCATTTAGGAAATTGACCCTTTTACCAATGAAAAGAATTTAAAAACCATGCAGGATTTATTGTTGTTGTGACTTTTCCCAAACATTGGGCCCAGGCTCCATTGCCATTGCCAAGTGCTGTGAATGCATTTTTTTTCTTCATGGGTATATAATTCTTTCTAGTTTTGCTGAAATGATGTCTACATCAGTTCTTAAATTAATATACATGCCACTGAATGTGTAAGGGGTCCAAATTTCTTTGAAGGTCAATCCTTTTTTTTGTTATTTCATAGTTTGTAGCAACCTTAAATCGACAAAAGGTGCCATTACAGTCTTTTCATTTTCTTAAGTGAAATAAAGGATATTTGACTGAAGTATTTGTTCTGTATTTCAGAACCTAGCTTAGGAAACCAGGACATCTCCAAGGATCCCAAGTTGGGCATCATTGTGGGAGTGACCATTGCGGTTGTCTGCATTATTATCTGCATTATTATCGTTCTCTTTAGGAACAGGTAAGCACCTGAAGTGGAAGCTGGAGAAGTCAGTAATGGTTTTCTTTAATTGGGCACAGTTAATTATCTCCAGAGCTTACATGGTTTGTACAACCTTGAAAAATTCTTGAATTTGAGGGGTTGCTTTGAAAACTCTTTGAATTTTTAAAAAGTTGGTTTTTCTCATTGAAAAGATATTGAATTTCTTGACAAGCTCTTTGAATTTTTCCTCCAAACTCCTTGAATTTATCTTAGGGAATACACAGCATTAAAACAGAATGAATATATCTTTTTAATTGGGAGATATTATTTGAATATCTTCCATAAATAATGAATAGATAAATCCAGATAATGGGATAAAATTGGGTGGATCAAATGACACATGACATGGGTCGTTACCAGATAGAGTAGTGTCCTTCGGCTCTAATGGCACTATAATTAGTTACATATTTTCTTCTACTTTTGTACCTATTTATGTAATGATGAACAAAAGTAACATATGGAGAAATTTCAGTTTCTGTTAGAAACAATACTCCTTGAAAACGTTTGGAAATCATTGAAAACTTACTGAAAAGTCCTTGAGAAACAACTCGGGGGCTGTATGAACCATGTCTTAATATTGGGGACATCATGATGCTTTCTGTGTGCCTCTGTGTGTGTTAACAACTGCTGGGTAGAAGGAGTATTCATTCCATTGATCATCTTGTGCTTCTTTGGCACTGAGTGCATTCTGTTCAGTAAACCAGCTTGGGATGCGCTCGATTCAGTCTAAAATCAACCGTAACAATCTTTTATCTTATTTTCAGGGGTCATATTTATGCACCCTACAAGTGCCATAGCACCAACTTTCTTGCATTGAAGATGAACAATATGGGGCAATGGCACCACCTTTATTGAACTCGGTAGCAGTCACCAAACTTAGAACATTATTGCTGGCCCATAAGTCGATCTGGAGTACAAGTTAAATTCGCTAAGTTTGTAAATTTTCCATTCGTCATCCGTATGAGTATAAGACGAAGCCAGATCAACACCTTGGCTTTGTCTTTTTCGCTAGTAACTTCCGGTTTCATGAATATTAATGGTATCACTGTATGCTATTCCAGATTAATTGGGAAAATGGGCTGTACATGTATTATGTATAGGATTTATTTATTGGTATGGTACATTGTACGCAATAATATGAACCCCTGTTATCAGAAAGTTAAGTGCAACTTGTATTCTTACAGCAACAGTAACTTCATTATCAAATTACATGTATAATGAGAGAGAGAGAGAGGAAACGTTGTGTCAGTGTGTAAGAACATGTGAATTCAGAGCAGTTTTTAGAAGAACTTGTGGGATGGTCTTTTCTCCTGTGTTCATCCGTTAGCACAAGTTATCACTACTCCTCCTTAACTACTTGCAGGATTGTCGTGAAACTTTACGGACACAGACATCCAATATGGCTATTACAGTGGCCAATTTTTTGAAAATCTTGTTAACACTACTTCTCCTCAGTGGATGGGCATATCAAGATGGGGTTTTCACTAAAAGACTTCTTATGATGTCTAGTTGGTCCTAAATGAAAATGGTGCAGATCTGAGATCCAATATGGCCACCAAGGCAGCCATCTTGAAAAATATTGTTATCGCTACTCCTCCTGAATGGATGGTCATATCAACAGGGGGATTTCACTCAAATACTTCTTATGATGTCTAGTTGGTCCTAGATGAAACGGTGCTGCTTAGACATACAATATGGCTACCACAGTGGCCATCTTGAAAATCTTGTTATTGCTACTCCTCCTGAATATATGGTCATATCAAGATGGGGTTTTCACTAAAAGACTTCTTATGATCTCTAGTTGGTCCTAAATGAACATGGTGCTGATCTGAGATCCAATATGGCCACCATGGCAGCCATCTTTAAAATCTTTATATTGCTACTCCTCATGAATGGATGGTCATATCAACATGGGGTTTTCACTGAAAGACTTGTTATGATGTCTAGTTAGTTCTAAATGAAAATGGTACAGATCTGGGGTCCAATATGGCCACCACAGCAGTCATCTTGAAAATCTTATCGCTACTCCGCCGGAATCAATGGTCATATCAACATGCGATTTTCACTAGAAGACTTGTTATGATGTCTAGTTGGTCCTAAATGAAAATGGTGCTGCTCTGCGATGTTTTCATCATTCAAAATCGTAGACATGGTTAAAAGAAAGAAATGGTCTTGATTTCCTGGAAATTCTTTGTGCCTAGTAGAACGTTAGTCCCTTCTAGGGACTCTTGTTATTTGTAGCTTTTGGAGAGAGAGAGAGGTTACAGGGTTATTGTAATCTGTGTTGTTCATTTACCAGATGATTGTGATCTTACTCATATACAGGGGCATTATTATATTCCATTATCAATTAATACCTCTGAATAAACAGTTCATTCTTGTTTTAATTACGATATCCATTGTCACAAGAACCACATGGCTTTGAAGTGTTATTGGCCAGGTCATTCCAGTTGACACCTGTTTGATTCGACAGACAAGATCAAATTAGTGAGGCTACCAATAGGGAAATGAGGCTGACCATAGGGTATTGTAATCGATCCTGTAAAGCATGTCTGGTACTGTGTAATGACAGGCAATGACATGTGCTTAATCGTATAAGTTCTCGACCAGTGATACCTTTTGTTCTCGCCAATAGAAGTGTTAGAGCCTTAAATTCATTGGCACAGATCAAACCAAATGCCACCAAACTACAGGAAGTGTACATGCATTTACTGATAAAGGGTTATCTTATTTGGTGGGAATTGAGATGTCATTGTACTTGCAAAGTAAACAACACGTATGCTAAATGGTCATTCTTGGGATTTAAAGTAAATGGAGTCTATATGGATATAAATATTGTGAATATTTAAGTATAAATTATAGATCTTTTAAACTGAACAAATATGGTATGTATTTTTATCATTTCCATTTACTATTTTATTACTGTTTTCTCTCTTTGAGAAAAGCTTCAGCTACAAGGGGGCAGTAAGGTACGTTAAGCAAAATAACATGAAGAAGGGCTGAAATCTCTCTCTCTCATCGGAGCATATTTTATTTCGATCACGAGGTGCAAGAAGAAAAATGTTCGATGGAATACCTATGTCCATGTCATGGTTATTCGTTTTTTTACTTAGACATTGTCTATTCTGATACAAATGTATGTAAGCAAATTTGAACAACACATATTAATAGTGCATGCTATTTTAGCGCAATTATGTCTGATTCACGTGAATTTAATACTAACGATCATGTAATATTTTGGAATCCTTCTCAGTGTCGGGTTCTATATTTTTTCGTACACGATCTCTTCCCCAAAATGAGAATGTTTTTTTACATGTTACTTTTCGTACTTTGAAAAAAAAAAAAAATTTCATGTACGAAAAATTACACTAAATATGGTGAAGCAATTTCAATGACATAATCCATATATAAGTCAATTCAGAGTACAAGACAGAGTCCAGACTTCCAGGTCAAAAAGTATCGACTTGTAAGCTGGCAAATATGGTACTTTTCTTGCCCATATGGCCACTGTTTGCAAGATCAGTATGATACTTGTTCCATCCCCTACAGTCCTTCCCATTGGAGGGAGTTGAAGGTCATATTCATAAAAATTGCAATTACATTGATATTTTCAAATATTTTGTGACTGACATTTACATATGATCTATCCATTTGCATCGTTTATACAACCCCTTGAATTTTAGAGGTAGCCTTGAATTTCTTTCAAAACTCCTTGAATTTATATAAAAAAAACAAAAAATGTTATACCTGAAGAAAAAAAAATAGATTACTTTTTAAATTCTGAATTTTTATTATTTACTTCTTTTCCAAAAATAATAAATGTAATAATATTGGGTGTATCAAAAGACACATAACATGGATAGTTACAAGATGGCATAACATCTCTTTGCTGTAGCAGCTTGCACAGTAGTTATTGCTTTTTCTTCTATTTATACAGTGATAAAGTAACACGTGGAGAAAGTTCAATTTTGCTCAGAAAAAATACTCCCTTAAAATTCTAGGAAGTCCTTGAAAACGACCATCTGTGTCTCAGTTCAGTGATTTGTCTGTCCAGATTATGGGGTTAGTGGGTCTAAAATGAAAGTTTCAAGTTGGGCAGTATGCAATAGAAAGCACTGGATTTTGTGGGGTGAGCCATTAAAGTTGCTATATTTATGGTTGAGAAAATAAACATGAAGTTGACTGTTGGTGAAATTTTTCACTTCGAGATACTTTGTAAGTGATATTTTAAGTAAACTTGCATTTTTTTAGTTTTTGTTGGTTTTAATTGCATTTTTAGCGAATTATTGGCTATTTCATGCAGAGGAAATGGGAGCCAAGTACCTTTCCCAAGGACACACCAAGACAGCCATACCATGCTGGCCTGGGTGGGTATCGCACTCATGAGCCTTGGCTTACTAGTCCAGCACTCTACCAGCTGAACTACTGCAGCTTTCCTGATTAAACTCCCAACCAAGTAGCTATGAGGCATATTAACCCTTTACTTCATAGCACCTTCCATTGAACTACAGCCCAGTATACACATCTCTTGCTACCATGTACAATGTGCTATCAATAGAACAGCATGCCATCAGTCGACAGAATCTCAATACAGCGGGCCGGGAAAAACTGCACATTGATATATGCATATTTAAAGCGTTGAAATCCAATATTTCGTGTTTATTGTTTCTTCCTAAAGTGTAAACTGATAAACAGCAACATTTTTGCTTAATTGTGCACCAAGCAGTGAGTCACAAGTTGGTGTGCCTTAAAAAGATTCTACTTAGCGTTGTTCTTCAACAATCATTGTCCAAACATGTTTACACTGAAATGCGGTAGAGGTGTCCAAAAAGGTGCTTGCATTGAAATGCAGTAGGGGCTTCCAGAAGCACTTGTATATGAGGAAAGGGTTAATACAAAGTTAATAATACGTGTAATTACTGATTATGGAATTTAATCAACTTTTTACAGCTGCTTGACTTTGCCATAAAATTGAGTCATTGGTTATATTTTAATTATGTGTCACATGTGGAGACCACTTGCAGGCCAGGCTTATTATTTGTCATGCATACAACTGGAAACAGTGTCTCTGCTTTATTTGTGATGATAGCATAATACTAACCCCACTTGCTCCTGGTGTTTTTTTTTTGGGTTGTGTTTTTTTTTTGGGGTGTGGGTGGGGGTGTTATGTTGAAAAAGTATTATCTTCAGACTCTAGTTATGTTATAATTTACAGGTGTTTCACCTCCAACTACATGTATAACCAGACACAGACACAGCCTGCTCAGTTCCATGGCAACGGTCATGGAAATGGACATGCTGTGAGCCCAGGGGATGATTATGAGTCACCAGAATTTCAGATGGAGATGTACACACCCATACTGACCAGTTTACCAGAGAATGAGAATGCAGATTCAAAGGTAAATAGCCATTGTTGCAACACATTGAGAACAAAACTTAAACTTAGAGAAAATAATAACGATTCTCAGTGCCTTTACCTTGCCATTCTTTAATTTTCTGTCCAGCTAGAAGGAATCGATGAAGAAATTAAACTATCTTTTCTGTATTCATTTATTTAATTCCATTTCAAATCAATCAATTTTCCAAGACAATGGAATTTAAAAAAGCGACAATATTCCATAAACCTTTTTCATTTCTTTAAGCAACACATCATTCTACATTCACTTTTTAAACAAACTTTAAAAAATTTCTCTACAGCAGGTTAAGGATTAAAATCCTTAAGATCTGGACCTGGTGTTCCTTGGGTTGCCATTGCATTTTTTCCTTCCACAGTCGCAACAACCTGTGCATAAATCTAATAATGTTCCATTGTTTTCTCATTTTTCGACCCATGGGAATGTCTTATTCCATGATTCATTCCATGAATCTCTCATCTCTCTGACGTTCTGTTTTCTTTATCAAAACTAGATGCATCTACTAATTTCTGTTGGCCAATCTGTCGAAAATCATGCTCATCTTGCAGCCTTGCACTTGGCACATATGATAATCACTCAAAAATGAAAGCATATCTGTGAAACACACCAAAAAACAGCTGATTTTATGACGATTTATGACGAACAACATGGGAGTTGGTATTCCACTGACAAACAAAAGAAATCCCATTATCTTTGCACTATTTTTCTATATAGGGTATATGATAAAATGCAAGCATTCCATACATCGCATAACAATTTAGAATTAAAAATACAGGTTTTCCAAAACATTGCATAGCAATTGATAATTATGATGGATCAAAACTGTGCTGAGTAATGTTTGTCAAAGAGAGGTGTCAAATCATGCGCATGTAATAATTAGTCTTTGATCCAAATGATAATTAGGACCCAACAGTCAATTAACAGGTGTCTTTATCTCCTTTTCTGCTAAGATATAACCTATGCAGCTTCACCTAATCCTACTACAATCGCTTGAACTTAGATTGCTCGCACACTACATGAATGATACTCGCTTTGTAGAAATGGATCAAATGAAAGAGAAATTTGCTGACTAAAAAAAAGTGTACATTGGACTGAGCTGTTGGAATTTTCATGCATCCAGAAATGAAAAGCATGCATACTTTTACATGGATTTGGGCGTCCTGGAGAACTCTGAAAGCAATTCTGGCTTTCGGCTAAATGATATCTGTCCAGAAGTCGTTCTTGGCCGTCTGTCTGAACATCTGGCATTAACACTGAAGTTAGGGTTTACATTTATGTCGTTTTCTCAAATTCTTTTATTTTTAGAGTTACATTACTTGGTATGTAAATGTTTAGTTCTACAGCCATCAGTGAAAAGAGGTCACTGGGACCTATATTTTATGTTTTGCAATTTGACAATACTGCTATTAGCAGTTTTCTTGCAGAATCTCGATTCTGAGTTGAATCGTTGTGCTCAGCAATTTTTACGGATGTGTGAAAGTGTGTCGTTTTTATCTCGAAAGATGTGATGCAGGTTTTTTTGTTTTTTTTTAAAAAAAATTTAATTTTTTATGTAGAAACCTTAAGTTTCAATATTCAATAAAAAAAATTCTTAGGAGTTTAAGTGGCACAGATGCCCTAATTAGTAACCAAAAAGAGAAGATTTTGTTTTCTGTTTTTGAGAAACCTTATAACTGAGGTTAATGGAAGTTCTCTTAACTCATTCGGCCCCGATCCCGCCTGTAGGCGTGATCCGGTTTCTGCATTCAATGGCCGATCCCGCCTGTAGTCGTGGTTTGTTTTCTGCATTCAATGGCCGATCCCGTCTACAGTCGTGGTGAATGTGTGTTAGTAACAACGTCTCTGATTGGTTACAATTGGGGTTTTTCCAAGAATTTGACGATATTAAACCAATCAGAAATGATTTTTCTTTCGTTTGTGTAAATTTGAATTATTCATAAGCCAAGGTTACTAATTGAGAGCAGTTTTACTACACGTGTTTCATTCATGAAAAATCGTAAACAATGGCGGACTTAAGAGTGATATTTGATGAGAGCGAAAACGAGGAATTATTCGGGTTTGATCTCGAAAATATTGAGCAAGCAGAGAAAAGATATGTTCGGCAGTTGGATATTTTACGAGATTTAGACTCGGACATTGAAGTTTCTGAGATTGAATCGTCAGAAGAAGAGGATGCTGATAGCGACGACGATACAGTTCTTGCGGATCTGTAAACTGGAACGATCATCTTCGGTCTGTCCAAATCGATGATTTTACTGGACAAATAGCTTAAAAAATACATGACTGTGGACAAATTTATTTGGAACAATTGGTGAAAATTTCATGGATTTTTATTGGGTATAAGAAGGGAAATTAAGGTAAGAATGAATACATGTGCATGATGTTTACAAAATTTTGTAAATAGGTAAAAACTCTCTGGGGCACAAGCAGCTAGACACAGCTTAGTGCTGCTGGGGCATAGCAGCAGTGCTACTGATAACAGTGCTGGGGCTGAATGAGTTAACTTGGTTCTCTTTCACTTAACACTGTCAACACTTGGACAAAATTAACAATGGCCCCAACCTGGAATGGAAACTAAATGAAAGCTGTTGTTTTGTCAAGGGACACTGATTTACCAGTGTTTTTTAAACTTTTATTTGAAAGTTGACATAATTTCAAGATTTCCCCTTTTTGATACATTTTACATATTTCCCATTGTCAGGGTGGAGGTACAGAGGCTGTCATACTGACTCCAAATGGAGCAAAGTTCAATGGGTTTGTACCTCTCAAGAAGAATGGTTTGAGAAACGGACATTTGCCCAATGGTCACTTGGCTTATGTGCCTGCTCATTATGGAACAGAAGACATGGACCCTGAGGTAGGAGACTTGCCTTATTTGTTGGTCTATAATGCGTAGTTTACTGTAAAGGATGCCAACCCGCATCTGCCATCGAAAGATGCACCTCCAGATCTGGGTCTATGCTGTTTGTTCTATTTCTGATTTCAAGAGGACTGCATAGACATGATTGGTGCACAGTTTGACAGTATATCGGGGTATAAGTCTTTACGTTTTGGGATTAATTTGGGTTAATACGGTAATTATAACACTTCCTCCTAGAAAAAAACCTTCATTATAACATAGTTCCTGTTTTATAAGATGGGTATAGTCATGGATTCCATTTCATTATTCTGTAATAGAATTATATGTATTATGTGCTTCACTATAAGGTAGTATACTCTATGGCTACCATGGACAGCATTATAATGTATATGATGTAGTAATGTAACCATCATACTTGTAGCTTGAAGGGTTGCTTTTGCAGTCTCATTTGGATGTCCAGAAAAGAAAATATCGGAATCTGGCTGTGTGATAACCTGGAAATGAAGTTACCATGATGAATTCCACACTTGGTTTCTACTGTGGCAATTATCATTTTCAGGAAACAAAGCAGATTTGATATGCTGTTAGTTTATACGTGATCTTGTTTAGATGGATATTAATTTGCACATTGCCAATCTTTGGCCAGTCCAAATTAAACTAATTGCATTTTGTCTTCATGTTTGTTGAGAAAAATAGAAGAAAAAAAAATGTACATACATAAAATAATCTCTGTTGTTTCAGTTGCTTAATGAAATAATAATTTACAGGTAAACAACAAATGAACAAAATATTGCAGACTTGATTCTGTACATATTTTTCACTTTGATGGTTTGGCTTTCCACTCTGTCTTTCCTCCTGTTGGTATATCCATAAGTCAGTCTGCAAAATTGTTTGTTTTGTTAATTGAAATTGTACAATACTAATGAAAAATCTTACATAATGGCTTTTTCAAATGAAATTTATGAAATAAGTGCATGATTTATATCTTTTGCAAGCCTTGTCTATCAAAAGATTGAAACCATGTCACGAGTTTTGTAAATTTCATTAAAAATGAGCACAAGATGCAAGATTTGATTCTCAAACAACAACAAAATATATTTTTCACAAAATATTTTGAAAATTGCATTCTTTTGGCCAGAAATTAAAAGCTAAGATCTAAAAAAAATTAAGATAACGAATTGCAAAAAAATTAAGATAAACTCATCCAAATGAACATAAACATGTAGTGCTACAAGATAAAATGTAAAGATCCAAATCGGGTCCAAGCAAAAGCAACATCATAATGATGACATTGTGTGATAAAGTGTGTGATAAAGTATAGTATTAAATACTGTGTGAATAATCCAGCATCATAATGATGACATAGTGTGATAAAGTCTAGTATTAAATACTGTGTGAATAATCCAGCATCATCATGATGACATTGTGTGATGAAGTATAGTATTAAATACTGTGAATTATCCAACATCATAATGATGATTTTGTGTGATAAAGAGTGTGATAAAGTATAGTATTAAATACTATGTGAATTATCCAACATCATAATGATGACATTGTGTGATAAAGTTTGTGAGAAAGTATAGTATTAAATGCTATGTGAATAATCCAGCATCATTATGATGACATTGTGTGATAAAGTATAGTATTAAATACTATGTGAATAATCCATATCATAATGATGACATTGTGTGATAAAGTATAGTATTAAATACTGTGAATAATCCAACATCATCATCATGATATTGTGTGATAAAATATAGTATTAAATACTGTGTGAATAATCCAACATCATAATGATGACATTGTGTGTTAAAGTTCAGTATTAAATACTATGTGAATAATCCAGCATCATAATTATGACATTGTGTGATAAAGTATAGTATTAAATACTATGTGAATAATTCAACATCATAATGATGACTTTGTGTGATAAAGTATAGTATTAAATACTATGTGAATAATCCAACATCATTATGATGATATTGTGTGATCAAGTATAGTATTAAATACTATGTGAATAATCCAACATCATAATGACGACATTGTGTGTTAAGGTATAGTATTAAATACTATGTGAATAATCTAGCATCATAATGATGACATTGTGTGATAAAGTGTGTGATAAAGTATAGTATTAAATACTGTGTGAATAATCCAACATCATAATGATGACATTGTGTGATAAAGTATAGTATTAAATACAATGTGAATAATCCAACATCATAATGATGACATTGTGTGATAAAGTATAGTATTAAATACTATGTGAATAATCCAACATCATTATGATGACATTGTGTGATAAAGTATAAAATTAGTATTAAATACTATGTGAATAATCCAACATGGCTTCTCCATTGTAGGAAACTCGTGGTCTCATAGCAGCCATGTTGGCAGCTACAGAAGGCAGTCGCTGTATTACAAGTGGTTCAGGAGATGACAGCTTTACACCCAGGCATGAGGAAATGGGCTCCCTGGATGATATTGATCACAGCCTTGAGGGGAGTGACCTGGATGTTCGAGGGGGGAGTGGTTGTGATGCAGCCAGTATTAGCGATTGTGACAAGTTCTCATCCACCCCACTTTACACTACCTTGACACTGCACCAGGACTCTTCAGAAAGTGGTAGTAGAGGAAGGGATGTTGGGGGACACATGTCAAGCTACCTCAATGGCAGCAGTAATTCTGACTGCTGCATTTCAAGTGGTCATCCAATTAGTGGTGAAAGCTGTGGAGTGGAGGACCTAAGCTCAGGGGCTGAAGATGAGCAGTCCCAGTCAGATAGGGATGTGGTGAGACTTGAAGTTGGAAACAGGGTTGGAAAGTTACCATCATCATGGCAACAGCCACTGGTGTCAGGCAGCAGCCAGAATCCAGAAATGATATCATTACCTCAAAGCAACATGTCTTGTGACAGGTTGCCATTGTCATCATCATTACCTCACAACATGTTACAAACTAGTTCCTCTACTTTGGACTCCTCAAATTTAGTACCTCAAAAAGGTCAAAGTGGTTCTACCTCTGCATCTCAGTTGCAACCAGCTACCTCAGTTTCTACTCAGGCCTTTAGTACCCATTCTCCGGGGCAGAATAATGTTGATGTCGCTGCACCAGCTGTGGAGGAGGTTCATGGCAGCACGAGCAGCAGCAGCAATCCCATCATGGGGGGTAACACACAAGCTATTTCACCTTCTCCCTCCTCTACTCCTCCACCTCTTCCTCCACCTCGTTCATAAAGTTGCTCCATCCCCTGGGTGAGAGACTTTAATAATTCATCTCAGGGAGCATGAAGCCTCTACGCAGAAAAGTTCACTCCACCTACCCATCCTCCTCTCTTGGAGGTCCATGGGGATACAACACCTATACAAATACCTCAGGATATTGTCAAAGAAGGATCACAGCTGTCTGGTGGTAGAATAAGCCCAGAGTTTGACAGCAGGAAGACCTTACATACAAACAGTTATACTGTCTACGGGAATTACTCACATGACTGGTTCAGTAATTATTATTATTCTTATTTATGACAGTTTTTAAACTGCAGCATGCTTTATACGTGCCAGTTCTTTTCGGGAGGATGCGGGTACCCTTGGAAGACGGTTTTGATGTTTTATGTTGATGGCATTTGCTACATAGAGTAACCCAAGATGTTACGGATGTTATATAGTGGTAATTAAACAAAAAGTGCTAACCTCACAGAGCATATTATTGGCAGAAAGAGACTGCTTGTGATGCTCGCCCTACGTTGGAGGAATTCAGGGTAACATCGCCATGGAAATGTTACCATACCGGTGGTAGTTAAGCAGCATTGTTCTTTATGATATATACTTAAGAATTCTTTAGTATAGTTATCTCACTACAATTGTGTAACCTCTTGATTTGGATAGTGTTCAATAGTTGTTTTATGTTAATGATGATAATATTGATAATTATTTGTACTATTACGGGATCTTTGCTAATTAGTCTTCAAAGAATGTCACCTCATCTTGTACAAAGGAAGTCGGTGATTAGACATGATCAGAGCCTTATCTTGTGTCATGAACAGAATTAGAGAATTTAGTTTGGCAAACTTGCACATTTCAGTATGTTATATTTGTTCCTGTATCATTTGCCATAAAATTCAAAAAGTTACTTTGATATGCTTTGGTTGCCTCCTCTGTATTCTGTGCAAATGCCATAGAGTGTTACCCATGTCCATACATCAGTCCCATCAGTCCCATTTATAGGGTTTGGATTTGTGGGGTTGAATGCCGTTTTTCAGCACATGATGGGCTATACTTAGCAGTCAGTATATTTGGTGGAGGAAGACCCCAGGAAGAACCACCAACCCATAGGATGCTTCTGACTAGCTTTCTCACATATCCATGTAGCCCGAGCCTAGACTTGAACCCATGCAGACAGAGGTGAGATGTCAGTGGTCTGTAAAGGCGAGCACCTTAGACCACTCAGCCACCTGGGCCTCATCCCATTCATAATGAATTCTCTGCTCAAGAACTTTTGAAGAACTTAATGGATTGAGACTAATTTTGATATTGGCCCTAATATGAAGAATAACTAAGTCAAGTTTTTCTTTAACAAAAATCTATTTTACGTCGGAATTTAATTGACTTATGGGCCTTGTTTGACTTGGAAGTTTGCCCTGGCATCTTGAACTAAAAATATCTATTATACCATATTTGTAGGGGTGTTCTTGTCAGCAAGACACCTGTCTAGTTTTTGAAAACTCGGTACCTCTGTATGGCCCTCATAAAAAAAGACTGGTTAAATAGTGTTAGAAATTTCAGAACTAATGCATTATTTTTCTGCTAGTTTTCAGAACACCATCCCTGCAACTGAAATTGAGGGAGGGAGATACTGGAGTTGGCTTGTCCATCTGTCTGTCTGTCACACTTTTGTTTACTTCATATTATCGTGAACCTATGAAGATATTGTCAAAAATCTTGTTGTGCTTTTGCATCATGACTAGACATTAAGAGTTTATGTCACATATAAGAATGGGCTTTGTCAAATTAGTACTTTAAAGTTGTCTTCCCAGTTTTTGAAAACCGTGTTTACTGTTCATATCTTGCTGGGTGGGTATTCTGTAAGCACTCCATTACTGACAGATAAAGTTAATTCAGGATTTTATGCATAAAGGTAATTTTTTCAGTAATCACTTCATCATTAGATTATTTTTACGTGAACAAGATCCTGCAAGTTTCCATTCACATTTCTTCATAGTACAAAGATCAGACATTGTCAACTATTGCCAAAACTCCCACTTAACATTTTATTTCTTCCTTTGTACATTTTTGAGGTTGATAATGCTGTTATGATTGTTGTTATTGTTTTTAGAGTATTACTATATTTTGGGGATGCTTTTAATACTGGGGACTCTTGCCATGTGGTAGTCGTGAATTATTCTCCTTTTCATAGAACAAGCAGAAAAAGTTGCATTGACTGTAATAATAACATTTACCGAGAATTTTTTGCAGTAGTTTATATCAACAAACTTGCCAAAAGCCTTTAAGACTGAGATCTGGGGTGGGATTGAAATATGGTTGGGTTGTTTAAAGGAGAAACAAGTAGTACAGTGCAGGCCAATTCAAGACTGCATTGTACTAGATGCGAGTTCTTGACTATATCAAACGGAGCTCAGTAATTATTTTAATTGATTGTGAAGACAATGATGTTAGACTATGAGTCCCTGGGTCCCAATATTAGGCACTTCAGTATCCTTAATATGAAATACAGGATGGGATAATTATATATGTCTTATATGTACATTATGTTGTTGTGATGAAATAATATTGAATTTTTTTTATTTCTCTTCCCCCCTCCCCCATGCTATTCAGGATTAATAATTACTCTATCCCCTGTATAACATAGTTTTCTGATCACAGTAGCGTTGAAATTTTATGACATTGCAAAGGAAGTTGTCTTTCCAGCACTACTGGACACTACTACCTGATCATAGTTTTTGTATAGGTTGTTTTTTGTGTGTGTGTATTTGCGTCAATGATACTATACTGTATCAATGATACTATACTGTATCTCAACTGTTTTCAGACTTAATGGACTTTAGTTTAGATGGGAAGTTCTCACTTCATGCACACTGCTGTTAGCAGCAACAGCAGTTGGGGGGGGGGATGGGGGGAAAAAATTTGTGTGCACACTATATTTGTCTAATAGCCCTAAAATGGTAGAAAATGTTTTTAATGTCATCAAAATTAGACTGGGAGATACCAGTCTAACTTTGATGCCATTATGTGTTGGACGACAGCGTTAGACTGATATAATGTTTGTACCTCACTTGGACTACCTCAGGTCGAGCCCTTGCCTGAGTTATACTCAGGGAGCAGTCATTATATGTTTTCAGGCAGGGGCCGACTATTCAGAATTCCGGGTCATCTATCTTGTCAACTGGTTAGCTTTTTTTTTTACAATGAGATAACTTGAACATGATGGCCTCTTTTTCTGTAAAACATGCATGAAGCTAGAGCTGTGAATGTTGCAAAGTGTGCACTGTGGCAGGTCTTCTATATCATAATTTTTTTGAAACTTGCAATATTGAATCCTACAATAAATAATAGTGACTTGTTTTAATTTAAATTTAACTTGAACAGCATTAACATAAATGTTGGAATAAAGTTTTGAAGCATATATAGATACAAATTGACATGTTGCAGAGTTACAATACAAGCACATGTTGACATGTTGCAGAGTTACAATACAAGCACATGTTGACATGTTGCAGAGTTACAGTACAAGCATATGTTGACATGTTGCCGAGTTACAGTACAAGCATATTAAACAGCTCATAGAGCACTAGCATTCATTTTATGTCCATACAGAAAAAATATGCCAGTATTTGAATAATTGTTGTTTTAAATTTTTAAAGTATTTATTTTATTACAAATATATCAGTACTGATTGTGTTTTCCTTCACTGCTGATTATTGTGGTGATGATAAAGTTCTGGTTCATGATTGCCAAATGTGTGTCATGCAATATTCAGGTAACTGCTTTAAAGCAAAATTAGTATTACAGCATTTGTCTGTGGTGTTAAATTCTGGTTTGAGTTATCGGAAGATAATAACCCTTGATACAAGATGCAACCAAAATAGACAAGAGAGACATTTGAAAAAGCTCTAAGAACTTGTGCGTAGAATTTTTTTTTAATTTTTTTAAAAAGAATCATGGTAGTTTATTTTTCAGTCAGTTTGTTGAAAAGCTATAGCCGTACAGGACGAATTGGAGGACAATTTCAAAATAATGTAAATGATAGTGCCACATTTTGTAATAATATTCAGGGCAACTTGAGTAAAAGCACAATCATTGGTGCAGGAAAACCAATCAGGAAGCTGGCTTATTTGTGAGTGAGAGACTGACATTATTAACAGCAGCTGTCAATCCCGTTTCTTTTGTTGCTACTTGTTAATACCCTAGAATGTGTTACTTGGCCCATGTTCAAAAGATCTTGACTATATTCATTTTTCTACAGATCTGAGTCAAATCAGTCACCCTGTGTGACTGGTATGTTGAAAATAAAGGGGCTAGTCTTATCCAATTTGGCTCTTTGAGGACGTGATTCATACAACACTGAAGACACCATTCTTATTTTTGCACATGTCAGAAGTATACCAACACTTTTGCCAAAAGAATATTGAGTGGCAAGAACAGAATAATATGACAAACCAACAAATTAGGGTGTCGCTAATGTAGAAGAAGGAACTTGTATTGCTTGTATTATTATTAAAATGCAGATCAAGCATCTGTTTCATCATTACTGCTTATGATTGAATTTCTTAGTTAGGACAACTAGTTTACAAAGAGAAGTAGAAGTGTATCTTTCAGTTGTCACCATCTTGAAACAGTTTCTTAGGATTCAGATGGGAGTGCCTGACTTTATTGTTAAGATCTGTTTGCTTTCTGATAGAACCACAAAGTACCCATTTGACTGCTTACTTGAATGTAGACTGGTGACATAGAAGTTTGGATGGGTCAAGGATCACATTTGGGTATTTTGGACTGTTCAATCGAAGTTCTACCTATACTGCTATTTCTACAGTAGAATTTGTATATAATCTTGTTCTAGTGAAACAGACATACATTCAGGGAACTACTATATAAACCTTTAAGTGGTTTTTTATCTTCTTTTTTTCAGTTCTCTGGTGACATTTTAGAGTACATCAGTTCAGTTAGTAATATATACACACACACTTATATCAATATATGTATGTACGAGTATACAACTAATAAACCTCGAGGCAGACGACTTTGAATTTCATGGTATAAAATTACTATTTTGTGGATATTGTGCAAACTTTTGCTGTTGCATTTACTCTCCATCAGAAAAATTCTGTCTTCACATGTATTAAGATGATAATCTGTTGCTGTCACACTGTACTTGCTAGTAATTTCTCATCCCACCACAATCCGTTTGATTTTCATTTTCAAGAAACGTAATAGTACCAGTTGAGGAGGAAACATCAACCGAGATGTATATTAATTATATTAATTTATGTGCATATTACCACTATCCATTGATACAGCCTCCTTCTCAGATCATTGCAGACAAAATGCTGGTCAAGAGGAATGGAACTGTATGATTGTTAGAAGTTACACTGTATGATTAAAAGTGCACCCTGATTCCCTGCTGAGTCCTCTCTCCGAGTCATTCAGTGCAGAAAAGACCAAGCATCCGACAGAAGTACTGGTTCCTGGTTGATTCACTCTTTCAGACATTTAGTGTAGAAGAACCATGTATTAGACTAAATTACTGGTAACTGTTTGTCATTGTTAGTCTTTCACCACTAAATCTCTCTCCAAGCAATCTGTGTGCATACCCATTACCAAATTGTTTACAAAATTTAATTTCCAGCAGTCACTTTTGTTGGGGTATATCGTGTTTATATCTTAATTCATGCTGTTGCATGTGGTTTTTAAAATAATTGAAATAACTTTGATATTGTTGGATGAACAGAAATAATGAATTGGCAGTTTTGATGAATCTTTGTATCATTTGGGTGGGTGGAATAGTAGAGGTCTGGCTTCAGTAAATGTAGTCTTAAAAGCAAGCAGTCATTCTTACCATAATAGTTCATTATTTTCTATTTAAAAAGCATATAGGCTACAATTCTCCTTCTATTTTATGGAGAAAGTGAGCTAAAAAATCTCGATCTGTAAGTTTATAGGATATATTCTGATATTTTTTTAATTATTTTTTAGCGTTCTCTAACCATAAGGCCAAGTGAGCTTATGCTATGACCCAGCATCTGTCATATGTATGTGAACAGTTGCAATTGTAAACTTTAAAAAAAACAAACACTGGACCAATTTTAACCAAATTTGGCGCATAGCATCCAGGCATGAAGGGCTTTCATAGTTTTACTAATAAGGCCTGTCCACCATTGTATATGGCCACCATTAACAAAAATAGTAAAATCCCTTAACACGACTTGGTAGCTCGGTTGGTAGAGCATTGGACTTGTGAGCCAAGGTTCATGGGTTCAGTACCCACCCAGGCCATCCCAGGTCGGCTGCCTTGGTGTGTCTTTGTGAAAGGCTTTTGGCTCCCATTTCCTCGGCAGGATATTTCCATTTGTGTGTTAAAAATGCCGTTAAAATCGGTAAATAACATAATTTTGTAAAGTTTGATGGAAAGCATACTGGCAGGAAGACCTTTGAATTTTGTGCAAATGTTGCTCACCCCTCTTAAAAATATGGTCACTATTCACAAAAATGGAAAAGTCACTATTACCAAAAAAGGAAAAACTTCTAAATAACTTCTCCAAAACCACAATTGAATTTTACCAAACTTGACTGAGAGCATCCTGGCATGAAGACATTTCAGATTTGTACAAATGATGGCTATCTACCATCAGATATGGCTGCCATTACTAAAAATAGAAAAACCTTTAAATTATCTCTCCAAAACTACTAAATAGAGTGTGACAAAGCTTGATGGAAAGCATACTGGCATGAAGACCTTTCAGATTTGTACAAAAGATGCTTTTCTGGCATCAACTATGGCTGACATTACTAAAATAGAATAACCATTAATCATCATCTCAAAAACCACTAGACAGAATTTGACCAAATTTGACAGAACATCCTGACAGAGAGGGCTTTAAAATTTATACAACTGATACTGATCCATCATCCAATATGGCTACCATTACTAAAAATAGAAAATCTTTAAATGACTTGTGCAAAATCGCTGAACAGAATTTGATCATATTTGACAAGGCACGCTAGCATGAAGACCTTTCAGATCTATACAAATAATGCTGATCTGCCATAAAATATGGCTGCTGTTGCTAAAGATAGAAAAACCTTGAAATGTCTTCAAAAAAACTGATTTATAAAATTTTTACCAAACTTGACTGAAAGCATCCTTGCATGAAAACATTTCAGGTCTGTACAAATGATGCCAATCCACCATCAAATATGGCTGTCAGTACTACCAACAGAAAAACGTTTTTAAAAAAAACTCTTCAAAACCACTGAATAGAATTTGACCGATCTTGATGGAAAGCATCCTGGCATGAAAACCTTTTGAATTTAAACAAATGATACCAATCCAGCATCAGATATGGCCACTGTAACTAAAAATAGAAACTGAGTTTGACCAAATTTGACATAAAGTATCCTGGCATAGTGGGCTTTCAATTTTCACAACTGATGCTGATCGGGCGTTAAATATGACCACCATTATTTCAAAATAGAAAAACCTTAAAACCTTCAAACAACTTCACAAAAACCACTGAATAGATTTTGAACAAAAGCTTCTTGGCCTAGAAGTCTTTACATTTTATACAAATGATGCCAGTCCACAATCAAATACAGCCACTGGTGTTAAAAATAGAAAAACATTTAAGCAACAACTTTTGAAAAACTGTTCAACAGAATTTGAACAAACTTTACAGACAGCATCCTGGTATCAAAGGCTTTCAGATTTGTACAAATGCCAATCCACCACTAAAAGAAGATGAACATTTACACAGCTTTATCTAAAATAAACTGCTCAACAGAATTTGATCAACTTTGATACAAAGCGTCGTGGCATAGGGGCCTTTCAATCTTGGGCAAATGATGCTCATGTGCCATGAAGTGTGGATGAAGATAGAAAAATTTGAGAAATCTGGAAACCGTTGTTTTCATGACATGTGCAATCAACAGCATTGAAAGAAATCCATCAGAAAGCATCCTACTGACACAGATTTCTTAATCAACTGATTCAGCATTTGCGTATTGGGCTGATTTCATGTGAGCAATCTCATAACCAGTTGGGACTTTTGTTACATAATTTTAATGACGACCATCCTATCCTGGGAGGTGTACATTTCACTAACACATTATATGTTCTTTTTTTACCTGCAGAGCAACTAAATAGTAAAGTAATGTCTGGCTAAAGATTGTACATTTTGCAGATTGCATTTTTAGATTGGATTGTGCAAGTTTAATTCTTTGATCAAGTGGGCTCATTTTTACTTTTGTTTGGGTTTGTCAAATTTTTTGGAATCTGAAAATGTGTCTAACATATACTGGCAGGTCTGTAGCTTAGTACAGTGTAAATGGTTTAATGAATGCTCAGGATTTGTACTTTGAGGACACAGTATGGTAGAAATTTTTTTATGGACATTATATCCTACAATATTTACTTGTTTCATCTGAAGTTCGAGCTAACCACACACACACACACACACCCTGAGTACAGGATATTTATTAAGTGAAAGGATAGATTTTTCTCTTTTGCATGGAATGGCGTTTTCACTTTGTAATGTCTGCCTCATGGTAAAAAGTGTACAGTGTTTGTTTATATCCTGCTATTTGTGGAGAAAACCCTCCCTCCCCTTGACCTCCTCCTCTTTGAAGAACTCTGAATATACCTCACACAGACACCTCTTAATTATTCAGTCTTACCAAAACAATGTTGCACTTGTTAACCATCTGCAGTAAAATAGCCAGCCATCTAGTGGCAGCAACCACTTCTAGATAAAACTGGAATTATTTCGATCAATCTTATAGATGTACAAGTGTAAAGTGTTGTATATTAAATCCACTGTATGGGATTGGAGACTTTTTGTTTTTAGGAATATTTTCATTTTGGATTTTCTTTTTCTTTTTTTTTGAAGGAATTTTTTTTTACAGCACGAAAAACACCAAAATATGCATGGTGTTTATCCTTGTGTAATTCCTAAACATATTTGGGGTTTGATTTAGAGACTTTTGAAGCTATGATGCTGTATTCAGACCTTTTCAAAATGAGATGGAACCGCACAAGCTCATGTTCATCAAAACATGCTTGCCCAAGTCAATCTGCCTTCCTGATATTTGTATTCTCCAGCCATGGATGTTGGCCAACAAGGCGACTAAAATTTGCCATAGTTACCTGCACATAATTGGCACCCAACAGTGACAAGCACAGAGCCAGATCTATTGTCGTTCAATATGCCAACAGATCAGTGTTAATGCTGCTTACATGAAATCATATTAAGAATAGTGTAGACTGATCTATTGGCACATTATGCAATTGTATATAGGTCTGCAGTCAGGGATCCTGAAATTCTAATGGCTTATGACGGACATTTTTTCCTGAAAATTGTTGTCAGCCATATATTATTTAAATTTAAGATAGAAACATTGAAAGGAGATGTAACAAATTCTGAGATAAAAAGAAAACAATATACCTAATTGTTAAATGTACTGGAAAATGTGTCATTTTTGGTTCCGGATTTGCTGCTGCTTCAGCGTTAGCATTATCCTTCCATGATTAAATGGTTTCCTCACAAACTAATTATTTATTAAAAAAATCATTTTTTTTCTTCAGAAGACTATACTATAGGATTTTACTTAACAACTCTTTTATTCCACTCTACTGTTTTAACAATAAGTTATTAATTGATAAGACACCGACTTACATACTACCTTGAAAATACATAAATATCTAATTGATGGGCATTTCGGGTAATGTCAGACTGAAATTTTATTGGATCAAGTCCGCAAAAAAGTCCAGGAGGATGATTATAAAAGTTGGTTGTTGTTGATAAGTCCACCTCTTTTGTCTTGTTTTTTGTGGCTGTAGAGGGTTTAAACAATTGGGAAAACATGATGACCAAACAAGCTTAGTCGGTGACACCTCTATTGATTGTCCAACACTGAAACAATGTTTAAACTAGACCTAGTCACCTTTGAATTCAGCTTAGTGGGTGATACCTTTTTTAATTGTCCAACAGAGAAACAATCGGTAATCTGACAGAGTGACCTTTGAATTTTACTTTGTCAAGATGTTTATTTGGCAGTTTAATGGATAAACAAATCAAAGACAATTTGATATAATGATATTTGAGATATCCTATGACTGATGTCCAGTTGCTCAGAGTTTGTGCCAGTCAAATCCTTTGATCTGCCAAATATCACTGGCGGATACATTTGATTCAGGATCTCTGGTCTTCTCTGTTAACAGTTGGGTGCGTATTTGACAGCAGATATGGTACTCTGGCAGATACCAACTTGATTTGATGAATTGTTTTGTAAATAGTGGATATATACTACTTCATCCTCCTGTTAATATTTCATAATTAATGTCATTCTGTGTTTGTGTTTAACGTAGTTTTGCCATAATCACATTCTACACTCTGGTTGACACACATATGGCTGCAGGTCTATAGAAAGCACTGCACAGTGAGAAGCTGCATTTCTTTTATTCTTTATTTGATATCTGGCCATCAAAACACAAGTGTGTGGTACAGTTATTGTAGGATTGGGGGTGAAGGTGGGGGAGACAAAAGCAACAGTATGAAAGAAAACATGCAGACATTTTGTATGGGGCCATTAACTGAGGTCATCCTTGTGTTTATGCTGACCCACTTTTTGATCTGGATCCTTTTTAAAAATCTGAGTTCAGCATAAAGTGCTAAAATATCCTCAGTTAGTGGTCCATATAATCAGGGTCATGTTTCTCAGCATTGATCTTCACTTATATTAGAAAACGTTACAAACTGACATCTGACATACAAAAAATTGAATATTATTTTGATGTTGGGTGCATGTTTTTGGTTCTTTAGTTAAATACAGTAAAACCTGTCTTCGTAGACCACTGCTATGAAAGAGATCGGCGGCCATGATTGTTTGGCAGAAGGGGTGGTCTTTCAAGAGATGTTGCTCTGTATTAGCAAATCAGTTCACACAATTTTTGTGGATTGAGTAAATCAAGCAAGGAGAACAAAGTTTGAATACATTGCAATAAAAATGTAAACATTTGAGAATTTTATTTCTGTATCTATTTTGAAGCATAAAGAATTCATTGGTCCTGGGAAATTGATATTTTAGCTTAGAAACAGGAGGACATCTGGTTGACATACATAAATGGGTCATATGGTGTACATTATGTTCTGACATGACTGGCAAGTCTTGTAAAATAAATTACACACTTTCATAGTGGGGCTTCATGCAGATTTACTGGTAATTATTTTTGTGTTGATAGGTTTTCTTTTTATCTGGATTTGCCTCCCCTTCATTAGCAACCAGGATTTGCATCTCCTATAGATTTGAAGTTTGGACTGCTCATGGCGGGTAATTAGGGAAGCAAGAATTTGTCATAAGTTGAATTATTAGTTGATCAGGCCTGAATTTTTACGTTCATTTACTACCTCACTTTGTCAAAAAGCACAGCATTTAATTATTTGTACCATACTCCATAAAGAGAATGTAAATGAAGGGGAAATAAGCATACAAATTTATCAATTGATGCTCAGGGAATTAAGTCAATCCAGGGTTGAGTTGGGGGTTAAGCTTATTTTGAATATTGGATTGAACTCCTAGAAGCTGCAGGTATCGTCGGCACTGATTATTCTTAACAAAATTACCATCTACACGCGTAAAAACCGATACCAACTGCAAATTGCACAGACCCAGATCTGCCATCACATAATGCGCCGGCAGATTGGGGTTTATGCACTTTGTAAGGACTAATCATTAGAACAAACAACATAGACCCCGATCTGCCGGCGCATTATGCGACGGCAGATCAGGGTCTATGTTGTTTGCATTTGGACCCAACTTATACACGAGTATATACGGTAATTTTGTTTTAATTGGAAACTGTTTACTGCTTGTATTAGTATTATCAAGTTACAATTCTAAGAAGTTCTATATAGATCCACAATATGTGAAAGGTGGGAGTACTGTACCTCAATGTGTATAGTAAATAGAAATCACCTGATCTTTATAAGCAGTCATTATTTCGCCTGATAATTTGAAGTACTGCTTATCCTATTGTTTTTTTAGATCTGAGAAAATGTAAACATTTTAATAGAATGAAATTAGCATGTCAGGCATATGTAATGAATTTTGTAAATCCTGTAAATTGTATAGGATTGTTAATGAGTTTTATTTACTTGGAGCTGGGAACTCCGTTATTGATTTTGATATTTTTTAAGAACTAATTATGCAGCTTGTTTGGATGTTTTAAAATGATGACAAATTTAGATGATATTTTTACCTTTTTTTTTACATATTGGAAAGATCTGGTTTCAAATACATGTACAAAAACAATTGAAGTTCACTGCTTTATGAGATATTTTAAGTCGTCTTCTGAACCCAATACTTCAATGCATTTTAACTCCTCTTTGTTGCATTTTAGGCTTGTTGGAATTTCTTTTAATACAAAAAAAGGTTTTTTAATGTATCTTATTATAGATTCTTTATTATTTAAACACTACTCGGTTGTTAACGGTGTTAAACATGAAATATCAGAAAAGTTTTACAAAACATGCATATATTTGAAGTTCAGGTTGTATTTTACTTTTTAATGTACTTTTTTTTTTTACTATTGATCTTCAAATTGACACTTTATACAGATAATGAGATGGCTACATTTTTTCTAAACTTCAGTAATGTTAAAATTCACAATTCATCTTATACTGCCTATTTTATTCAGAGAGAAATAAGAGCATGATGTTCATTTTCATTTAGAATGTACCCACTTTTAATATTTGTAAATCTTGATCGGTGTTTTCATCAGTCTTTATGAAATTACTTAAGTTATTAATGATATATTTAGCATTGTTTTGATTGCTTACGACTAGTTTATGAATTAATTTTGATATAATGCAAAAATGTTATCCAACTTTTCTAAATCGGTTCTTGTTATGCAAAATGTCATAAAATTAAATAAGCACATGATTTGTAATTATTGTGAAAGAAAAGTGCTATTATTTAATTTGATTGAAGCTAAAAAGTTTTGGAAAACCAGTACAATTGTGTTCAATTGTTATTAATTTATTTCAGCATTTCTTTTCATCAAAAAATGTGGTAAATTGAATATTCTTCCATAATAATGTCATTTTTTGTCTGCCTTTAGTGAAATTCACATTTTGAACACTTACCTCCGTGAACAACTTCCTGTACTTCATCGTCTCTCTTTTATGAATTGTCACATTTTTACATTGATTGCTGCTGAAGTGTCAGTAGCTCAACAAGAACACGAGATGATGAGGGTAGTTGTATGTACATGTTGTGACCCTGGGGTGGGGCGTATTTTATACTATGTACAGATCAGAAAATATACCTCATAAAGCCACCAACCCAGGGTTACAACAAGCATCATTCACTCGACAGCAGCAGAATTTTAACCTGTTTCCTGTATTAAAGGAATACTCACATGTATATTTTGCATTGTTATTTTTCCCCACCTGCACCCATAGAATGATTGTTACACTCCAGATTCTAGTACATGTATTCTCACTAACTGGATTATACCAATCCATCTTGCTTTATAACCAAAATTTTTATTCTGATGGCCAAATTTCGTTATCAGAACAGATTTATCAGCCTGTAATTATCCGAGATGATTTGAAGATCATAATGTGACCCTGTCTAGAACTTTCTCTGACCAGCCATTAACAAAAAGTTCACTTGGCAACTTGGGGAGAAAAAAAAAATAAAGGAAGGAAATTTTCAATGTGAAGAAGGTGTATGAAAGTGCCTTTTTGGAGGATTTGAATGTTTGTACAATTGCTGCTGATACAGTTGCCACCTTTAATGATGAGATAACCAACTGTGCTTCTTATCAGTCACCAGGTCCAAAGCAGCATTTCATTTTGTTTTTGACGAAATTGTGATAATAAAATTAATGGCTTGCTTAACAGCAATCTGTATGGTAATTTAGACCTGCTGAATCCAAAACTGCTTTTTAACTGTATTTTGAGTATTAAGGTGACATTTATAGGTGCATATTGTTGTAACTTAAATGTCAGATTCGTGTGAGGTACCATCTTGTTTCTTTTCCATGCCCCCACTGTGAAAACGGGATAGGGGATATTGTTTTGCAGCTGTACATCTGTATAGTCGTATTTTCATCCTGAATCCATTTTAGTAGTATTACATCACCAATTGTTATTACATTGCATTTACTTCTCCTGGTACAAGTGTCCATTCGAAGGTGAATTCCCTCCTGCAGAAAAAATAAACAGTCCCAGTCTAATGCCTTAGTTATTTCCGTCATTTGGAATATCATCATCCTTTACGTTTTACTGTGTGTTTATCGTGCATCTCTGGGCACAAAGATTTTTGCTATTTCTTGTGTCTTTTAGCCTAATTGCTGCCAATTGTATCCATTTCTGTGTTTAACTTCGCCATTTCTCCCTAGTTATTGCATGTTTTACATTTATCTGTCCCCTTTTGTGTATTTTGAGGGTTTTGTGCAAACGCTAGCAAAGTGGTGGTTCTACATTTTTATCTCGATGGTAACTGGTGTCGGGTAGGTATTACTCCCTTCAAATTTGCCCGGGCTTTTTTTTTTATTGCGTTTTGTTTCAGCATGTCACAAGCAGTTAGTAAATACGTCCATAAGATGGATGCTTTGGACACTCGCCCCAGCTGCTTGGTATGTGATAAGTGCACATGCATGGAAGAAATACTTTCTGTGCTTTGTGGTCAGATGAGGTGTGGGAATTTGAAGAAAGCCACTGCACTTCTTGTGGCAGGAAGAAGGGAGCCACATCTCCGATAGACCTCCGAGATCCAGGGATTGATCAGTTCACAGTTCAAGGAAGTTGTCGGCAACCAGGAGTCCTGCCTTTCCTTTGAAAAGAAATCCCAGTTATCTTCACCTCGCTCGGGTAGACCAGCATCCAAGTCAAAATGGTCTAGATCATCAGACGAGTAGAGTTCCCTGGATAGGGGTTCCTGGAACAGGTTTCTGTCGCCTGAGCAGTCATAGGCCAATGAACCGTCACCTTGTGAAGAGATAAAAGCTGGGCATATGTAACTAAGCATCAGTCAGGGCTATATATATCGGGCACCAATCGTGGGACAGAATGACAAATACAGGTCAATGGGTACCAGATGTTTGGCAGATCATCAGGCACTGTGCATTATCTACTGGCCACTGGACTTGAGTCCTTGACCAACTGGGACATGGCCTCGAGGGAAAGTGACTGGGTGGACACCTGCCCTTGTCCTATGTTATTTGTGAAACCCCATATCCCTTGGGGACTCCCACTGTTGAGTCTGGAATGGCTACTTCTTCCACCATGCAATCATGGAGGAGTTCCCATGGCCCCACTGGTTGACTGACTGGGTAGGCCATAGGCCCACCTAGCCCTTTTCTCCAGTTTAATTATGAAAGAAAAAGGAGGGGTACTGCCACTCTTCAAATTCTGTATTAAGAGACGTTTATAGCAAGAGTGCTCAAGAAGAGTTTTGTTGTCTGTTTGGCTCAATCTTAATCTCTCTCTCTCTCTCTCTCTCTCTCTCTCTCTCTCTCTCTCTCTCTCTCTCTCTCTCTCTCTCTCTCCTGGGGACTCTGAAAGTGGCAGCGGATCTAACCCACCTAGGAAGACTTCAAATGAGGCCTTCCCAGTTTCTGCTGCTAGCAAACTGGATACGTCATGGGACCCCCTTTTAGCTCGGATTCTTTTGGGGTCCAAATTTTGTCACCACCTGTGTTGGTGACTAAATCAGCAGGGCTGCATCCAAGACGCGTGGTTGTGAAAAACGCGCAAAAAATAAGGATTGAAATGAGCACCTATTTGTATGAATCACACATGCTTATTTCCAAGAGATGCAAAAAATTACCTCATTGCCACTGTATAGTGTTGATATTGTGAACCGCCATTTCAATTGGTTGAAAAGTGATGATAAACGAGGAATGTCTAATTTGGTTGAACTAACACGGATGTTTAATTCCATTCCGGCTGAATGTGATTAGACATGTTCCTTTTGTTAAAGAAAATGCGACTTCGTCATTTCTTAGAAACCGTCGCTCTTGAAGCAACTGAAATGGCAGTCAACAGAGTTGGAATAATGCAACAGCATGATTGTACCTGGATTTACTTTGATAAGGAAAAAGGCACCAGAGTAAGTGTTGTACGAATAAAGTAATTACACTCTTAGCATTGCTCAAGATTACGATAAACCTTTCCGACTCGGAGAGTTACAAGACTCCTGGTCGAGCCCATGACACTTTAACAGGTCCAGACGATATCCACTATCAAATTTTGAAACGTCTGACACTGCTCTATATACACTGCTAAACATTTTCAATACAATTTGGGGAAACTGGCGATTTAAAGCATTCTTGGTGCGAAGTAACGGTGATACCAGTACCCAAACCTGGAAAGGACCAAACTGACCTTTCCAACTATCGTCCCATAGCATTAACGAGCTGTATTTGCAAAACTATGGAACGGGTGATACATGATAGGCTGCTCTGGTATCTCGAACCCAACAAACTGCTATCAGACGTTCAATGTGGATTTAGACACCTGAGAAGCACAATAGACAATCTTGTAAGACTTGAAGCATTTATTGGAGAAGCTTTTATAAAGAAAGAACGTATAGTCGCTGTCTTTTTCGACTTGGAGAAAGCTTACAACACCACATGAATGACTTGGGTCTAACGCGCCGCCTACCTAACTTTATCTCCAAATTTTTTACATGTTTGTTTTTCAAGATAGAATTTTCAGAGTTAAGGTAGGCAGCACCCGTTCTGAAAACTATCCTCAGGATGCGGGTGTACCTCGGGGCACCATATTGTCAATCGCCCAATTGAACATCAAAATCAACAGCATAGTGAAATGCCTTAAACCAGGAACTGACTGCTCACATGTTTATGACTATTTGATCTGATATAGATCAAAGAGTACGCATACTATTGAACGTCAACTACAAATGAGCGTAAGCAAAGTTCAAAAATGGGCAGACGAAAACGGGTTCAAATTTTCGAAATCAAAAACTAACTGCTTTGCTGCCGATTACACCGTATTCATGATGACACAAAATTCTATCTTGGCGGTTGTCTTGTCTGTTGTGGAGGAGAGGAAATGTTTAGGGCTTTTTTTCGACCGTAAACTAACTTTTCTTCCACATATTAGATACCTCGGAGACCAATGTCACAAAGTCCTGGATTCAATACGAGTCTTGGCAAACAGATTGGGGAGCAGATCTTCGGTTATATATGTCATTTGTAAGATCAAAACTCTACTATGGCTCGATTGTGTACGGATCAGCTTGTAATCTTCACTGCAGATGCTTCATACGATACACAGTCAGGGACATGGACTCTGTCTGGGTACATCTAAAACTTCCCCTTCAGAAAGCCTCTATGTTGAGGCAAATGAACCATCTCTTTATCTCAGATGAATGAAATTGGCTCTTCAATATTCTAACAAACTATCTTCTAATCCATCTAACCCCGCATATGTTGTAGTGTTTAGGCCCAAATACCAAACTTTGTACGTTCAGAAACCAAATAGAATACGAATTCGTACACACTTAAAAACAGCAAAAATCAATGTTGGACATATTTCAAAATTCTGTATTACCCGATTCACCACCGTGGTTATCAGAACCTCCCAAATTAATATTTGACCTTTGCGAATTCAAAACGTCCTCAACAAATCCTCTACTTTTTCATAGTAAATTCAATGAAATCGGAGCCTCCTATCGTTGCCGCATGTCACTGTATACAGACGGTTCGAAAGATGGAGACAAAGTTGGAGCAGCCATTGCAACACTCCATGACACCATCTCTGGTTACCGGATAAAGCCTCAATCATTAATGCAGAAATTACAGCTATACTCGAAGTTTTGAACGACGTTGAAACCTCTCCAAAAAAAAAAAAAAAAAATTCATCATCTGTTCGGATTCCTTTTCTACATTGAAAGCCTTGCATAATCGTTAATCTGACAACACGTAATATCCAGATATTACAGAGACATGATGTTCTCATACAACCTCGGAAAAGTATTCTTTATTTTGATTGTACTTTCTCAATGCTGTTCAAAACTTAAGAATTGACAGATGAGTGATTGTATGGTAGAAATGCAGCCTGATTACGGTTGTCAAAGGGAAAACAAGCAACTTTAAAATATGAGCTAAACAAAGAGAATATGGATTGTCATTTTCATATTTTAACACTAATGAAAAGGGGATAAATTATAACACTTACTTTGGTGATGCTTTCATTTTTAGGTACTTTTAATCCCCTATTGAGGGACCCCAACTATGACCAGATTTGCTCCCTTAAGGGGGAGTGGTGAGGACAGTGCCCAAATTTACTAAATTCTAGATGCAACCCTGAATCGAGACAGGTTTCAGACCGGAGTTCCGATACTCACCCCAGAATCTCACTCTTTCAGGGATACCGACGCCTCAAATTCGGGCTGGTGCTCACCTCGAGTCCGAGCGGGTGGTGCTTCAGGGCTTGTGGTCTTTGGAGGAATCTTTCCATCATATCAACAACCTAGAAATGCAGGCTTTTGTCTTAAAACAACTGCTGCGCCAGCTACATAAAACGCCGCTGTGTTATGGTCGCCACGGACAATACGTCAGTCGTGGCATACCACATACGTAAAAGACGCACTCGTGCCCTTCTCTTTACTTGGAAGTCTGGAACCTCCTCAGATGGACAGCTTCATAGGGGATCACTCTCAGAATCCGCCATACTCTAGGCAAGACAAATATCCTGGCGGACAACCTGACCATACAGGGACGGGCGATTCTAAAAGAATAGGCTCTGCACCAATCGGTAGCAGAAAGACTTTTTCCGTCTGTGGATGAGGTCAATGGTAGACGTGTTTGCAAGGAGGTTGAACAACAAGCTACCACTTTACATCTTTCCATTTCCAGACCAAAGTTCATGGGCTGTGGACGTATTTAATTCTAAAGTGGGATTGACTGTATGCCAACGCCGACCACCTTTCATGGGGCCCTGGGTGGCTGAATGGTCTAAGGCGCTCGCCTTTACAGATCACTGACATCTCACCTCTGTTCGCGTTGGTTCGAGTGTCGGCTCGGTCAACGTGGATATGTGAGAAAGCTAGCTTCCCGTGAGTCAGTGGTTCTTACCGGGGTTTTCCCGGGTACTTCCTCCACCAAATATACTGGCCGCCATGTACCATGTATCATGTGCTGAAAAATGGCGTTAAACCCACAAACCTCCCATCTTTCAGAATAATCCCTCAAGTCATTCACAGAGTCAGGACTTCTACGTTAGGGATCATTCTTTGGCCACAACGGTCTTGGTTAAACGATCACCTCGATCCTTTCGGGGACGCCCCCAGGGAGTCACCGCTGAGGAGTAATCTACTGTTGAGGCACAGAGGGACTCCTCTGCACAACAACCCATATATTCTCCACCTTCACGCCAGGCTCGTATCCAACAATCTATCCGCCAAAATCAGTTTCGAGCAGAATTACAGACTGCGTCTCCTAGGCTAGAAGGCAATCAACCTCCAAGGTTTACGACGCCAAGTGGAGAGTATGCTGTAATTGATGCAGGAGGAAAAACATTGATCCGATCTGACCCCTTTTTGACCGTAGTTGCTGATTTTCTTCTCGTTCTTTTCGAAGAAAAAGATTGCTTAACCACCACCAGTAAAGGCTATAGAATAGCCATATCCAATACCATAAGTTCTCTTTTAGTTCCACCATAGAATTGAACCCTCATCTTACAGAACTGATCAAATACTTTGAGCTTCAAAGACTGGTCTCTCGCACTTTCATGCCTAGGTGGAACCTTTCGTGTGTTATTTGGTCGTTGTCTAAATAACCTTATGAACATTTTGAGAACTTTACCTTAAAGACGGTCTTCCTTCTTTCGCTGGCGCCAGAGAGGAGAAGGAGTGAATTCCATGCCTTTCCTGTGGAAGATGGTTGCCAACGATTCAATGCTTCAGTCTCTCTTTGCTAGCCCGACTTTCTGGCCAAGAATCAGCTACCATCTGTAGTCCCTGAACCAATTGAAATCCCAAGTCTCAGTTACGTATGTGCTAGGGATGATCAAAATAGACCCCTTTGCCCGGTTAGAGCCTTACGTTTCTATTTGGCTAAATCAAAAGGAAAAAGAAATGGTCGAAATCGTCTCTTTCTCCCTCTCCAAGGTACCTCTGATATTTCGGCAGCCACCATTTCGAGGTGAATTATAATATCAAAGAACTTACCAATCTCTCACTGAGGAGATCTTTCCTTCATGAGTATCAAAGCCCACATGGTTATTGCTTGTGCTGCATCTTGGACCTTTCTTAATCATTCTTCTCTTGATGTTATGAAAGCTGCATTCCGGCAGTCTCCCGACACGTTCTTATCGTTCTACCTTAGTTCAACGTCGCACCAGAGCGAAGGTGTCTTCGCATTAGGCTCGGTTGTTTCAACCCAGCAAGATGTCAGACCATCCTTCAGTCCGCAGCAGAGCACCCGTCAGACATAAAGACACCTAGTCATGGGGCCATCGGCCTCCCTCCAGGCTGAAAAAGTCAACAAAGTAACAATAACATGTTATGTATTACTGCTATTAAAATGTAGTTTTAATTCTAATTTTAATTATGTTATATAAATAATGAATATGAATATGCATAAACAAAAAAGCTAATCAACAACACAGTTAAATACGCTCTTGCACATCAACGAAATTGCCCCTTGTATCTATCGATAAGTGATTGTATTTGGAAGTGAAACTTTTATTGGCTAATTCAAACAGCTTCAAAGGTCATGTGGGTCAACTTTCTGAGAAAATGTTACTAGGGCTCGCAAGGCTTGGTTAAGCAGGTTTATGGTTGATGCATATTCATTGGAAACGAGAAGATCTTATCTCTATCAGCCATGAGTGAAAAAAGGAGCATAAGATCTCACATAAATTTGATTGTAACATTTATGCATATTAATAAGGTTATCATGTATCATATTGGCTGAGCTGAACTTTACGTGTGTGTGTGTGTGTGTGTGTGTGTGTGTGTCTGTGTGTCTGTGTGATCATATTTTGAGCAAGCTTGGGATATAAACTTATACCAGGATTTTAAATAAGTTCGATATTAGTAACATCACATATGAATGAGACAGACACGTAGGAACGCGCGCGCACACACACACACAGATACATCTGCGTTGCATGTTGAAAACTTTGGTTTCAAAGACGGGAGCAAAGTTTTAAATCTAACAGGCCATAACTCAATAAAAGGTTGGATGGGAAAATGTGATAATCAAACCTGATTAGATCTTTTTATTATGAAGCTTCATAACAAATTTTGTTTCAATCTTTGAAGTTAGTAAAAAGTTGCTGAGCAAGTAGAAATGTGTCCGTCAGGAACTGGTGCTACCGACCTCACCCCACACCATCTTTTGCTTGAGCAAGTGGTACAAGTAGAAAAGAGGAATAACTGATGGTATGTGTGCATGCATGTATGACGATGCAAAAAAACATTTAAAACCGATACAAAAGGGGAATAACTCTAACAAGAGGCCCAAGTGGGCATGAGATCGCTCGCATGACTTGCATGGCTTAACAACTGACGATTTCAATACGCAGACTTATGTAATATTGTAAAAACATTACCATATGTAAACTGTTACGACTCTATGGTCTAAGAAAAATGTAACAGAAAGAAAGTGAAACCAACAAATCAAGTAAAAAATCAACAAGCAATTTATTACTAGATAATTAAAATGAAAAATCAAAAAGTCACTTACAGTAATGTGTTTTGAAATCCTAATAATCCAATAAGAATGATTGTTCTAATCACAAGTCCTAAATATAGAATGTTCCGAATTCACGGCTGTGTCCTTGAATGTTATGATGTGCTAATGGTCTCCAAAGTCCTGATGTACTAGAAATCTTGATGTCCTGATGTCAAAATGAAGTATTCCAAAATCTCTGAATTAGTTCAGTTAAATTCCAAAATCATTAATTAAAAATCCAAAATCCAAAAGTTTATGAACACTGTTATAATCCAATGAATATTTAAAATAATTCCTTAGAATTTGTAATGAATTTTTACAACTGTAATAGCTCTTTACAAGACTGATGGTAATGTCAAAACTGAATAAATGTCCACCAAACATGGTATATATAAAGATTGGTCACATGACAGAATGTTCTAGAATGTGTGTCATCTTAATGGAATTTTACTTGTAAACAAAAATTCAACCTTGACCTTCAAATTGAGAAAACATATTGATCAAAACAACCTAATTCAAGGACACTAGTTAAACATGTTTTTCCTGATAAACATTAAGATTTAAGCAAATATTAAAGTGAAGAAACATTTATAATTTCCTAAAATATTTATAATATTATATAAACATCATACATAACACCTCCCCTCATAAAGAAAAAGAAAGATTTATATAATAAAGCTTTCTTTTGAATATACATCTAATACTATAATAACCAAAATTACATAAGAACATGTTTTATGATACTGGACTTAATTACATCAAGCAATATTACATTTCTAGGCACGTGAGAGTGCATCTGCAATCACATTGTCTTTTCCCCTGATGTGTTTGATGTCAATGTTATATTCTTGCAATATCAAACTCCATCTCAACAATCTCCGATTTGTATCTTTCATTTTGTTGATGAAAGTAAGGGGATTGTGATCACTGTACACAATAATTAGAGAAAGAGCTGAGGTAACATACACTTCAAAATGCTGTAAAGCCAATATCAAAGCCAAACATTCCTTCTCAATTGTGGAATAATTTTTCTGGTGCTTGTTCAGTTTTTTAGAAAAATAACACACAGGGTGATCCACACCACTTTTGTCTTCCTGAATCAATACTCCACCAACCCCTACATCACTTGCATCAACAGATAATTTAAATGATTGGCTACAATTTGGTGCAGAAAGAACTGGTGCATTCTTAAGCATGGCCTTTAACTTGTCAAAAGATTCCTGACACTTGTCAGACCAATGAAATTTGGTTTTCTTACTCAATAAACTTGTCAAAGGTTCAGCAATTTTGGAAAAATTGGAACAAAATTTCCGATAATATCCAGCCATACCTAGAAATCGCATCAGTTGCTCTTTACAAATTGGAACTTGAAATTCAGAGATAGCTTTGACCTTAGCTTCTATAGGTTTAACTTGACCTTGTCCCACAATATGTCCTAAAATTGTGACACAAGCATGGCAAAACTCACTTTTGCTCAAATTAATTGTCAGATTCACATCGCTGAGTCGATCAAAGAATTTTCGAATGGTTTCCAAATGATCTTCCCAGGTGTTGTTGTAGATAATGACGTCATCGATATAAGCGTCACAATTATCAAGACCAAATGTTATCATGTTCATCAAACGTTGAAACGTTGCAGGCGAATATTTCATTCCAAACGGCATGACTTTATATTGATAAAGTCCATCTGGAGTTACAAATGTTGAAATTTCTTTTGCCCTTTCCGTCAGTGGAATTTGCCAGAATCCTTTTAAAAGGTCAAACTTGGTGACATATTCCGCATTTCCAGTTTTATCAATGCAAATCGTCCATTCTTGGGATTGGAAATGAATCAGTTTTGGTGACACTGTTGACTTTTCTATAGTCAGTACACATACGGAATGTATTATCTGGCTTGGGAACAAGAATACATGGTGAACTCCAGTTACTTTTACTTGGTTCTATGAAATCATTCTCCAGTAGATACTGAATTTCTTTCTTCAGATAGTTCTGTTTGAGAGGATTCATCCTATAAGGATGCTGTTTCACAGGCGCAGAATCTACAATGTCAACGTCATGATAAATTGTACTTGTTCGTGTTGGAATATCAGGAAACAAGTGCTCATAGTCATGTAATAGCTGTTTTAGTTCATTTCTTTCCTGTTGTTGTAGATGTGAAAGTTTCTGGTCTAGGTTGTTCAATATTTCTGAATTCCGAAGATTGGTTATACCAGAGTCACTATAGTCTGATTGTACTCCATCGTTGATATCTTCACTGTGTGGGACAGGTACAACTAAATTAACTAAATAATTAGCTGAGCTATCTCTGTCAAAATATTCCTTTAACATATTTATATGACAAAGTTGTTTCTGTTTCCGTCTCCCAGGAGTGTTAATGATATAATTTAAGTTATTTACTCTCTTTTCAACGGTATAAGGACCATAAAATTTAGCCTGAAGAGGATTCTGAGGTATGGGAAAGAGAGCCAGGACTTTGTCACCAGGTTTAAAACTCCTTTCCTGTGAATTTCTGTCATACCTTAATTTCATTTTTGACTGAGTAGTGTGAAGATTAGTTCTTGCTACTTCACAGGCCTTTGACAACTTGTATTTGAAATCAGAGACATAATCAAGAAGATTAATCTTTGAATCTTCATTTGAAAGAAGTTTCTCTTTCAATAATTTCAATGGTCCACGGACAGTATGACCAAAAACTAGTTCAAAGGGACTAAAACCCAACGACTCTTGAACTGATTCCCTAACAGCAAACAACAACAAATGAACACCCTCATCCCAATCCTTTTCTGTATCAAAGCAATATGATCGAATCATATTCTTCAAAGTTTGATGAAATCTTTGCAAAGCACCTTGACTTTCAGGGTGATAGGCAGAAGATTTAAACTGTTGGATGCCTAATTCATGCATAACTTGTTGGAGAATTCCAGACATAAAATTTGACCCTTGATCCGATTGGACAGATTTGGGAAGGCCAACAAGTGTAAAAAACTTCACCAAAGCTTTCACAATAGTTTTAGTTTTTATATTTCTCAGAGGAATTGCTTCTGGAAATCTTGTAGATGTACACATGATGGTCAACAAGTATTGGTTGCCTGACTTGGTTTTAGGTAAAGGACCAACACAGTCTACTATTATTCTACTAAATGGTTCATCAAATGCAGGAATAGGTTGCAGATGAGCCTTAGGTATCTTCTGATTGGGTTTTCCTACCATTTGATAAGTGTGACAAGATCTGCAGTATTTAGAAACATCACTTTTGAGTTTCGGCCAATAAAAATGATTCAAAATCTTGTGATAAGTCTTACGGACTCCTAAATGACCAGCCAAAGGAGTTTCATGGGCTAAATTAAGAATTTCCTGTCTATATGACTTAGGAACAACAATTTGATAGCTCACTGACCACTCGTCACCAGCGGGTACATCAGGTGGTCTCCATTTCCTCATAAGGACCCCATTTTTCACAAAGTAACACACTGGAACTTGTGTGGCTTCAGTTTCACTAATAGCCCTCTGAAACAAACAAGATATCTCGGGATCTTGCTCCTGTTCAACGACAAGGGATTGTCGTTTGTCACCCTGAGTAGGACAAAGAGAATGAGTTGCCAAAAGAGGATCACTGTGATCAATACCATTTGATTGATCAATACCTGAGGAAAAAGTGACCTCATCAAAAGACTGACCAATACATGTGTCAGCTAAAGGAATAATATCCTGATCAACATCACTCTCAAGAGCTCTTTTTGCCATAGCTCTAGTAACGGCACAAGCAGGGTACAAATCAGGGATTTCAGTTTCGACAGGATCAACTTTCTGATCCAAACAAGGCTTGTCAGTTACAAGTGGATTAACCACAACCTTATCTCCAGCTAGGTCATTGCCTAGTAATAAATGAACACCCTCTATGGGTAAAGAAGTCACTGCCCCAACAGTCACAGGTCCAGAAACTAAGTCTGATGCCAAATTTACACAATGAAGAGGAACATTTACAAAGCCGCACTCTACTCCCTGAACAAGAACACTTTCACTTGAAGAAGACTCCTCAGACAAAGGCAAAGTACCTGATAATAAAAGACTCTGAGAAGCTCCAGTGTCCCTTAATATTTTAATTGGGATAGGTTTGGCAGAATCACCAATAAGTGATATAGAACCTTCTGACATGAATGGTTCATAAGCCTCCAAAATAGAATCAGACTGGGGTTTGTTTGACCCAACAAATGTATTGCTTTCAATACAAGACCGTGACCTTGACCTCGTAGAAATAAGAGCATTTGGAAAAGCTCTGTCTTTTCTCTGTTGCTTATTTTTCAACTTGAAGCAATCAGAAATAACGTGCCCTTTCGTTTTACAATAAGTGCACGTAGGAAGAGATAAGGATTTCTGATCAGTCTTATCAGATGTTTGATTCCTAACAGTTGTGCTGTTGTGAAATTTGGAAGTACTCGAATGAGATTGAAATGGTTTTTTACCAGAAAACTGCTGAGAGGACGACTTATTGCCAAATGAAATTTTGTGAGTCAAGGAATAATCATCAGCCATACGAGCAGCATTTTCCAAAGTTTCCACATTCCGCTCGTCAAGATAGGTTTTAACATCACTATGGATACACCTTTTGAACTCTTCAATTAATATGAGCTGTCTGAGGTTATCATAAGCTTGATCAACCTTCTTGGCTGAGCTCCACCTATCAAATAGTTGTTCTTTATCCCTTGCAAATTCGACATGAGTTTGTCCAGTTTCTTTTCTACAATTCCTAAACCTTTGTCGATATGCCTCTGGTACCAACTCATAAGCTTTCAAGATGTACTCCTTAACCACATCATAATCAGTGCTTTGTTGTACTGACAGTGAAGTGTAGACTTCACGAGCTTTGCCAATAAGTACACTTTGTAATAACAAAGTCCAATGCTCTCTGGGCCATTTCAAGTTTTCAGCTATTTTCTCGAAATTAAGAAAGTATTTATCTACTTCTTTTTCCTGAAAAGGGGGTACTAACCTAATATATCTAGTAACATCAAAACCTGAACTTGTTTTTAAAGGAGTGGAGTGTGCTCTGTTTCCCAGTTCTAATTCTCTTAACTTAAATTGCATTTCCCTTTCTTCTCTTTGCATCTGCATCTGCATTTGTATTTGCCTCTCTTCCTTCTGCATTTGTAGCTGCCTCTCTTCTTTCTCTCTCTCTCTCTCTCTGAATCTGAAGCTTTGCCAATTCTAAATCCATCTGGTTCTTTAACTCTAATTCCCTTAATTTCCTGTCAGAACCAGATACAGGCTTTCTCTTCGAACTTAAAGCACTACTATCAAAATTTCCCTTTCCTACTAAATACTGAATTAAAATAATCTTTATCTCCTGTTTTGTGAATGATACTTTTGCCTCAGATGGACCGTATTTTCTGGCAAGCTCGAGCAACTCATCCTTTCTCATGCACTCTAACCCCTCCTGGGTAGGTTTTGAAATGAAATTCTGAACATTAGATGCCATTGTAAATGCTTGTTGGTTTCACACACAAATATTTCTCTATATAAAAATCTTTGCCAAAGACAAAAAAAAATTCTCCGAGACAAAATCAATATGAATTTCAAAAATAACTTTAATATCCCTTATATACTTTAAAGAAATTCAGATCCCGGACGAGCCCCCAATTTCTGTTACGACTCTATGGTCTAAGAAAAATGTAACAGAAAGAAAGTGAAACCAACAAATCAAGTAAAAAATCAACAAGCAATTTATTACTAGATAATTAAAATGAAAAATCAAAAAGTCACTTACAGTAATGTGTTTTGAAATCCTAATAATCCAATAAGAATGATTGTTCTAATCACAAGTCCTAAATATAGAATGTTCCGAATTCACGGCTGTGTCCTTGAATGTTATGATGTGCTAATGGTCTCCAAAGTCCTGATGTACTAGAAATCTTGATGTGCTGATGTCAAAATGAAGTATTCCAAAATCTCTGAATAAGTTCAGTTAAATTCCAAAATCATTAATTAAAAATCCAAAATCCAAAAGTTTATGAACACTGTTATAATCCAATGAATATTTAAAATAATTCCTCTCTTAGAATTTGTAATGAATTTTTACAACTGTAATAGCTCTTTACAAGACTGATGGTAATGTCAAAACTGAATAAATGTCCACCAAACATGGTATATATAAAGATTGGTCACATGACAGAATGTTCTAGAATGTGTGTCATCTTAATGGAATTTTACTTGTAAACAAAAATTCAACCTTGACCTTCAAATTGAGAAAACATATTGATCAAAACAACCTAATTCAAGGACACTAGTTAAACATGTTTTTCCTGATAAACATTAAGATTTAAGCAAATATTAAAGTGAAGAAACATTTATAATTTCCTAAAATATTTATAATATTATATAAACATCATACATAATAAAACTATCTCCCTAATTTGATATCACGTCGATTGACCTATTTTACTATATAGTCCGATACATATTATTTCCAAAGATAAAGACATAATTAATGTGCATAATCTCTTGCTCATAATCTAACTTTTTCTAGCCAAGTTTTATCGAAATTTAATGAGAAATATAGTGTCTAGATCGAGAGGTAACCAGCTCAGCCAACCAAATGTAAGATTATCTCATTAATATGCGCATATATTTCTTTACTATACAATCTGTCCAAGACAATGATATTACAAACATATTTACCAACTTGGAGCACAATCTGGTTAAATTTGGTCTCCAGAGTGGTAACAAGCTCAGTCTGTAAGATGCAAGATTACCATATAAATATTCATAAATATGCGTAGATTGCGCTCATAATCAAACTCATTCAGCGTCTTATTAATAAAAGACTATTTAACAAGTTTGATACAAATCTGATAAGAAATAAAGTTACAAGTGTTTGACAAGCTCGGCCAATTAAATGCAAGATTATATCATTAATATGCGTGGATAAACCTGTTTACCGAGCTTGATCCAAATCCTATCAAAATTACAACCTCTAGAGTGGCAAAAACTCAGCCAGTCAGATACAAGATCACCTTATAAATATGCAGAGGTCTCACCCATGTTGAGACTCATAAACATCTTAATAATGTTAGCCTATTTACCTTAAGTTTGATTAACATTGTCACGGAATTGTGTATACTGTATATCAATGTATATATGTGAACGAAAAACACTCGGGTTTCGTTGCAGCGTACAGCGTTGCTCTAGGGTGGTTTATTTTTTCGGCTCCAGTTATTTCGAAATACTGAGCGCGACTCGACCCGTGATGCATATGCAAATTGCCTGCAGTGAAAACCCAAGTACCTCGAGTTCTCTAATTGCGCATATTCATTACATCTAGCGTACTTACAGAGCAAAATCTCTATGTACAAATTACATTACGACGAGTCTTGTCAGGAAGCTTACCACTTTACGGGAGCAATCTTCAGCTGTAGAGGTATGTAAAATTTAAGATTGCATTCTTTATTACTATTCGTTTTATATGACAGAATTGCTTCATATATTAGATGTTTTAGAATTTATTCTAAATTCTACAGAGTCAATACCTAGGTCATATAACGCCATGCTATTAGAAATAATATAGTTTGCTTCAAGTTGGTCATTTGTTATAACTGAACAGAGGGATTTAATTTTATCATACACTGCATGCATTGAATGACGAAATAATGTAATGTGTAACGAAACGAATTCATATGCGCGCATGCGCAACATATATCAATGCTAAAGTACTTGACCGTGTCATATGTACTACACGGTTCAGTTGTTATACTTTAAGCTGCTTTTGAGTATGGTTTGGTGATGTGGAGTCGCAGAACTCTGTGGGGTTCCTGGTGACGTGTACGCTGTCCGGTGACGTTGGCTCGGAAGAGGGTACTGGTGTTCTCGATGTGAGGGACCAAGACTTCGCATCCAGCGGGTCAGTGTTGAATGAGAAGACTCTCGAGGGATCCTTCAACAGACTGGGAGGGGCGGACCATGCGTGGTGGCTCCTTGACCATTGACTAGAGCGTTGGAACCGGAAATACATCTTGGTCGTCAACTGGACGCCACGATATATATATGTGTTCCATGTTGTAATTAGTTAGGTCAATATCGCTATATGAGTGATACATTCGTAAATGCATAATTCAAATATCGCTAAATGAGTGATACATTCATAAATTCATGCATTCATATTTCAATATCGCTAAACGAGCGATAACTTCATAGTCATATTTCAAATATCGCTAAATGAGTGGTATATTGATATGTTCATAATACATGCGTCCTACTTGTGGATAAATGATGTTAATGTTACATTATTCGTAGTTGTATATAAATCACATGCTTTGGTCAACCTTGGTGCTAAATAAGACCTTGTTTGTATTAGGGTGTCCATCATATACTTTCATTCGTTGATTGGTGATAGAACAGTGTTCATATTTGTTTATAAGTTCTATTTGCTGATCTTTATTTGATTTTCTCGTTAAAATTACTTGTTGTTGATTGGTTCCATGTTGGGAACTATATCATTTTCCCTATATCTTTGTTACAATGGTGTCAAAATCATTCATCGTTAAATTGCATTTATAAATAAACATCTCATTAACGCAATCCCAACCCGGCTTCATCTTGTTACAAACATCGGGTCAGCACTATCGAGTGGTAAGAAGCTCAACCAATCAAATGCAAGATCACTCCCTTAATATGCGCAGATCTTGTTAATAACAAAACTCTTTGGATATATCAGAAAATCGTGTGGCTAAAGTGTTGATAATCTCAACCAATCATTTGCAAAGTGATTTCACTAATATGCAAGGATCTCGCTCATAATTTTACCCATCTAAGATATTTATGGTTCGAGTCCAAATTAAACGTGTTACTTTAATCAAAATGGGATAAAAAATAGATTGGTCACAAGCTCAGCCATTCAGATCAAAGATTAGCTCTAGATTGGTAACAAGCTCAGCCAATCAGATCAAAGATTAGCTCTAGATTGGTAACAAGCTCAGCCATTCAGATCAAAGATTAGCTCTAGATTGGTAACAAGCTCAGCCATTCAGATCAAAGATTAGCTCTAGATTGGTCACAAGCTCAGCCATTCAGATCAAAGATTAGCTCTAGATTGGTAACAAGCTCAGCCAATCAGATCAAAGATTAGCTCTAGATTGGTCACAAGCTCAGCCATTCAGATCAAAGATTAGCTCTAGATTGGTAACAAGCTCAGCCATTCAGATCAAAGATTAGCTCTAGATTGGTAACAAGCTCAGCCAATCAGATCAAAGATTAGCTCATCAATATGCATGGGTCTCGACCGTTACATGAATCGTTTGAGATCTTGATGATAAAAGCCCATATTGATTATATAAGCACATATTTCAAGTTTTATAAAGATCGGATCAGAAATATGGTCTCCAAAGTGATAAAAAGCTCGGTCAGTTAGATGCAAGATCACCTCATTAATATGCATGAAGTTCGCTCATTATCGAACTAGTCCGAAATCTTGATGATATAAGCCCATATTTAAAGTTTGTTGAGACTAGTTGCACACAACATCTCTCATATGCAGTACATACTGCACATCGCAAAATTTAGCTAGCATGAAATTGTAGTGAATTTAGCGAGGGACACAACTTTCGCTAAAATTGTATGCGATCTGAAATTATGTGATGAAAATAAATAAATATGACGACGATGACATCGACCCAGATGGACAGTTCCGAAAGCTTCCAACCGGGATTAGATATCAGTAGCTACCATTTCATCGGTTATATCGAAGATGTTACCAAGTGACCACATGTACTTGTGAATATTTTAAAGAAATGCTTCGATTTGGTTTGGTTCTAATTATATTTTAACATCCTTAATTATTGTTAGCGATTCATTTTATGTGCAGTTTGATAATAGAGTACTCCTCAACTACAAGACACCTCGGTATAAGGCGGTCCATTTTATACGGCGGGTATGGTAATGGATCCCATATAATTATTTATTAGTAATATTGTGTATAAAATGCCTCAATATGAGGCGACCTCACCTATAAGGCGGTTCACTTTAATGGCTCACATGAACAGTGATGTAGTGAAGGATTACTGTATCTCATGTTGGAATAAAACAATCACACTTTTTTTTCGTCTCTGTTGATTTAGCATAGCATGTAAGCACCTAGGGCTTTTCATTATATAGGCTAACACTACCATGAAAAATTAAATTTGTCTATATCGGTAATTCGTTACATTTTATGTTGCTAATTTGCGAAAATAAAAGATTTGCCAAAATTTTATTGCACTAAAATATTGTGATTAACACAAAATGGGCCGTAACTCTGGAAAATGCACCAGAGCGTATTGATAAAATGATATGTGCCTCTTGACCTCGTGTTAATGTCTTAGAAGTTAAAGGGCATTTCATCGAAAGCTTCGGAACTAGTTTTACACAACGGATTATATATATATATATATATATATATATATATATATATATATATATATATATATATATATATATATATATATATTCAGAACCAAGAGGGACCTAACTATGGAAAAACGAATCAGAGCATGACGACAATTCGATATGCGCATGTTGACCACGTAAGTTTCTTGTTCTTCTTTGGAGTTTAACGCCATTTTCAGCGGCCAGTATATTTGGTGGAGGAGGCGCACGGGAAGAACCAACGACCCATGGAAAGCTACTGGATGGTAAGCTTTCTAACATATTCACATTGATCGATCCGAGACTCGAACCCACGCCGACAGACGTGAGATGTCAATGATCTGTACAGGCGAGCGCCTTAGACCACTCGGCCACCACCACCACCATGTTAGTAACTTCTGCCAAGTTTCAACACGGGCCATAGAATAATGCAGAATTTGTTGCACACACATGTGGTGGTTGGACGGACACGCATAAAAACAAAATTAGATGAGGAACAGGCAAGGCAAACTTCTAAATTAAATAACTCGATGAATTTTGGATGGAATTTTTTTTTTTTTAAATCAAACTTACTGAATCTTATTTTACTATTTTAAAACCAGAGACAATATCTGGCTCATATTCATGACAGTCCATCAAAAGTTTGCAAGCAGAAATGAAATTCCGAACCAACTATATGCCAAGATGGATAGGGGCAAAACAAAATGTTCCCTCCATGGGATGGGTGGCTGGGATTGGGGCTGTACAAATAAAAGTAAGAACACCATGTGATGTATTTGTTTTGTCTATTTAATTGCAAGATGGGAGAATACAAACAAGATCTGTGATAATTTATGAAGGAAGAGGGTAACAAAGCCTATGTAACCACATGATAATCATAATAAATCTAGTAATTATAGCGTTTTAATTACAACAACAACAAACGAGTGATAATACTTGCTGTCTATCACCACACCAGACTAAGTCTATAGGAAAAAAAGGAAGAAAGAAAGAAAGAATAAAATCATACATGGAAAGCCTATGCAGTTTATTTTCTTAGATTAGTATCAGTGTATAAAAGCAATTTGTGAATACTGGAAGCAGCAATAGCAGGGATTATTGGTAGTTAATGCAGCACTCTTAAATATGAAACAGACAAATATTTATCTCTTGTGTATTTCTTAATTTTCAATGATACCTAAGTTATCCTGAACAAGAAAGAAAATATATAAAATGCTGAGAAGTTCTGAAATGTTGGGGCAACCGGTAACTGGACGAGTCCAAAGAAAAGACACTGGCTTTTTCAATAATATGACTGAATCTTGAGTTTGCATTGTATCAAATTTCAATTTTACCAACAAAAAAAAAAAAAAAAACAACAAAAAAACAAAAAACAGTTTTAAGAAATGTTTGAATCTGCCCTACATGTTGACTTTAAATACAAGACACATGCAAATAAATTAGCATTTCATAAATTCCAATAAAAACCCTAATATTATAATATTATTGTCGTACCATATAAAGCATGCAAACGGTACAGAACAAGATCTGCCATCACACAATGTACCATCATAGTCTACACTCAATCAGAACATCCTCGGTCTTTACCGTCGCATGCTAGAAAAAGACCTCCGATGTGAATAGTGGCCATTTTGAACAGTCCGTGGTTGTTATTACGTCATAAGTTTACTGACATCCCAATGACTCAATTACATGTCTTAATAGCAAATTAAGGAATAGTTTCATGCTACAACCGAATGATTTCTTCAAAGTTTTCATTACAAAAGTTGCAGAAATAAAATAAAAATGTATGGATAGTTGAAACGTTGTAGTGTTTTTTTCAACCAGGAGTGTACTGGGTAAGCAACTCGGCCCTGGACTTATCTGCCGGGACAGGCCCGGGGTTTTGCTCATACCAGTAAAACACCGGTAAAAACGGATTTTTTTGCGGCGGCCCACCGGGATTTGTCCCGGTATGCCCAATGGCCAGTACACCTCTGTTTTCAACACCGATTTTTTATGAGGATTTATTCGCACATATTGTCAGATGTTCGTCCACAAAAACTTCCCAATATGGTAAGTATCACTACAATTACCCCAAGTCTCTTTCAAAGAGTCGAAGCTATTCGATTCACACTGGAAAGAGACGAGATTGGATCTACGTATTGTTAATTTGAAATCAATACAGAATGTACAGTGTAGACAAGAAGTGCTGTCACTTTATGTTCACAGCTGGTCACATACCATGTACATAGGGTGCACACCTGTCTATCCTTGCAAATGGCACTGGTTTTTCTCCCACATATCCACAGTTACTGGATATTTACAAAATTGTTTTGTTTGTTTGGATTTTTATGGCACAGCAACACAAGGTTATAATGTGCCCAGGCAATTGGAGCTACGTGCCTTGCCCAGGGATACACCACGCCAGCTGACCCAGGCTCATCCAAGGGTAGGATTCGAACCTGCACCCTTCAGGTTACGAGTCTGGCACGCTAACCACTGAGCAGCTGTGGCTCCTTTAAAATCGTAAATGCAACTTTTCTCATGCAATAGTATACTATGTAACTGTTCTAACTTTTGCTATTGACAAGTAAGGTGTTTTAATCAAATAAGGGTACATACAAATGTTTATACCAGTAAATCTTACTCGAAAAGTATATTTGTAAAAAAAATATAATTTTTTTTTTTTTTTTTTTTTTTGGGGGGGGGGAGGGGAGCAACAGCACACTTCTTGGGGATTCCTTGACACAGAGAACAGCTAACTATTCAAAGAAAAGCTTGTCATGCCCCTTTACTGTCCTATATAGTTTCCTCCATATCGAGCATGTATTTGCATTTCACTTTCTCTCAAAGTTAAACGTTTTAACTGTGAGACTAATTCAAACTGAAATGTTCAGTAAAACTGGGCCATGTTTAATGGCTTGTGCTGGCAGATTTGAAGTGTATCAATAAGGGTTGTGCAGTATTTGTATGAATGAACTTCACAAAATATAAAGATAAGCCATTAAAAGAAAAAGAATTATAACAGTTCAATAAATCAAAATGTACATACATCAAATTTTTGAATAGATATATAATATTAATTTAAAGAAAATGTTTGTGAATGATGATAGACTAAAGACACAAATATATCACCGTATGTACTTGCTTATAGGTCAAGTCTAACTGTAAACAACGTAGACCCTGATTTCAGTTGCATAATGCGCTGGCACATTAGGGTCTATGTTGTTTGTTCTACTGATTAATCATAACAAGCTGCACAAACCCAAATCTGCCGGTGCATTATGCGATGGCAGATCTGGGTCTGTGCAGTTTAATTGGACTCGACTTAAAAGTGAGTATTTTGCTTATGTCTTTACTGTGAATAATATATTCTTGAAAAATTCAGTGTCTTCATTTAATTCTCAAACTTTTATGCTTGTGAACAATTTGTGAATTACATTTCTGTAAATCCTCTACTTTTTGCGTAATACGAATTTTCGTGGATGTTGTGGTTCATACTAACCACAATTTTAAAGATACAACGAAGAATGATACTGCTTTGAAAACAATAGAAACCATTCCCCAATCCACGAACTGAAGTAAAGATAAAAACGTCATTGTTCTGCACACCATTAAAATTGATACCAATTCTATTGTACATTATTTAGAAACCGTAACATTAAACAGCAACTTAACTGGGTGAGAAAAAAATTATAGAGAAATAATATTGTACAATCTAAATCCAATAATAACAACATTGAAAATGTTACATATTGTAGGAACAAATATCAGTAAATATCTCACATAAATTATTTACAATTAACCATAAGAAAATTTTCTAACAAACGTTCATTACAATGAGAGGAAATTCAGATGATAGCATACAGAACATGATGAGGGCAGTGAACTAGTACAGTAAAAGCAAGTCAATTATTTTTACAATTTCACTCTGCTGTGATAGGAGATAACTGAAAATGATAAAAAGTACATAAACAAACATAAAAAAATTCATTTTACAAAATATAGCTCTCCAACAATCTTTTGACAGAGGTTCAGGACTGAGCCACCTGCAACACGTGAGTTAGGCAAATGTTTTAATATTATAAACTCGGCTGAAAAATCTCGTGTAACAAAAGTGTGTTCACTGGGCTCTTTATCCATTACTAATGGTGTAGTGACTTGTGAAAATGCCAAAATTAAAAAATAAATAAATTAACAAATGTGTGACCTTCACCTCAAGGTCAAATAGTTGAGCAAGCATGTCACAGAATCACCATAGCTAGATAACGATTCAGCTTAAGTATGAACAAAATCCATCATACGGTCTAGGAAATATAAGCAAATGAAACAACTTTAACCAAAACCGTAACATAAATTTCCTATTACTGTGATCTTGAACCAAAGACCGATGGGCCAAACGACCATGTCATAGAATGAAATTGTCTTAGCTTCATAATGATTCATGTCAAGAATGATGAGAATCTATCCAGAGGTTTTGGAAATATATGCAAATGAAAAACTTTAACCAAAACCTTCACAAACTATTGACATATACGTCAATGGGGGCAGAGGAAAAATGACTGTTGCATCTCACTTAACAACTAATGTGGATTCGACAATACAAGCCACTGCTTGTCAGCATTGATTTAGATTAGTTATATGGCATCCCGATTTCCTTAGACAGACTAGTCCTAAAACATAACAACAGTAAACTCCGTTTATAATGAAATCAGATGTAATTAAATATCGGATATTACAAGCACATCAAAAGGTCCCTTCCAGTGTTACATACGTTTTTTCATTGGTTAAAATGAAATCTGAATAAAACGATACGTTTTTGTTTTGTTGTTGGGTTTTTTGGTCGCCTGAGCTTCATTTCATCCAGAGTTGACTGTATATACTGTCTAAAAAGTGCTGGACAGCTACTATATAATATATAGACTGAATTGAATATGAACTAAATTTGCCCAATTATACATGCAAACCTCAAGAACTGGATGGAAAGAGGTGACTGATGGAATTTTGCACTTTGATTTTTTTTTTTTTAAATTCATATCTTCTATCAATTTTTCTCCAGATAAACTTGTATAATGGGAAATTTCCACATTGTTGTTTTTTTTAAACTTTCCTAACCAGGTAAGAGATTCCAAAAATGTTGACTCATGAAATCCATGGAATTGAATGCTATAGATGACAGTTATTAACAAAATTAACAAATCGTAAAAAAAGAGTTTGATGTTATATATTTAGGGAATTCATATGTGTATTTCAGAAGTTACTTCTCTGTCTGGCAAGGAATTGCTCCCCACCCCACAGTAGGTATCTTGCCATATAATGTCTTTCTTCAGTCACTTGACCCTAACCTTTGACCAGTTGGATCCAAAATCAATAGGTGTCTTTCTTTCCCAAGTGCAAGCAAATGTATGAAATGTGGTTCATATGTGGTGTAGAACTCAAGTTATTGTGCAGATTCTTTGGTGAAGTATGTGGTGTAGAACTAGAGTTATTGTGCAAAATCTATTTGTCTATTTTCGGTCAATGTTGCCATTACTTTTACTTATTTACCTTAAATCGACTTTCTTGCCTCGAGTGAAAGCAATGTATGAAATCTGGTTAAGACATGTGCAGAATCAATTGTTATTTTATTTTCGATCACTGTGACCTTGACGTTTGACCAAATGAAGCCCAAATCAATTGGTGTCTTTCTTGCCTCATGTGTAAGGCATCCATAGTCTGGTATAGGTAGCTGATGCAAAACTAATGTTATTACCTGGAATCTAAAAAAAAAGGTAAAAAAAATGTGACAGATGGACGTCATTACATACAATCTACCTTTGGAAGGGCCATAAAAAATAGACATGCAATTTTTCCAAAAATTGGGGAAATGTGTGACAATTTGACAATGCAGAAATTTCTCCATTTACAGCATTTTGGTGTTTTTGTATATTCCATATACATTCAAACCTTTCATAATAGACAATATATGTTTTCATAATTAGTGATCTAATGCTGCGGATATGCACATTTGTGAGATAACGAACAAAATGTGATAACAAATGATGAGATGTAGTATCTATAATTAAACCACACACAGTCTGGGAGAAATCTATAACCGATGAGGGACAATAAAAACTGGCCATGATGAAACCGTTATGCACATATGTACATGTAATAGTACTAAAGAAAATCAACAACATAGGTTACATAAATACTGCATAGAAGATTGACCTAAATATGGCTGTGTTAGCCAAAAGATATAAAATACAGCTTTGTAATAAACACACAGCATACGCTTATGGGAAATAACTATCAACAATTTCAGCAATACTGGTTTAATAAACACCAGCATTATTTTTTACCCAGATTCAAGCTAAAATCATTGAAACAATTTATTCAAAACAAACAATGCTGAACATCTTTTTGATACATTGCTACAAAATTATACAAGTGGAGCCCCTAAATTATCTCATGACTTTTCTAAATTCATTTCACATTGTGTGGAAATGTAGCTTTAACAATCTGCAACCCTCTTGTAAGGAAATGGACATAATACTTTCATGCTATTAATCTACGTGTCTTTTAAATTTGTGGTAACTCCCCTATTCAGCAAAATTAATCTGAACAGTCCCTATGAAAGATTACCACATATGTAAAGAAATTGAAGAACACATCATGAAACAGATGTAAAAATATTGTTACATTTAATAAGAAATGCTTAAATATTGTCAAGGTGGAAAAAAAGCCAGCAGATAGGTGTCTGTTTAGACTGGTATAAAAAGTAGCAATTACAACCAAATAAAAAAAAAATCTCAGAACCAGTCATATGTGACTGGTATGAAATTGTACACTGGTACCCTTAACTTAAAACTAAAACCTGATACCTTCAGGATGTTGCTGTTTACAAGATTCCTTGAAAATCCTGTTAACAGATTAAGTGACGAAATTGCTCTGTTGACATGATAAAATATCTATCCATGTACAATGAGTGCCCACCATCTGTAAATAGAATGAACCTAAATCTCCTCCTGCATAGCATGACAGCTGAAAAGGGTCAACACCTTTCTCCTAATTACTGGAACTTATGTTCCAATGGGTATGGGTTCAAATCTTTCTATTGGATCAGCGCAGGCTGGCTACCATGGTGCGTCCTTGGGTAAGGCACTTTACTCCAATTGCTTTGGCACTAAATAACCTACTTGTGCTGCTGTGCCATAAAACATCAAACCAAACCAACCTTTAAGACTTGCACTTTGCTCTTTTGATGCTAGCTTTGTTCCTAATTAGTTAATACATATAACTATTTATCTATATATCTCATTCAGAATCTACTGTCTTGCTATCAGTCCTTCCTCCAACCAATCATGTTAACACATATAACTATTTATCTATACATCTCATTCCGAATCTACTGTCTTGCTATCAGTCCTTCCTCCAACCAATCATGTTAACACATATAACTATTTATCCATACATCTCATTCAGAATCTACTGTCTTGCTATCAGTCCTTCCTCCAACCAATCATGTTAACACATATAAATATTTATCCATACATCTCATTCAGAATCTACTGTCTTGCTATCAGTCCTTCCTCCAACCAATCATGTTTAAAAAGTATACTCTTAAATTTTATAGCTGAGAGTGAACATAAAAACTTTTGAAATAACTGTATCCAAATATATTTCAAGAACGATAAGCCCATATAAAAAAATAAGCACATATGACCTTCACAAATTTTAAAAATAAGCATATATGCTTTTTTCCCCAATTGTACACTATTTCAAATCAACAGTGTAGAACCTGATGTACTAGAACATTACACAATGGCAGATCTGGGTTTATGATATTTGCATTGTGCATATTTGATTGTGCATAAAATCCTGGCATATACAGTATAAATTCAAATAGTAAAATGTACATATTACGCTATACTTAGTTAGGTCATATACAAATATGAAAGAGGGATTCAATCCATTGTGTTTGGTTATTGCAGATTTATCTCCATTGGGCTATGGGTCAATTACATTTTTTTTCATTATATTAGTACTCAATAAAGATGAAAGTGTTACATATATCCTTAGCAAAAAGACACAAACTGTACAGTAGGTGCAACTTTGCCATGTTATTGTACCAGATGTAACTGAGCAATTGCCAAAATCATATTTACCACACCTACTCACAAGCATTCCATTTACTCTAAATCAAGTTACCATATATACTCATGTATAAGCTTAGTCCAAATGCAAACAACATAGATCCTGATCTGCTGTCGCATAATGAGCTGGCAGATCAGGGTCTATGTTGTTTGTTCTACTGATTAGTCCCTACAAACTGCACAGAACCAGATCTGCCGGCGCATTATGTGCTGGCAGATCTGGGTCTATGCAGCTTGCAGTTAGTATCGAATTATAAGTGAGTACATACCGTACTTGTTTCTGAAAACATTACCAAATAAGTAACCAAAGACTTTTGCATTTATTATGTAAATTATAGATCTGATTGGTATTTGCTAGAAAGTATGTATGTATGTATGTATGTATGTATGTATCTTTGTATGTATGCATGTATGTATTAGCATTTAATGGCACATCAGCACAATAATGACTATATGGTGTGATTTAAAAGTAAAGTTTTAAAAATGTTAAAAAGTAAAAACTGCTGGATGTCTACCCAAGCTGGCCAAGGATCAGACAAAATTAACAATCCAAGCCCTGTAATAACAAAGTTTAAAATGAAACTCAAATTTCATGAATTGTGATCGTAGAAAACTTCACTAATGATTGAGATATTATGAACAGTTTAGAGTTAATCTGCTTTGTTCTACATAATTTCCAAACGAAGTTTGAAATTAAACGGTGTTAAGTCTGAATTCAATTGCTGTACACAAGCTCAAACTCAATAACAAATTCTGAAATCTGACTGGCTTACATCAAATCATTGACCAATAAGACATCAGATATTTGAACTGAGTGCGAGTTTGTGTGTGCGAATTCTTTGCAATTTTGGACCAAGTGTAATCATGTAACTCTGCTCACATATTCTACAATAAGACTCGTGAGCAGTTCAGTGTAATTTTTAACATGTACCGAGTGAGTGACTGGTGTCAGATGGCACTGAAATTTAACAAGAGTACCATAAACAGCACATTATATGCTCACCCTGTGTTTAAAAGTCCCATATGAAAGTACTTAAGACTCTAAATTTAAGGTGCAGAACACCATTTTTTTCTTATCAGACTTACAATGACCATGACTTCTGAACTTTTTCACCCCAGAATCATTTCAAGTTTCTTTATTACCCTAAGTGCAAACCATCCACAAAGTTTGATCATGGAACTTACTCTAAAACAAAAGTTATTCTGCATAATCCATTATTCTAGCCACAATGACTTTGAGCTTTAAAATACATAATCTTCTTTCTTACCCCAAGTGCAAGCCATCTACAAAGTTTGGTGCAGGTCTATGGTATAGAAGTAATATTATTGTGCAGAAACCATTTTTCTTCTTTCAGTCAGTGACCTTGACCTAGACCTTTTGACCTAAAAACTGAGTTTTGTAACTGTAGATGATGGAGAACTCAAGTTATTGTGCAGAAACCATTTTTTTCTTTCAGTTAGTGACCTTGATTTTTGACCTTTTTACCTCACAACTGATAGGTTCTTCCTTACTTCAAGTGCAAGCTATCCACAAAATTTGGTAACTGTACCTGATGGAGAACTATAGTTATTGTGCAGAAACCATTTTTCTTCTTTCAGTCACGGTGAACTTGACCTTTGACCTTTTAGCCCCAAAATGATAGACTTCTTCCTTCCACCATGTGCAAGCCAAACTCAAAGTTTGTTCTAGGTCTGTGATGATTAACTAATGTTTTTGTGTAGAAACCATTTTTCTTTCTTTAAGCCACAGTGAGCTAACCCTTGACCTTTTGACCCCAAAATTGATAGGGTTCTTTCTTATCCCACGTGCAAACCTTCCACAAAGTTTTAGAACTGTAAATGGGGGGCAGCTCGGGCTGTCATGTGAAAACCATGTTTTTTCTTTCAGTCACAGTAGCCTTGACCTTTGACCTTTTTTATACCAAAGTTGATAGGGTTCTTCCCTACCCCAAGTGCAAGCCATCCCACAAAGTTTGATAACTGTAGATTGGGGACAACTCAAGTTTTTTTGTGTAAACAAAATTGGTAACAGACGGACAGACAGACAACATCATAGCATAATATGCCTATGATAGGCATATATAAAATGCAACAATTTACTGAAATTAGAGACATATAGATGGCATTCAGCTTTAATAAGGACAATTTTCATCTACACTGACAGCTTTAATAAGGACAATTTTCATCTACAGCTCATGTATTCACCAACATAGCAGCTATGGAATGTGATGAACTTTGACAAAACAGCAACTTCTGAGAGGACACAGAATAGATCCACAGAAATGAATATTAAAATTGGCAATTGTTATAGTTTTCTCAGATAGTGGCTAATCAGATATAGAAAATCCTTACATATGGTCACATAACTGGCAATCTGGATTGCTTAAGTGATAGGCAGAACATAAATGAAGCCGTGTTAACTAATGAGATAAATTATATCATTGGTCCAAACTGATAAATACATGTGCTACTTAAATTGACTGAAATACTGAATAAAGGTCCAAACTGATAAATACATGTGCTACTTAAAGTGACTGAAATACTGAAAAAAGGTTTCTAAGAGAAAATTCAATGGATGTAGATAGAAAATTTTCCTTAATTGTAAAATTTCTTAGCATTCTTTATCACCGCTATCATCATATCATGGTGCATTTGTCCATGTCGTGCGTGATGGCATTGCATAGGCACTGATCTAATTTGTCTTGGAGTAAGACTATTTTTATTGGGACAAAACTGTAAGTAAAGCAGAAGATCAGAAAATATAAAGCTTGTAAATTGTTGACAGTGCATTCCTTTTCTAAGATCAAGGTATTGAGAATACTGATGGCTTGGAGAGCGATACTAATTTACATAAGATCAGGTGGATGAACATGACTCCGAAGATATTGCTATTAATGGTCATTTTTAGTATCGTAAAAATACTACTATAAATAATCTTTATAATATTTTTCTGGGTTTTGTTTTCTTTAGATGTCACTAGAGAATTTATATTAACATCTGAGACTATATTCGAAGAATTTCTGTGGTGATTTCCTTTTAAAAGTATATGTTACTATTGTTTTAAGTAATACCATCAGCTGAACAATATCCAAGGGAGATAACTACCATCAGTCAAATCATTTACCTAAATTGTAAATTGTAGTTGACTCCCTTGACAAATAAAAATTGACCTGAAAGGCCAGTGGAGCTACACTTCGCTACTAATTTTAGTAAGACCATAAAGTTTGCTACTATTAATAGTATTACAAACTATATTTGGTATCAGAGAATGGACACTATACTATAAGCATGGTGGTACTTAAATCCCTCCTACCCAAAAATGTGGCAGCTGCTGGAAAATGGTGATACATAATACTGCATAAGATAATGTGTGTGTTCCTATTGCAAACAAATATGTAAAACAATTACTGAATTGACAGAAAAGTTATGTAACAATGAAAAAATAAAGAAAAATAAACATATAAAATTCATGAGATATATGACAAACTATTGTTAGAGATAAGTCATAATTTGCATCAGTATTTGACCGCATAAACACTTGAAACAGAAAACAAGTGTTAAGAATTCTTTCATAACCTACATACACACCTTAAATAGGCGCAAAAAATCTTTTGCAATCAGATAAAACATGTAAAAAAAAGTTACAAAGTCTTGCAGAGAGATAATCTAAGGATATATTTGCGGTATTCATAACAGATAAGATGACCAGTTGACATGAAACATATCTCAGGATACAAGGGTTACCAATATTCCTTTATAGAGTGAAGATACACCTCAAATGTGTTACAATTTTATTTCCTGTTGATATAATGTGTAATGATCTGCTAAATTTCAATTCCTTGGACACTCATGAAACAAATGGTCAAGTAGACTATAACAAATGTTTAAGTTACAAATAAACATAAATCATCTGGGTCCTAAACAAAATAGCTATATTCAAAATAATATCTACTCTACTGAGAGAGGAGTAAAGCAAAAATATGAATTGATTATAATATCAAGAAGAATTATGATCTATGATTTTTTAACTTTAGCCTATAACAGGAGCCATCAAAATTAAAACATTTTAAAATATTATTGCAACTTCTTTATTAGTATCACAGATACCATATAAACTCACTTATAAGTTGGGTCCAACTGCAAACAACAAAGACCCTGATCTGCCATCAAATAATGTGCCATCAGATCGGGGTCTATGTTGTTTGTTTGATTACTCCTAACAAACTGCATAGACCCAGATCTGCTGGCACATTATGCGATGGCAGATCTGGGTCTATGCAGTTTTCAGTTGGACCTGACTTAAAAGTGAGTGTAGATGGTAGTCCCTCTTCATACAGAGATGCCAACCTCAGCCAACAAGAAATAGGAATGTCAGCTCTATAAAATCATAGCTTGAACATAAAAATAGGAATACTTTCAATTTTTATTGAACAATTAATTTGAAGTATAAGATCTAACTGATTGATTCAAAGTGCATTTTTGGCTGAAATGTGCTTCCTGCAGCCATCTTTCCTGCCATGAAACACACTGAAGTTCAAAAGAGAGACTGCAAAGGTATAGTATTCAACCAGTTTTGATGCCTGTCCTATTCAGTTTTTGATGTCTGAAGCATCTTGCATTTTAACATTTCAAACTTTTATAAGGTAAATCAGAGCTCCAGGCTGACATGATTTCTGATTGGTCAATTTTCAGCTGCATTTGTGAGACAAGAGCATGGACATACTTCACAAAGGAATTGCAATTTCACATTACAAGCATTTCAGTGATCTAGATTTACTAGAATAACATTGCTGCTTGCCTATATAAAATTTTGTCTGGCTGGAAAATCTGAACTTGATCGAAGTTATTGTGTAATTTGAGGTTAAAAATAAGAAGGAACTTACCAAAATTGGAATGGTTGGCATCTCTAGTTATTGTGTGGTAAATTTTCAAAATTTCTTCAATCACAATTTTTTAATTATAAAATAAGAGATGAGTCAATGATTTTTGTTTCTGAACAATAACAATGGCCATATATTTTTGAAACATTATTAAAACCAGTACTTAGTGTCATGGGTAGGCTGTCTTCATGTGGTCATATGAATGGTACATTTTTAAAAAAAATTCTTAAATTATGATTTTTGTTAATTATTATGTTAGTAATGAGTGACTTACCCTGTTTCCAAGTTTATCAAGGGCTTTGAATATTACAATCATTTAGGTGTCATCAAAGAATATATGTGTTATTGTCGGCTTACAGTCCAGAGTTCCTATTAGCAAAGGAGTGCCGTCATAGTCCAGACCTTGAAAAACTTTTGAAGTACTACTTACTTATCTTCCATGACCTGAGACAGTACAGTCACTACAATTTGGTGTTTTTTGTTCTTGACTAATTAACTTGCCCTTATCCACAAAACCACATGTCAATACAAGCTGATAAGTGGATTTTTTTTAGCCCTGTACCTACAGATACAGCTTGAAAAACATTGCCTGATGATTTGACCTTCAAACAAGATATTTACAAAAATAAACATTTTGCATAAAATGCATGCATGTCATTTTCTTGCTAGGTATGAACAAATACTTCAGCAATACCAAGTATACAAAAGATATGCACCACACTAAACTTATTTGTCCGAAAGGTTGTGCAGCATACCCCAATAAATGATCTTATAAAAGTTAAACAACTAGGTCACTTGGAATTGGGAACCAGGTCACTTGGAATGGGAGCTAGGTCACTCAGGCTGATAACTAGGTCACATTAGCTGGGCAACACTGAATTTTCTAAGGTATAAACACATGCACTAAAATGTCATAGAATCAGATATGCTGTCAGATACTCTGAATCCATCTTTTTTCTCTTTTGTGCATACTGTTTGTATTTGCTCATAAGTCAGGCCAACTGCAAACATAGACCCTGATCTGCCGTCACATAATTTGCCGGTAGATCAGGGTCTATGTTGTTTGTTCAACTGATTACACCTAACAAACTGCACAGACCCATATCTGCTTGCAGATTATGTGATGGCAGATCTGGGTTTATGCAATTTGTTGTTGGATCTGCTACAAACAAGTATATACAGTACCAAAATATTGGATTTTGTGCTTGCTAAAAAAACAGACTTGAAAGACAAATGAACAATGCTCCTTCCATGAAAACAATAACTGCTTCATGAATTGAAGTATGTGTACTTAAGAAAATGTCATTTTTCCCCCTAACTGACACCAATGAAAATAAATGAATTTAAAGTAATGTGCTGGCATATCAAACTCTGCACTGTTGATTTTATCTATGATTTAAAGAAAACAACATAGACACCAGCTTTCTTGGTCTATACCATTTGCTGTTGGGTGTATTAAGTGCCTGTAAATATAAGAAGAGTTACAACATTTGTTTTCAGTGGTTGACAGCTGACACCTGCCTGAAAAAGGAAGACATACAAAGCTAACAACATCTTGCAGATCTTTCGTTTACTTATCATACAGTAAGAAATGATGCTATACTATGGAGAATATCTTAAGAAAGTGGTTAAACAACAGCACCAAGGTTTACTTGTATCATAAGAAACACTTAAACGAGAAATTTCATATATTGCTTATACAAAGTAGTTATCATACAAAACCCATACAGTAATGGGTCCAAGAATTAAATCTAGACACAGTCTATGATAATAACAGCAGCAAACCAGTCTTTGAAAGATTAAACATTTGTAGATTTATATACAGGGATCTGAAACTAGCTCACACACATTTAACCTAGAACAAAAATTACTCTGTACATAATGAAGTTTATATCTGTTCTGTGCAAAAATAGGTGAAATATAGAAAAGTATACTTGCAATTTACATACAAGTTTGACTGGTTCTAGATTAACTCTACTGGTTTTAACTTGCAAAGGTAAAAGCATTTATATCACAGTCTAAAGACGGTTCTATCCGCAACACCAACAAGCCTTCATACTAATGGCTAGCATTCTACCTTGTTAAATGAAACCAAGCATGAAATTGGCACAATGACTATATTTGTGGTGTACTGCTTTTTCAATAACAGCTACAATGGTTTCTTCAAACCCATTGGTCAATTCTTTACAATATACATGTAATTCAAACTCCTCTGGACATGTAATGTCAGCCATCCATCTAACAATATGGCAAAAGCAAAGAAAACGTAGCCACAGCCATACAAAGCATGCCGTGTAAAGAAAGTAATAGATAACAAATGCATTAGCTTCATGACCGTCTGTTGCTAAAATATACTTATTCTAACTGTGATTTAATCAACCTGATAATTGGTTGAAAAAATTGTGTTATATCTCATTTATCTAAACACACTACACTGCAACACTTTAAACAATATCTGTATACAATTAATGCTCCTCTTTGTAAATCAGAAAATAACATGTTTTACTTTCCATATTTCACTTTAATTCAAAAGTGTATTATTCATAAGGCATCTGGCATGATGTATTAGATAATCAAGCAGTCAACTAATTATATCCATCAAAGCTTTATCCACTGTGGTCACACTAAATAAACAAGTCACAAATTTCATAATACAGAGCACTAGAAAGATGTCATCTTCAAAGTTCTGTTTCCTTATGCAAATCACAGAGTAATCTAGCACAGTCCCAGCCATATATCTGCCAAACACTGGTATATTGATACAGTATTCAAACACTGGTCGATTGATACATTATTCTGATATCAGCCATATTATATCTGCCAAACACCGGTCTATTGATACATTACTCAAACACTGGTCTATTGATACGTTATTCTGAATATGTTTACCATCCAAGTGTCAAAAATAAATCTCATAAAAACCACTCTGGATGAGGGCAAAGGGGTTTTAAACTGCACAAGGTATACACATGTAGAGACTTCTGTGTAAAGGCTGGTGGTCACACACTGAAGAAGTGCATCAAATGTTGATGGAAGTGAAACCCTCTATGTTACTCTACTGAGGTTCTGAACAATACCAGGTTTCTCAACATCCCCAGACAACAGAATGGAATCTTCCAACTCTTTTTCAAGGAATAGTTCAGTACTAAAATATGGGTGATGTTATGTTAACTACAATTAATTAACAGCTTTGTTATATATCTTTTTTTGCATTTAAATTAGAGCAGTTAATGTTGTACTGGTGTACATTCAAAATGTAAGCAGCCAAAGCAAACTGACTGGGTTGCTTTTGTACTTTCAAAATACTATCACAAAGCACAGCCATACACCTGCCTGTCTAGAAGACCATCCTGACGGCAGGCTAGGAATGCTCTCCATGACAGTTCAAATCCTTCATAGAAAGAAAATTTAAGTGATGTGGAGAAATATTTCTTTTCTAACTCATTATCTGGAGGTTCTGTCTAATGGTAGCTACCACCCTATGGTTTCATTTAGGGTTGTCAAAAATGTCAAGTTTCAAGAATAATTCATTGTTTGAAAATATCGGATGGAAACATTGCATCTGTGCAGAAAATATCCCATTACCTTCACCATGGCAGCACAGGTTATTTCTATGGAAGTGGTTGGGATGGTGGTTGTGCTTGTGGTTGAAGCATTTCCCCATGTTTCTTCATGTGTTGGCGTAGTAAATATTTCTGGGCAAAAGGTTTCTCGCAGATGTCGCATTTAAATGGTTTCTCGCCAGTGTGAACTTTTTGGTGTGTTTTGAGACTCGAGCGCTGGTTGAATGCTTTGCCACATGTGTCGCATTTGTATGGTTTTTCCCCAGTGTGTATGTACCGATGATGCTTGAGGTTACACTTCTCCTTGAATCCCTTTCCGCATATGTCACATTTGTAAGGCTTTTCAGTAGTATGAATTTTCCGATGCCGACGCAGTCGATCATTATGACTGAACTGCTTGCCACAAATATCACAATCGTATGTTCTCTCATCACCACTAATACTAGGAGTTGCTGGGGCTCCTATGCTAGAGGAAGTGGAAATTTGCCGCCCAAGAGGATCGCGTTGGGTCTCAATACTTGTAGGTCGTCCACGACTTTTTCGTCTTGAGTTGGTCTTTCCTCCAATAATATCTGCTGTAAGCTGTATTGGTTCTTGCTGGAGGGAGTTTGGGTCAGCATCATAATCATACATACGCTGTTCCAATAGGTGGCGCTGTAACTCAGCCTCAAGTCCAGATCCTGTGGGGAGCTTGGCAAGGAGAGCTGCCGCATCAAGACTTCCTGTGGTTAGATCTTGAACATGTTGCTGGGCTGCATTAAGGTGATGTGCTGCAACATGCTCCTGTATTGTTCTGTCTGCAATCTCTTTCTCCTCTGCAGGCTCCACCTTTAATTTCATCCCCATCTCTGGTTTGCTGAGAGCATGACTCGAAGTCAGACTGGTATCAGCATTGGTAGACATCTTGGCGGTCTTCTGGGTGAGGCTTGCAAAGTGGTGAATTCCAGGCAGTGTGCCCATTGCTTTGGCTGTCAGAATGTTATGTCCATACAAGGAATACTGATTGTGTGCACTGGGGATACTGAAAAAAAGGAAGAACAAAGATTTGTGATTTAGGTCTTCTATGATCCATGTCTGAAAACATAACAGAATACAGTGAGCCAAGTCAAATTATTTGTTATAAATCTCCATGCAAGTTCAAAATCTCAAACTCTGATATGATACTTAGGACGCTCTTATATCATGGAAACATGGAACAAAATTCTAGTACAGGGAACAAAGTTCTAGTACAGGGAACAAAGTTCTAGTATAGGACCAAAATTCTAGTACAGGGACCAAAGTTCTAGTACAGGACCAAAGTTCTAGTACAGGGACCAAAGTTCTAGTAGAGGGAACAAAGTTCCAGTACAGGACCAAAGTTCTAGTACAGGGAACAAAGTTCCAGCACAGGACCAAAGTTCTAGTACAGGGAACAAAGTTCTAGTACAGGAACAAAGTTCTAGCACAGGGAACAAAGTTCCAGTATATGGAACAAAGTTCTAGTACAGGACCAAAGTTCTAGTAGAGGGAACAAAGTTCCAGTACAGGACCAAAGTTCTAGTACAGGGAACAAAGTTCTAGTACAGGGAACAAAGTTCCAGTACAGGAACAAAGTTCTAGTACATGGAACAAAGTTCTAGTACAGGGAACAAAGTTCCAGTGCAGGACCAAAGTTCTAGTACAGGGAACAAAGTTCTAGTACAGGAACAAAGTTCTAGCACAGGGAACAAAGTTCCAGTATATGGAACAAAGTTCTAGTACAGGACCAAAGTTCTAGTAGAGGGAACAAAGTTCCAGTACAGGACCAAAGTTCTAGTACAGGGAACAAAGTTCTAGTACAGGGAACAAAGTTCCAGTACAGGAACAAAGTTCTAGTACATGGAACAAAGTTCTAGTACAGGGAACAAAGTTCCAGTACAGGAACAAAGTTCTAGTACAGGGAACAAAGTTCTAGTACAGGAAACAAAGTCTAGTAGAGGACCAAAGTTCTAGCAGAGGGAACAAAGTTTAAAAAAATCTGAAAATTCTGTTATTCCAGCTTTATTCTATTTAAAGTTACAGACTGTCCAAATTTTGCCACTGAAACTTGAGCTGGAGTTTCTTGCTTAAAATCTTTTGAGAATACGGGGCCTGATTTCACATGAGAATATGGGGCCTGATTTCATATGAGAATACAGGATCTGATTTCATATGAGAATACGGGGCCTGATTTCATATGAGAATATGGGGCTTAATTTCATATGAGAATATGGGGTCTGATTTCATATGAGAATACCGGGCCTGATTTCATATATGAGAATATGGGGCCTGATTTCATATGAGAATGCAGGATCTGATTTCATATGAGAATACGGGGCCTAATTTCATATGAGAATATGGGGTCTGATTTCATATGAGAATACGGGGCCTGATTTCATATATGAGAATATGGGGTCTGATTTCATATGAGAATACAGGATCTGATTTCATATGAGAATACGGGGCCTGATTTCATATGAGAATATGGGGCCTAATTTCATATGAGAATATGGGGTCTGATTTCATGAGAATACGGGGCCTGATTTCATATGAGAATATGGGGCCTAATTTCATGAGAATATGGGGCCTGATTTCATATGAGAATATGGGGCCTGATTTCATATGAGAATATGGGGTCTGATTTCATATGAGAATATGGGGCCTAATTTCATATGAGAATATGGGGCCTAATTTCATATGAGAATATGGGGTCTGATTTCATATGAGAATACGGGGCCTGATTTCATGAGAATATGGGGCCTAATTTCATGAGAATATGGGGCCTGATTTCATATGAGAATATGGGGCCTGATTTCATATGAGAATATGGGGGCTGATTTCATATGAGAATATGGGGCCTAATTTTGTATAATGTTTGACTTTATGTGAACAGCATACACACTGATTTACTAGTGCATCATTCTTGCCTTCTCCTGAGGGAAATGTTTCCCAATTGTGATGATCCACCAGACAACATTGTAGGGGGCAGTTCCCAAGGAAGAAGGCAGCAATGATAGATTTAGTACATCACATGGTGCCATGTGGTGTCATATAACATCGGCATGTGGCAATAGTGCCCACGCTGGAACAGGTATATATCCCCCAGTCTAGTATAGCATCATTTGTCAAGGGGAAACATATACTGTCCTAAAATAGATCCCTATAGTCAAATAATCGGAAATAGAGAATTAATCATATGTTGATCTGGGTAAAAACTGCTTGCAGTTGTACACTTGGAAATGCTTTATGTGCTAACAAAATACCGTATATACTCGCTTATAAGTTGAGTCCAACTGCAAACAACATTGATCCTGATCTGCTGTTGCATAATGCTCTGGTAGATCAGGGTCTATGTTGTTTGTTCTAATGATTACTCCTAACAAACAGCATAGACTCAGATCTGCCGGCACATTATGCAATGGCAGATCTGGGTCTGTACAGTTTTCAGTTCAACTCAACTTTTAAGTGAGTATATATGGTAAATCAGACATAAATAATTCCTGCATTCCTGCAATTAAATTTTTTTCATATGCTTTTGAACCTAATTACATCTATAATTTTTGTTTTGTCTAAGGACAGGAAAGTGCTTCTGAACATGAAAGCCATCAAAACAACTCAAATAAATAAGCACACCATTGCTCCAGATGGCATGTATCAAAGCAGCAAAATTTCTATACAAGATATTAACAACACAGGTATTGTCTCTTGAAGAGATACAGAATATGAACACCACAGGTATTGTCTCTTGAAAAGATACAAAATATGAACACCACAGGTATTGTCTCTTGAAGAGATATAAAATATGAACACCACAGGTATTGTCTCTTGAAAAGATACAAAATATGAACACCACAGGTATTGTCTCTTGAAGAGATACAAGATATGAACACCACAGGTATTGTCGCTTGAAGAGATACAAAATATGAACACCACAGGTATTGTCTCTTGAAGAAATACCAGATATGAACACCACAGGTATTGTCTCTTGAAGAAATACAAGATATGAACACCACAGGTATTGTCTCTTGAAGAGATACAAGATATGAACACCACAGGTATTGTCTCTTGGAGGGATACATGATATGGCTGCCACATGCATTGTCTCTTCAAAAAAGCAGATAAAAATTAAGCTCACTTTTTAACTTTATCATGTTGGACTTTGCACTTGCATCTACCATTTAAAATATTGTACTAAAAGTTTTTACACTACCGTATTTACCGTATATCTTGGGACACCGTATATCTTAGGACACCATAAATTTATTTTTAAAGTAATTATTTTGTGCACTGTATGTTCTGGGACAGATCGTTTTTTTCGAGTCGTAAGTTGTGTGACACCTTTTGAATCATAATATCGATAGCTTAGCTGGTAAAAAAATGCACTCAAACTTATATTTTATTACATAAATAAAATAAAAACCGCTGTCAGTGTTGTTTGTTTACACTTTTCTTCTTAACTGCAAACTTTTGAAGAACAAATTTTGATAAATATATGGGCAATATAGGAGACTAGATGTTTGCACTACGTACAAAATACGTGCAAGTCGGAGCAACCTGTACTTGTATTATAATTTGTTTTACTGTATAAACACTGTTTGATGCAGTAAAAGTTTTGAGTTGATTTATATTTGCCTTTTTCATAAGCCAGATCTAATTCCCAAGTAATATTTCCTCAGTTATCTGCCAGTGCAAACCCTTTAGCTTGTAAAGGCAGCCTCACTTTGTTTTCCCAACCCTTTGATCGAGCTCACTTTGTTTTCGTAACCCTTTGATCGAGCCGCAAAGTTGATACTTGTTCATTGTTCAGTGCCAAGTAGAGTCCTATATTAAGCTGACAGAATTTATTTGAACTTCCTGTGATCATGCCGCACAATTGACGCCAGTTCAGTGAATACTGCTAAAAAGAAATCAAAGCCGGCTTCCCTTGCTCGGCCGACTTTGTATATAAAAAATCTGCACACTTAAAAGAATCCAAAGTCGGCTTCCAGGGTCTGCTTGCTTACTACAAACTTATCCATCACGGCTGAGATGTATAATGTGGTTTATTTTGTTTTATTTGTATTCCCCTTTATATATGCTAAAATAGTACGGTAACAATGAATGTGAGGAGTCACTTTTATTGTAACAATGTGTGATAAGTTTTCCATTCAAACTGTTCCATTGTTTCAATTTATTTTCGAAATTGCTGTGAATACCGGTAAAAAGAAACCAGACTCGGCTTTCCTAGGTCGGCCTACTCTGTATATAAAAAATCTGCATACTTGAAAGAATCCAAAGTCGGCTTCCGGGGTCGGCTTGCTTTGTAATAAAATAATCTTTGTATTTGATAGCCGAAGTCTCTACCAGGTGTGTTTATTCACCACCCAAGCATCTATTGTTTGCCACCTGTCATTATAATTGATGTTTGCAGGGTAAATACATGGGTGCAACATCATACACAGCATTAATTGTCTTTAAGAATATTTTTTTTGTACAAGGGTAACCCATGCTAGCAAAAATGTTGTCATTTTCACTCACAGTTAATGTATTTACTAATAATGATTTTTATTTGCGAAATATTATTACATTGTTAACCTGGATATAATACACTCTTGGTTATTTTGCACCATACACCGGATCATGCGTGAATTGCTGATGCCTTCAAGCAATCGGTTATTTCTCGGTCTCTCTCTCTTTCTATTGTTTGTGATTTTGCTGGATCCAATTTTCAGTTTGATAATATACCGGTATTCAAACTTCTTAGGACAGCCAAACATGATTTGTTTATCTATATTCACGTCAATAAAATAATGTGTCAATGTTGTTACCGGACATAATCTATACACACGACCGGTACTCTACATTACCAGACCATGTCGTGTTAGTGGATACGTTAGTGATAGTGGATACGTTTGTGTCTTTTATACATAAATTGCTTATGAAGAACAAAAAAGAGGAATAAAAAAGAACAGTACAAGGTTAGTTTCTTTCAGTTTATTATCAAATAAACGTTAAATTTACCTACCTTATTGTAACATGAAGTGCTGGGGGGGGGGGGGGCAGCAAATTAAACACAATTTGTTTCGGTTCTTAAGTTCTGGGACATATGATCTAGTTGGAAAAAAGTTTAACCATAAGTTATGGGACAGGAAAAAAATCATTTATTTTATCTTGTCCCAAGATATGCGGTAAATACGGTATGTTATGGATTCAAAATGGTTTTGTGCAATGTTAGAGTATCCTCCATGCCTGACACTGTGTTATATGTACACACACATATGTATATGACCTGTTTTTAGTGGACACCCAAGAAATCCACCCATTCTGTCCATAATAAAAAGGTGTATCTGCCATTGTAAGACAATAATAGCACTGAGACAAAAATTACCATGAACCAAATGCATTATATGCCCACCCATTCTGTATGTACTGTAAGCATTAGCAGGGCAAGACTGATTCTGGACACCAAGAAACCTTTTTTATTTATTTGGGTCACTGTGGCCTTGACTTTTAAGCCATCTAACCCAACATCTGTAGCTTATTTCCTTCCCATGCCAGTAAGCAACCCTAAATGTTTGGTGCCATTATGTGGTGTGTAAGTCAAGTTATTTTAAAGAAACTTTTTCTCTCTTTTGTGTCAGTGACATGACCTTTTGACCCCCAAACTGATCCGTTTTTTGCCCCAAGTGCAGCCATCAAAAAAGTTTGGTCAAGGTACATAGTACAAAACTAAACTTATTCTGCAAAAACCATTTTCCTATATGATTCCCTGTGACCTTGACCACTGAACTTTCAACATCACAATGAAGGTGTCTTTCTAACCCCGTGTGCAAAGAAGTCACAAGGTTTGGTCAAGGTATAAGTTCTACAGCTAAAGTTATTGTGTAAAAAACATTTTTCTTCTTTGATTTACTGGACCATGATCTTTCATTCTCAACCCCAAAATTGATTAGCATCTTTTTTACTCCAAGTATATGGTATCTACAAAATTTGGTGGAAGTATGTGATTTAGAATTAAAGTTATTATGCTAAATACAATTTTCTTTATTTGAGGCACAATGACCTTGCACTTGACTTTTTGATTATCAGCAATGTTTCGTGGAGGCATGTGGTCTAGAATTAAAGTTATTATGCTAAATACAATTTTCTTTTTTTTAGTCACAATGACCTTGAACTTTGACCTTTGGATGACAAAATCAATCAGTTTCTTTCTAACTCCAAGTGCAAACCATGTACAAGTTTGATGAAGGTACATGCTCGTACAACTTAAGTTATTGCACAGAAACCAGTTTTTTTCTAGTAGTCATAGTGACTTTAACCTTTTGATCCCAAAATATATTTTTTCCTTACCACAAGTGCAAGCCATTCACAAGGTTTGTTCAAGGTACATGGTCTTGAACTAAATTTATTGCATAGAAACCAAAAGTGGACAGACATATGCCACAGCATGATACACTACACTCATGATGGACATATAAAAAGGGTACTAAAAAATCTGTTATAATTGGTTTGGCTTGGTGTATTACAGCACAGGTAAGTTATTTAGTGCCATATCAATTGGAGTAAAGCACCTTGCCAAGGACACACCATAGTAGCCAACCCATCCAATCATTGTCCATTATAAGCAGTTGTCCATCTACTATAGTATCACTAATTTTCATGGGGTACCAATTTTCGTGGATTTCGTTGTTGCCTTGAATTATGAATTTAAAGACTCAACCCAACAAAATATTAGCCACATATGACAAAGAAGCCCTCCGCCCCCCCCCCTTTTTTTTTTACTGTGTTTCATTTCTATAAATCAACATTATTTCTGTAATCTGGTTAAAGATATTAGCTTTTACATGTGTCGGTTTTATTTTCACCTTTTTAAAAAAAAGAATTATAAAGTATTTTATATTATTTCAATGCATGGGTATCTATACAGTATCCGGTAGCTGTAATTTCTAATCACTATGTTAAATCGATATGTTGTGAGACAAGTAAAAAAATAGAGAGAAACAAGAAAACGCATAATGTATTCAAACATTATTATTACTGAAAATGAAAGAACGAATAGGAAATGATACTATACATAAAAATTAGATTTGATACTTATCTAAATCTATTTTTATTAAAGTGAAACTGTTGTAGAAAAATCTAAATCTTTGTGAAAGCATGTCTCATTTTATCCATGCATGTTTAATGCAATGAACAACATGACTGTAAAATAATAAAACTATTGCTTGAGGCACAGTTACTAATGAAACACTGTGTATACACACTAATTACGGCATACTACTGAAGCTCACATTTCACTGATTTTCGGACAAATCCACTGAATCAACATTGAGTCAGTCAAGTCATCTGGTACACATAAATGTTTGTCGGGTAAATATTCCTGAAATTGTTGAATTAAACAAGTCCAGTATTTTCAGAGCCATCGATAATTAGATCCGATCTATCAAAAATTTTCATGTGAGCCACAATTAGCCATTAAGCATCAATTGGCTTCATTGATGATATTTTAAGTGAAGTCTGGTGGTTGAAGTTGGTTCGTACGTAAGGCAGGTTTAAAAAAAAGGAGCGATTACATTGTTTTTCAATCTAGTTAGCATCTTCATGCTTCGATGGATTCTGGGCACATCAGATTTTGACGTTGTTTGTTAATTGCTCTGAGCAAGGGGCTGCTGGTCACATGTTTGGTTCACATGCAGAATGATGACATTATCCAAACTGACGGGGATCTAAGCTGATTTTTACCACCCTTAGACCACTGTGTTAACGCCTTGGTCTTCAGAAAGTTATTGATGGTGCAACTTTATGGACAGTGTTTTAAGGAAGAGATCATAAACATTTACTTTAATAACTAATTCAGTGTTGTTGGCTGCATCAAAGATACAGTCAACAAGTCTCATGAATCCGACAAAACCCAGTGTTGTTGGCTGCATCGGCTCCATTTGATGTTGAGTGTAAGTGATTTATGTTGACAGGAGTTTGCTTTGTGTTCATACAGGTGGTAGTAGTGTTTTAACCATTGAAGCGACTGTCGTTTGTTGTCCTCATAGTTTTGTTTCTTTGCATTCTTTATTTGAAGTATTTGTTGAGGTTAATCCACGAAATTCATTACCTACAAATATGCAAACTTTGACGGGCAAAACCACGAATTTAAATACCCACAAAAATGTCTTTTTTTTCTTCTCAAAACCACGAAAATTGAGACCCACAAAAATAAATGATACTACAGTAAATCAGATGTCTGTATCTACAGGTTGTATTGTACAATGCATTATTGTACTATGAGCTGGTGGCCTTTATCAAATCTTCATCATCACTGGAAGCAGAGCTTGATTTTCCAACAAGCCATAAAAAGATACAGTCAACAAGTCTCATGAATCCCACAAAACCCACGTTCATTATAAATATTACCTAATGTATTGTCCGACAATCCAGGTAAAGTTCAAAAAATTTCTGGGCAAGTACAATTTGTGGTCATCTGTTAAGAATTTTAGAAAAAAAATATGAAGGAAAAATCTAAACTTTGAGTGCAGTTTCCTGCTCTGATAATGTGTACCAAGCTGCGATCAATGTAAACCAGAGTACTCTACTTGTTTCACTAATAATGTACAGCAGGTCTGGGTCTATGCTGTACATGGGTGTCCATTACACACTCATAAATACAGTAAATGAACCTGCCTAATTGATACACAACATTATTATGTACATGTATATGTGAGGCCAAATTACTGACAAATTTCCACTCATAATTTCATTGATAAATTACTCCAAAAAAATCACTATCAAATTATTGGTGACATTACATGTGTGATATCTATGCATGTTCCATTAGGATCTACTTGAAATCTGGAAGGGGCTCATTTATGCATGCTGTCTGCATCAATGATAAAATCTTACTGCATCACATCACATCACATTTCATACACTCTGATGTTTCATCGATAATGACGTCATGGTTCATTAATATATTTTACTATTATGGCTGGTGTATATTAACTCGCTCAGCACTGAAACAATCTACACGACCATTTTATTTCTCGACAATGATAATGACATGTGTGAATTAAAGTTTCTCATGATGTATGTAATAATTAAAGATTATAACATCTGTATAGTGGGTATGACTAAAGTACAATGGGGAAAGCTTGTGACCACATGAACTTCAGGCAAGACCACAATATCGAATAGTACAAATACTGTAATTTATTCATTATGTATCACTTTGTGTTATATAATAAATTATATGTATATTGCTCTCTACTGAACTATAAAGGCTAAAACAATTATTTTCTGGCCTACTTTTCCAGGTAAGCAAGGTGCCAAAAACATATTTGCCATGAGCTAAATGCAAAAACTTAACCTATGCAAGTAAAATGTGAAATGTAGATCACAGTGACCTTCTTTTGTTGTAAGGATGTGGTACTAAAAGAAATGCATTCAATCATCTAGTCTGATGATTTTAACATGAACAGAGCTTGAGAAATAAACTTAAAACATACAATTTAACCAGTGATGCATGAAATATGGGTAACAGTGACCTACTTTTGTTATGAGGTGTAGAACTTGCCAAGTTTCATGATTCCAGGTATAACAATATTTATCCAGTGTGCCAAAAACCTGAACTAAACACCAAAAATTTAATCAAGAATGAATAACAAAAGAAAATATAAAGTTAGCTCCCTTTCCAGAGAGTAGGTGCTATGCATAAAGTTAGCGACCTCAGCCCCCTTTCCAGAGAGTAGGTGCTATGGAACCCACTCCAAACTGTTGCTTAGGATCTAGGAAGAAAAAATTGTTGAAATTCAGTGAGGCTGTACATATGTACATCCTTTTATCTGTGAGGACTCTGACACCAGGGAAATATAGCTTACCTCTACTTTGTAGAGGTGAGCTAAAAAGTGATTCTAGTTCTTTTGCCTGCCAGTTTGAGCCCTGTAATAAACAGTAATTCTAGTCCTTCTGATTGCCAGTTTGAGCCCTGTAATAAACAGTAATTCTAGTCCTTCTGCCTGCCAGTTTGAGCCCTGTAATAAACAGTAATTCTAGTTCTTCTGCCTACCAGTTTGAACCCTGTAATAAACAGTAATTCTAGTTCTTTTGCCTGCCAGTTTGAACCCTGTAATAAACAGTAATTCTAGTTCTTTTGCATAGGAATTTTTGTTTATTTATTCATCTGAGTCTAAGATCAAGGAACTCACTCATTTGCTGCACTCACTCATGAGTTCTGTGATCATAGGCACTTATGAATTATTAAACATGATTGCATTTCAAACATATATTATCCTCTATTTAATTCTTTATCATTACAGCACTCCCTCACTGTATGGTCCTTCATTATAACATGGTTTATGTTACAAGGCGAGTATGGACAGGGATTCCATTTCATTAGGTGATATTAAAATTATATGTATCATATACATGTACTTCATATTATAATGCAGACTAACTATAAGACCAAAAATAAAAAATATGTGTTTGCAGTCAGCTGACCATCCCTATTTCTCATTGCGGACCCTAGCACTTTTTTTTATGGTTTAAAAAAAAAATATTAAAAAAAATAAATAAAAATAAAATCATATTGCTGAAATTGATTTGTGCATCTAATTGAGTCGACCGTCCATTTCTCATTGCCGACCCTATCAGTTTTTCCCCAACCCCCACCCAAAAAAAAAATCACATTGTTGAAATTGATTTGTGCATCTAATTGAGCCAGTTTTTCCCAGTACTTTGAAGTGCTTGAAATATTATTTGATTTATATATAATGTTTAAAAAAAATTACAAAAATACCTACCTGCCTACCCTAATTTTCAACCCAGTGCAATAGGAAACACACATATTTTTTTTGTTGCCATTATTCTTGTACACCTGTTAACCAATGGACTTAGGACAGTGAGGTGTGTGTGTGATTGAGTGTACCTGATATGTGGGTGACTTTCAAGTAAGTGGCTGTAACTGGATCTGGGTGGAGACTGAATCTGACTGGTAGAGCTGTCCGAGGGAGACATATTGCTGTCATCTGTGTCCGATATATCTTCCAGCTCAGTTTTGGATGAAATCCCACCACCATCTTTCCTCTCTGTCTCAGACTCAGAAAATGCTTTTGGATCTGCTTCAATGGCAGCATTAGCGAGTGCCTGAAGTCCATATGCTGGTATTGAATTGTTGTTGTTCCCATAGTGCATGATACATGGTGTGTATGTTGCTGTGCTGGTGCCCATAGAAGAGCCCGAACCTGGCACAGTGGTAGTGGCAGTTGACTCACGATTCTTCTTCATGGACAGATTGAGTAGAACAGAGTCAATGCTAGGAAGCTGCTGGGTTGTTTGCTGCTGAGTGGTTGCCGATGCTGTTGAGTATGAAAAACAAAAATTATCTTAACTGTGTTCAGATTTAGATTTCTGTACTTGGAGAAAACAACAAAAAACAACAAATCCAAATGGGCCTGTGATCGTTCACCTGGCTGACATCTGCCTAATGTAAGAGCAGTTGGTCAAGACATCTGGGTCAGCAGGATGCTTTCTGTCGAAAGTTCTTCCAAAGCACTTTATGCCAGAATGTTTTCTGTCAAATTCTGTTTAGCGGCTTTTTAAAAAAAGTTGTTTAAAGGTCTTTCTATTTTTAGTAATAGCAGCCATATTTGATAGCTGATTGCACCATTTGTAAAATTTTAGAGCCTTTTATGCCAGGATGCTTTCTGTCAAATAGTGTCAAAATTCGGTTTAGTGGTTTCTGACAAGAAGTCTTTAAAAGGATTTATGTTTTTAGTAATGGCAGCAATATCTGATGGGGGTTCAATATCATTTGTAAAAGCCTAAAACCCTTTATGCCAGGATGCTTTATGTTAAGTTTGGTAAAATTCTGCTCAGTGGGTTTCTGAGAATAAACCGTTTAAGGTTTCTATATTTTAATAACAGCACTCATTATTGATGGTGGATTGGCATAATTGTTCAAACTTGAAATCACTTCATGAAAATATGCTGCCAAATTTTGTCAAAATATGTTCAGCAGATTTGAAAAGTTCTTGAAAGGGTTTTCTATTTTTAGTACAGGTGGCCATATTTAATGGCAAATCAGCATCATTTATAAAAAATGTGAAGCACTTCATGCCAGGATGATTTCAGTAAAATTTGGTCAAAATCTGTTAAGCTGTTTTTAAGAAGTCATTTTAAAGGTTTTTCTATTTTTAGTAATGGTGGCCATAAATATTTTAAAACCTTTATGCCAAGATGATTTCTATCAAATAGGTCAAATTCTGTTAAGCAGTTTTTTTAAAAGTAGTTCAAAAGTTTTTCAACTTTTAGTAACTGTGGTAATATTTGATGGCAAATTGGCACTATTTGTATTAACTTGAAAGCTCTTTATGCCAGAAAATTTCATTGAAATTGGTCAAGTGGTTGTTTTCGAAGAAGTTTAAATAGCAAATGTTGATGGATGACACACAATGGATCCTACAGGACCATACCATAAGCTCACTTGGCTTATGACCTGGTGAGCTACAAAAAAAAGTAACTTACCGTGTATACTCGCATATAAACCGGATCCCAATGCAAACAACATAGACCCTGATCTGCCATCGCATAATGCGCCAGCAGATCAGGGTCTGTGTTGTTTGTTCTACTGATTAGTCCTTACAAACTGCATAGACCCAGATCTGCCAGCGCATTATGCGACAGCAGATCTGGGTCTATGCAGTTTGCAGTTGGTATCGGTCTATACGTGAGTATATACAGTACTTTCATCCCATCACTCGGAAGTCATCAGATAAAGTAACCATGCTGATATGATATTAATATCAATCAGCATGAGATCTTGAGGATTCCTATGATATTAATATCAATCATGAGATCTTGAGGATTCCTATGATGACAGAAGAGAACTGTAGATTGGTGAAGGGTCTATTCTAGGACACCCAATTGTGAAATTCATGCTTGTTGAAACACAATTGTGAGAAAATATAAACCGAATGTGTGCAAATTGTGCATCATATTTTCAAACCCTACTATTATTTCTTCTTTAAATAACTCCTTTATTCAGAAATCCCCACCCCCTTTCTTTTCCAAATGGAGAAGGGAATGTTGGCCACTAGTTTTCAGTTCAAGAATATACCCTGTTGGTAGTATATCAGTTACCCCTTCTGTTTAAAGATGGACTCTGCTGTTTGATTTTAAGTGTGCATTTGCCTCAATTTTACCACAGGAATTTTCAGGACCTCAGACCTCATTATGATTAAACTCAACATCATACTTCAGAATCTAGATAATAGGGCTCACACCACTAATTCATTTTCTGTAGACATCATTGTTAATGTCTGACGAAACATCAATATTTTGTGCACTAGATCACCCCATATACAACACATTACTTTCTTTAACGAAGTTAGCACAAACTTTCTGAAAAATCAATGTGGGGCCTTTTGCGCTTTGCAGCATTTTTTTGAGATAAATATCCCAAAAGTGGGGTACCTTTAAAAGCTACCTTAATCAATAGTCTTGCACCAGGTAGGCACAGGATAATTTTTACCTGGTGAAAAAAAAATTAAATAATGTACATGAACAGTCAGAATCTATATCAAAGTTGAAAGTCTTGACAAATTAAAAATATACTTCTAAAATAACTCCTCTTCTGTCTTCCATTACTGTAGCTTGAAAAACATACACTTGAGGATTTTGCTCCCAACATGAATATGTCGGTCATGTCTTGCATTAATTAGTTTGTACAGCCAGTAAGCACAAAAAATGAACAAAGGGAGGTAATCTGTGAACTTGACATTAACCCATCGACAGTGTGAAACACTGACATTTTCTTTAAAATCTTGGCAACTATTCCATGCTATTCTATCAGAAAAAAGTCTATGAAGTTAGTATATATGTAGTATAGTTTATTTTATTTATTATTATGCATATGGTTACTTTGTATGACAGTGAATAAAGGGGAAGAGTGCGTCCACACCCAGGTCCATACAAAATAATGCCAGTCACAAAGATGATGATTGCTCTGATTTTTCCTCGTGTTTTCCCGAGGAAATCGCTTTCCTTTTAATTTTATTTTCTTACTCATTCTTTATTCCAAACTAGTTGATATATATTCTTCCTTAAAGCAAATGTCTCTGATTTTTCTTGAACTGTATTCTTACGTAGTAAGTCAAACAGCTAATGAAAATTGCATTGAGGAAATAATTTACAATGAACATCAAATGAAATTATTAACCCTAAAAGGTCATTTAATTCTGTAAACTCCAACTGGTTTGCATCTTTGTTTTGACGATGCATGTCAAAATCTCTCAAGTTATTGGCTTTAGGGATCAAGATTATAATACCATCTGTACTCGCTTATAAGTCTAATCCAACTGCAAACTGCACAGACCCAGATCTGCCATCTCATAATGCACTGGCAGATCTGAGTCTAGGCAGTTTCGGAGTAATCAGTAGAATAAACAACATAGACCCTGATCTGATGGCACATTATTTGACAGCAGATCAGGGTCTATGTTGTTTGCAGTTGGACTTGATTTATAAGCGAGTATATATAGTATCTAGCTATTAGAATGTATTTATCATCAGACTCTTTTTTCATTATTTTTATTTTTGATTTTATTTCAATGGCTTTCTCTCAAACAAAGACCATTAATGTCCAATAACAGAGATAACATTAATGTCCAATAATGGAGATAACACTAATGTCCAATAACAGAGATAACATTAATGTCCAATAACAGAGATACATTAATGTCCAATAACTGAGATAACATTAATGTCCAAGAACAGAGATAACATTAATGTCCAAGAACAGAGATAACATTAATGTCAAATAACAGAGATAACATTAATGCCCAAGAACAGAGATAACATTAATGTCCAATAACAGAGATAACATTAATGTCCAAGAACAGAGCTAACATTAATGTCCAAGAACAGAGATAACATTAATGTCCAAGAACAGAGATAACATTAATGTCCAATAAAAGAGTAAAGTATGATGTTCAGCTATAATAGGTCACCAGTCTTTCATACACATACATGAGGCATAGACCCAAAATTGCGCTTTCGATTAGCGAGATAATGTAAGAACCTGCAGTACCTTTGATTATTGGCAAATGTGAAACTTGTCTACCCCACATGTTTAATGCCTAATGTAGTGCTGAAATGAATATTCAAATAAGAATACTTTTTGGCGAATATTTGAATTGGAAAATGGTATTCAAATATTCATTGTATCATTTATATATGAACGTGTCTTTTTTAAATGCACCTCACAAGTTACTTAACCTTTGAGATGGCCATGATAGTTAGTGTCACTTTGTGACAATACTACAAGTATGTACATATACACTACCTGAAATCCTGCAAAGCTGGTGACTCAATAGCCATGGACAAACCACGCAGTAGTGTATGGGAACACTCTAAAGTGTGTTCCCATGACAGAAGAAAGGAACAATGCAAACTATGAAATCCCAACTGTTGTACAGTTGTACAATATCTAATCACATAAACCACTTGAAGAACAAACACCCCGCAATATACATACATCAAGATTTCAAGTGATGAAAATGCACAGTGACAACATGTGAGAAGCCTTTTCCTTTTCCCATTATTATAAAGCGGACAAAATAAGTAGGTCAGCGCTTGAAATAAATGCTAATCTGCTATCTGACAGTTAGTGATTTTGCCGATGGATTACTAAAACCCAGCCTCAACTAATCTGTTGGAGCAGAGAAAAATTACTGCAGGTCGCTATCATAACAGTTAAGAAGTGGTCGTAAGTTGGCATTTTCTTTAATGGTTAATTGATCTGTGTATTGTGTTAACATAGTACCTACCAACATCCTGCACTTGACAAGGTACAATAAATGCTAATTGCGCAAATGGACAGGTGTTCAACCACTCATCCACTCATCAAGTAAATCAGTGTGATTATTGTCAAAAGTCTTCACGCACACGGAACTAACCTGGTGTACTTCCCCCAAGCACCGATTTCATTACCGATGATGACAAAAGGTAAAGGGTCTCAGGCTAGTACTGGAAAAGGCTGCATTCCGCTGACTCATGGAATAATCCAGAATTATACTGAATAATGTGTTTTAATAATTATGTCACTGTTGATAAACAATCAATGCATTGTGTGGTGACAATTGTAAACATGTGGAAGTATTTGCAAGGCGCACAGCCGCCACTGAAATGGCATAAATTAGATGATGACAAGAAAGAGCATGATCACAAATATGATCAAGAGAAGAGACTAAGAAAGTACCAGAAATGCCTGGAAAATGAACACAAATGTCTGAAGTATGACACAGGAGAGGTTGTGAAGTTTTGCACTGTCTACACTGAGTATTTGGAGAAATATGAAAGTGTGCATGGTACTTCATTCATGAGTCTTGTTGGTGAAATACAGTTGTTATTGTGTTTGAGTTAATGTTAATGAATAATAAATGTTGAATTAGCAACTGAACTGGCTTCTGTTTCATTTTAGCAGGATCAGCGAAATTTAGGTAGGATCAGTAAAAAATTTATTTTGGAGATCCTGTGGGTTAGTATATAAAAATTCTAATTTCGAGCCCTGCAGGTAGATAAATATATAAATAAAACATATCTGTACTATAACCTCTATGTTTAAAAATCCAGTAAAACTGTTTTACCTCATTTCATCATTATAATCATGTTTCAGTTTTGTGTATTTTTGGTCCAAGCATTCAACTGCCAAAAAATAATTAGTTTTTATCCTGTTGATCCCGCATGACAGTTTTAAAACTTAAAAGTGTGTGTGTGTGTGCATGTATGTCTGTGTGTGTCTGTCTGCATGTGTGTGCACGCATCACAATTTGTTTTTATTACTTACAATAGGTGGACTTGAGATTGCTAAAGATTACAGCATCTAGACATTGTCAAGTTGGACATTTCAGAATGTCTTATCTGGCAAGCAATGTTGAGGCTCACCAGAAACAGCTCAAACATGTACTGACACAAGATGTTCCCACTCAGTGGAATTCAACCTTTTTTTGAACAACTGGCTGTGTTTGCTGCCATACACAACTTCCATCACTAGTGCTTCAGATGCAAGGGTATTGGAGCTTAGTGACCAAGTCTGGAAGACCACTGAAGATGTTGTTCCCATACTAAAGCTTTTATAAATTGTTACTACAGTGATCTGTTCATGAGAGTACCCAACATTAGGTATGGTGTGCCTATAAGAGTACCCAACATTAAGGATGGTGTACCTACAAGAGTACCCAACATTAAGGATGGTGTACCTATAAGAGTACCCAACATTAAGGATGGTGTACCTACAAGAGTACCCAACATTAAGGATGGTGTACCTACAAGAGTACCCAACATTAGGGATGGTGTACCTATAAGAGTACCCAACATTAGGTATGGTGTACCTGTAAGAGTACCCAACATTAGGTATGGTGTACCTATAAGAGTACCCAACATTAAGGATGGTGTTCCTATAAGAGTACCCAACATTAGGTATGGTGTACCTATAAGAGTACCCAACATTAAGGATGGTGTACCTATAAGAGTACCCAACATTGAGGATGGTGTGCCTATAAGAGTACCCAACATTGAGGATGGTGTGCCTATAAGAGTACCCAACATTAAGGATGGTGTACCTATAAGAGTACCCAACATTAAGGATGGTGTACCTATAAGAGTATCCAACATTTAGAATGGTGTACCTGATTGTGGTAGGTCTACTTCAGAATCACTTCACAGTGAAAGATGATGGTGATGACAGTTGAGACTTATTGCTTTTAAAGCAGTCATCATGAAGGGCCTGACGACACTAGTCTTTGCCAGCACCCAACTCTTTTTGTATGCACACTGGATCCCGGTTACAAATTCCTTATATTACTCAATGAAGAACATCAGTCACCTGTCAGGTCCAGTTTGGTTCAGTTGTTGACAGATCCAAATTGTTCTACAATACCTAACATGGAGTCACAACAACCTAGTCAGTTGCAATCAACTGAACCTGCGACCAAGATTAAGTACAAGTCAGATGCATTTGAGGGCAGCAGCATTGGTATGGAATTCTTTCTGGAAGACATGATAGACCTGGCATCTGAGACTGAGAGTATATCACCGCAAGAGTATGACAACTACGGACTCAATAAACCATGTCCTCCATCCATGAAACCCCTAGACTAGTGGAGGGGAAACAGTACAAAGTTTTCAAAGATAGCCCAACCTACACGTACCTTCCTGTGTACATAAGTAAATTCTGAGGGTGTATTTTCATACACCAGAAATCTGGTGACAAAGAAATGGGACAGCTTGGACCCTGACACTGTCAATCAGCTCATCTTCCTCAAGGATATGTTCAAGTGGCAAAGAGCAGAATCTGCTTGCTCAAATAGCAGTACCAGAAGTGCTAATGACTGTGATACAGTTTCTTGAACTAGCAGCCAAGTTGTAACTCACTTCCCACACATGACCCTCGAACTCTGGCTCATTTTGCTCCAGAGATGTTTCTATTCATCAAGCAATCACTTAGATTTCTGCAGTGGACCAAACTGAAATGAGGGGCCCCAAACATAATAATTGCACTATATTTTGCCTGGCCCGACATAGTTAAGCTTTAATATGGCTTGCTGGTACTAAAAGATTTGCAACTCTACAAAACATTCCTTGATCAATATGAGAATAGAGGCAAATGTAAACACAATTTTGTACTTACCATTTGCTTGAAACAGCTCTAAAAATCAAACAACCTGGATGGCACGACAAGTCTATATTCAAGTTAGATGGGTTGCAATTGTTTACACATTTTTTTAAAATTCTGGCTTTGTGGCTTCTGATTCAACAAAATTCGGCAGTGACAACAGTAAATATTTCATGATGACATCACAAAGAATATTCAAATATGAATAGAATACAGATTACATATATTCAAATAGTAAAATCAGATATTCATTTCAGCACTAGCCTAATGAGTAAATAAATCATCCAAAGTCTTATTTATTTCTATCTGGACTATTACCAATCATTCCCAATAACAGTACCAACATTATTGATTGACAGTTTCCTTGCCAATTTGAAATGCTGTAAGAAAAAGCCCAGAAGCAACACCAACTGAGATTGGAGGAAATGATCTCATGTTACAATGGTAAGCCATTTTTAGCCAATTGAGTGTGCTTTACTATAGAGACTTTAGGTACATTTTCATCAAAATGGCTGAAATACAGTATCTTTTGCAATTAATATACTCCACATCTAAATGTTACCAAGCAGAACTAAACAGAAGTGACAACTTCTTTAGAGCTTTAAAATAATGACAATGACAGTTATGGAGTCTTACCTGTAGCAGCTTGCTGGTGAGACCGAGGTGCAGTGTTCGTGTTGATACTGGTGTTCAAATTTGCACCTGTTGTCGCCATTGTCTGTGTGTCTGTGCGGCCAAATACGGATTTGTCTTGCATGTAGTTGTACCCATACTGGGACAAGTAGTATTGCTGTGCTGCTAAAGCACTGCTCATTGAATAGTTCAGCATGTGGCGGTACACGTCTCGCTGGGCCTCCAATGCTGCAGCACTAGATGAATCAGTGTCCATCTTTGATGTACTATCTGCTGTGGTGGTAGATCCATTTGCCTGGGATGTGACAGCTGCATAGAGTGAGGAAATCGATTAGGCCATCTTTGCAGACTTTGGCCATTTCTTCAAACTAGACAATAATAAACAATTATAAAGACCTTTTTTGAGATGAATATGATGTTTTATAACTAAGCAAATCTCATAGTGACTGACATGAAGCAGAGCTCAATATGATAGATTTACTCTCTGACAAAACTTCATATTCACCCAAACAAAGGTCTGTCATTTTTACTATATTTATTACAAGTTACTTTGCAAAATTTGGAAAATAACTTGTTTCAGAATAGTGAAAATGCCTTTTCAGCTGCATGACACAACAAAAACAACTTTATGATGTCACCTATAAGTCAATAACACCATGACAGTACAATATAATGAATTATCACATGCTGTTGTGTCATCCAATAAAAAAGCATCTCTCACAGCAATCATGTTATAATTTTCCACATTCCAGCAAGATGGAAAAGAGCAGGAGCTCATAAGATATTCTCAATTATGTGTTGCAGGTAAGTATATTTTTTAAACAATGTTGAATAATCCTGGAAAGTAGATCACATTGACCCAGTTTTATAGCTGTTGGATAAACCCTTGAAAGCAGATCATAAATGATATAAATTATGCGTTTTTGGTGTACAGCAAATCTTCAAATCGAGATGCAGTCCAACTGAAAATTTGGTCTTAATAAGTGTTTTTGAAATAAGATTTTTAGCCTTGGCAAGGAGAATAAACAGATACACACACTGAACTCAAATTTTCAAGATTTATAATTTTAAAGTGCTAAAAATACAACACTGCGCATTAAACATACTATTTCAAGGGAGGCCAGTCATTTTCACTTGCAGCACTGTATTTTGCTTTGTCTCTTTAACTTTGATAAAATCCTTCCTGAAAATTACAATGTTGTGTTTTGTACTTACCTAACTTGCAATGTTTTATAGTGGTCGGGCTGGATTAGAACTTTAAGAATTACTTCCCTTGTTATAGGTGAAAAAGTAGAAGGCATTGCAAAGCAATTGTACAAGATTACAGATTTGTAGAGAGAACCACAAGATATCTACAATTCATTCCAACTTGAAGAGGAGATATAACTTTGGGGCAGGGGGGCACAGTTTCCAACTAAGGGAGAGAACCACAAGATATCTACAAACAAATATGTAAATGGCTAACAACATCTGCTTGGCGTTAACATGTGATTGCCTAGTGTCCCATATGATGGCCTAGTGTCCCATTTTATTGCCTAGTGTCCCATGTTATTGCCTAGTGTCCCATGTAATTGCCTAGTTTCCCATGTGATGGTCTAGTGTCCCATCAAGAAGATTTATGCACTATTAGTTGCTTCATGCCACAGAAACTTGTCTGGCTATGCTGACACTAGCAATCACCAAAATCGCCAATAGTTATAAAAATGTTTATATGGTGATTAATTTCAATAAAAAAAAATATATTTGATGATTAAAAATGTCTGGGCTTGAGCTCTTTTTGTCAGATTTTTGCCTTGATGTCACTGATGTCCACCTGTTTAACTTATTTTTTCAAGGTTTTATAAATGATGCAAGATACAAAATTCTTGACAAATGAACATGCAAAAATGCATAATTTTGCAATAAATCAAACTTTTATTAGTTTGAAAAGTCCCATATCAGAGAAAGATCAGATTTATGAAGGCAAACATTAGTTAACAATGGGCAACGATTATAGTTGAACAGAAGCCACATCTGGAAAATTGCATGGTGCATCCCTTTTCTGATACACTAGACATTCCAACAAGTTAGTATTTAAGTTTAAAAATTATAGCGCCAACTTATCATGGCCATGTTTCATTTTGAGTCATTGGTAATCTTGTGAAGGTTTAAACCTTATCTGATTGGGATCAAATTTGTATGACCTAACATGCTAGGTTGCTGGAGTGGAGTTAATGCTATTACTCAAACTCTAAACCATGCTTTTGATAATTGCTGCAGCCCTATGTTAGTTTACCTGACTCTGATGATGCGGCAGCTGCTGCAACAGCAGCTAATGTGGCAGCTGTGCTGGGATCGAGTCCTGACTTGCTCAACATCCTATCCAGCATGAATTGTCCGTACTGTTGTAACAATTGGTTCTGCTGCACAGCCCATGACAAGGAACTGCTATTGTCCGTTGTTACACTTGGCTCCGCCTTTAGTGGAAGTGTCATTCCCTGTTTCTGTGCCTCTTGATAAACTGCTGACTCAATAAGTGCCTTGTCTAGGTATGCATCTGGTGGTTTTGTGCTTGTTGTACGCACTGAGTGTGCGGGAGGCGGTACTGGTGGTAGGGAAGTGTTCGGAGTCTGCGAGGCAGTAGCATTTAAGGCTGCTTGCAGGGCAGCACTGCTATGGGTCATCCAGATGTTTGCATCTGCTGATGTAGCGGGCTCCTCTTTTACAGAGGAGTCCATGTTGAAAATTTGTGTTTTAACCTGAGGGCCAAACTTTACACAATCTTTAGAGATATACTTTTCCCCTCGAGTGCAAATCCATAAAATATCTTTTGGAGGATGGAAGACTTGCCAAATTTTTCTTCATATACTGACAGGAGCTCTGGCACATTTCAGTCTAATTCTTGTCACCTTCGTGCTGGTGACAAAAACAATATAGGCACTATGATTATTAAAACTACTGTGTAGGCAGGTAGAGGTCGACTGCTGAGATGACCTGAAATAAGTAAGCAATCATCTATTTAATTTTTCGACAAGAAGAGTCAATGACATAAATATACAGTGAATTCATTTATTTACATCACTATAAATATTTGTGATTTTGTGAAAAACTACGTTTTAATTTGTACATCTCTCCCTTGTTATAAAGCACCTCATTATAATGTGATTCCAGTTATAAAGTGGTACAGCAATGGACCCAATGAAAAAAATATATAAACTGTTGTATTCTGAATTGGTTTACCAAATGTATGACAATACGGGCTGAAGAAAAAATAACATGAAGCTTAGTATTGTATCAATTTTTGTTCCCTTTCAAAACATTATTATTTGACAACATTCTACCATTCCTGTTATACCACAGTTGGTACATAACTCTGTTCTCACTATACTGTGGTTCTGTACATAATGCAGTTGACAGTTATGGATCACAACTACTACCGTATATACTCGTTTATAAACCGGAACCAACTGCAAACTGCATAGACACAGATCTGCAGTAGCAATATACGCCAGCAGATCTGGGTATGTGCAGTTTGTAAGGACTAATCAGTAGAACAAACAACATAGACCATGATCGGCCATCAACTTGCACATGCATATCAGGGTCTATGTTGTTTGCATTTGGACCTGGATTATATGCGAGTATACATGGTATATTATAACGAAAGAGAGTTATACTATTGTCTCAGCAGAAGGGTTATTGTTTCTTGAGTCTTTAAATTTGTGGTTTGTAGCAACAACATAATCCATGAAAATTGGTACCCAATGAAAATAACACATAATCCATGAAAATTGGTACCCCACATAATCCATGAAAATTGGTACCCCATGAAAACACTACATAATCCATGAAAATTGGTACCCCATGAAAACACTACATAATCCATGAAAATTGGTACCCCATGAAAACTGTTACCCCCACAGGCACTATAAACAGTTCATTCTTTGTACTATACGTACAAGTCATTTAATGGGTATTTACATGTACACTGGAACTTGGAAAAATTACATGCTGAACCAGCAAAAAACAAACCCAGCACAATAGCTATTGCAAAATTCTAAAAAAAAAAAAAAAAAAAAAAAATAATTTAAACTGATTAGTAATAAAATTATTTTACCATATATGCTTGCTTGTAAGTCAAATCCAGATGCAAAACATCACAGATCCTGATCTGAAATCACATAATGCACCAGCAGATCAGAGTCTATGTTGTTTGTTCTATTGATTACTCCTAACAAGCGGCACATAATGCACTGGCATTTCATGGTCTATGATGTTTGTTCTACTGATGACTCCAAACAAACAGCACAGACCCAGATTGGTCTAGCACATTATGCAATGGCAGATCTGGGTCTGTGCAGTTTGCAGTTGGACTGGACTTATAAGTGAATATATATGGTAGCTTTGACATGATGTCTTTATAAGTGAATATATATGGTAGCTTTGACATGATGTCTTTATAAGTGAATATATATGGTAGCTTTGACATGTCTTTATAAGTGAATATATATGGTAGCTTTGACATGATGTCTTTATAAGTGAATATATATAGTAGCTTTGACATGATATCTTTATAAGTGAATATATATAGTAGCTTTGACATGATATCTTTATAAGTGAATATATATGGTAGCTTTGACATGATATCTTTATAAGTGAATATATATAGTAGCTTTGACTTGATGTCTTTATAAGTGAATATATATAGTAGCTTTGACATGATGTCTTTATAAGTGAATATATATGGTAGCTTTGACATGATGTCTTTATAAGTGAATATTTATGGTAGCTTTGACATGATATCTTTATAAGTGAATATATATAGTAGCTTTGACATGATATCTTTATAAGTGAATATATATGGTAGCTTTGACATGATATCTTTATAAGTGAATATATATGGTAGCTTTTACATGATATTTTTAAAAGTGAATATATATGGTAGCTTTGACATGATATCTTTATAAGTGAATATATATAGTAGCTTTGACATGATGTTGTTATGTCGGTGGATGCTTTAGTCTTCAATGCACATTGCTCATGCAATAAATGGCTCATGACAGAATGCCAAAGGAGGCAAATTAAGCTGTCAAAATAAAACAGGGCTCACAAACAATAATTGTGACTAGAATTTACTTTTGGGCCGAGAAGTTGCCTTTTTATGCATCGGAGCAATTTCATTTCATGTGCTATTTTGGAGATAAACCCATTTTAAAAAAAATGGCTAGTAAGTCCTGCCCTATTACTTCTTACCACATTTCTCTTTGATCTGATGCACAAAAGAGCCCCCTTGGATCCTAGCATGCAATGATGCACAAAAGAGCCCCCTTGGATCCTAGCATGCAATGATGCACAAAAGAGCCCCCTTGGATCCTAGCATGCAATGATGCACAAAAGAGCCCCCTTGGATCCTAGCATGCAATGATGCACAAAAGAGCCCCCTTGGATCCTAGCATGCAATGATGCACAAAAGAGCCCCCTTGGATCCTAGCATGCAATGATGCACAAAAGAGCCCCCTTGGATCCTAGCATGCAATGATGCACAAAAGAGCCCCCTTGGATCCTAGCATGCAATGATGCACAAAAGAGCCCCCTTGGATCCTAGCATGCAATGATGCACAAAAGAGCCCCCTTGGATCCTAGCATGCAATGATGCACAAAAGAGCCCCCTTGGATCCTAGCATGCAATGATGCACAAAAGAGCCCCCTTGGATCCTAGCATGCAATGATGCACAAAAGAGAAAGAGCCCCTTTGGATCCTAGCATGCAATGATGCACAACGTAAAAGAGCCCCCCTGGATCCAAGCATGCAATGATGCACAACGTAAAAGAGCTCCTTTGGATCCTAGCATGCAATGATGCACAACGTAAAAGAGCCCCTTTGGATCCTAGCATGCAATGATCCACAATGTAAAAGAGCCCCCTTGGATCATAGCATGAAGTGCATTCAGAGCTGGAACTATTGTAAAAACAAAGAGGCCCTCTTATGGTTATCTGTAATTGGTCTTGTTAGTTGTGCTATTGGACAAAATCACCAGCTAAAACCATGACATAACTACCCACTGCCTTGCAATAATTTCTTTTACCTGGCAAGGTGATCTGAATGAAAGAGCTGAACAGATTACCACTGACCTTATTTGTTTTGTTCTTAAAGACACAGCGTTGAAATAACCAAGGCTGTAATCTGCAGCATGGCAATATCCAATGTATTCCAAATACTGTAACTTTAAATGTTGATTGCAGCAATTATCAACAAGGTAAAGAGATTCCAGAATCATTTACATAAGAAACCATCTCTTGCAAGCAAACAATCAATCAATCAACAAATCAGTTCTAAATATTGTGCAAAGTTATTTATGGAAATTATTCCTTCAAACATTTGTGTTATTTCTTCACAACATAAATGTAATGTCTGCTATGACAATCAGTTTCAGGAACATACTTTGTTTTTTAAAAGTCTGCAATTTATTAACAATACACAAAGCTTGCTATTGGATTTTTTTACACCAAAAATCCTGGATCCTCAGCCTGCTGAAAATGCGGGTCAAGTTAAGTGAGCATCCAGGAGAAAGAAAGCATGAGTCCATGGAAAAAACAAACATGTTTGATATCAGTCAAACATGTTGAAAGAAATAAAACAAAAGAATGAAATCAAGAGAGAGAGAGTGAGAGAGAGCGGGAGGGGGGGGGGGGCCACCGAGCTGCTCAAATATCATTATAATTTTGGTACATGTATTTATTAATTGACAGTGTGTGTATGTGTGTGGTACTAAGTAACCACAGTCTAACTGCAAATACTTGCTTGAATTCAATACATCATAACCATGTTTAATTACCAAAGCACATCATATAAGTCAATTCATGTAACCGCAAATAGCTGATACAAATACAAACTCTAAAACATAGATAATTTCTGTCTCTTTATCAAAATTTCACTCACACCTCCATCCCTACCTAGAATGTCACATAATTTATAACATAATATGTATGTATGTATGTATGTATGTATGTATGTATGTATGTATGTATGTATGTATGTATGTATGTATGTATGTATGTATGTATGTATGTATGTATGTATGTATGTATGTATGTATGTATGTATGTATGTATGTATGTATGTATGTATGTATGTATGTACAGTTAAACCTGTCTGAACTGTCACCTTAATATAGCGGTCACCTGTTTCAATGGTAATTCTAATTTTCCCTCTGAAAAATTCCTATATAAAAGTCATGTATATAACTGTCACCTGCTTTCTGTGGTCTGCGGCCAGGTGTTTCCTAACCAAATAATGGTTTCTCACTGATTTAAGACGTCACAAAAACTTATCGACAGTGACTTCTCAGTGCATGCAAACAACTTTTGCTTCATGAGGAAGGCATTGTTTAAAGGCATAACATGTAAATTGATGTGCAAACATTTTTTATTTTGTCTGTACTCACTGTACTCACAGTACTCCAGTCACACTGTCAGTGTAACTCAAAGGTATCAATATGTCTAATTTAAAAGCAATGCAGTTTTTATCACTAGGAAAAAGGGTTGAAGCAATTTGTTTGTTGGATGGTAAGAAAAGAAGATATTGTTTCTGAAGTGTGAACAGCTGTTCCTAAGACTAATTACACAAGTCTGCCAAAGACTAATTATACAAGTCTGCCAAGCAAAGTCAGTCTTCTCTTACACAGTCATATGTAAGCTGTCAGTTAGTAGTGAAATTAGTGCTTTTTCATGGTGCACAAAACAAAAAACAATGATCAGTGAGTCTGTAAAAAGTCAGTGATTATTTAATTTATAAGATGGATTAAAGTGAGCAGGATACAGCAATCTTGTATGTAACATAAATGGGAGATAACAACATATACATGTATTTTATGATTTTGTTGAACAGTGCACTAAACTAAATCTGTTTATAAAATAATAATAATAATAATAATTATTAATATAATAATAATAATAATGGTACATATATTTGATGAATGGTATTTGTTTAAAAAACAAAAGTTTGAAAGGTGAACCTGCATACATAGGTCACCTGTGTACAAAGGCCAGTTTTAGTTGTTTCCCATAAATGTGCAGCAAATTAATTCTTTATCTTTTAAAAGATGGCAGATCTGGGTCTGTGCAATTTGCAGTTGGATTAGACTTATAAGCGAGTATGAAGTGAATCATTATTATTTTGTGTTTTAATATGATAATCAAACAAGAAGATCTCTGCCTCTTAAAAACCTAAGTTGCACTGCATCAGACAGTGGGTCACATAAGAACAATTTCAAATCATTGCCTAAGACGTGCAGAAATGAAAGCCCTGAATGAAATAGTGTATAGGAAGTGAGCTAAAGGTAAACAAGAAACATCTATGTGAAAATAGAGACTGACAACAAAGATCTAAGTAGATGAGTAGTAATTATGTCATGAGACATCATATGCATAACTCTTAAATTGTGTCAGTCATACAGTGTGTGTGTGTGACTGTGTGTGTGTGTGTGTGTGTGTGTGTGACTGTGTGTGTGCATGTGTGTTGTTTTCACTCAAGGAAAGATAATTTTGAACCTGGATTCTATGGAAGCCATATTGTTGCTAGAGAAGCCACATTGGACAACAACTTGACATATCATGTTCTGTAAAATCTTGTATACAGTGTTTGATTAAAAGTTTCTCAACTGTTTAAAGAAGTCGGACATAAGTTTTCATATGGTTGCTATGGAAGTCACCTCAGGAACAACTGAATTATTGCACTACAGCAACAAAACCTTATAATGTGAGCTAAAAATCTTCAGACTCACAGTTTTACCCTGTGTTTAGTTCAGTAACACCAGTTTTACCATGTGCTTAGTTCAGTAACACCATAGTTTTACCATGTGTTTAGTTCAGTAACACCAGAGTTTTACCATGTGTTTAGTTTAGTAACAGCACAGTTTTACCATGTGTTTAGTTCAGTAACATCACAGTTTTACCATGTGTTTAGTTCAGTAACACCACAGTTACTTGTCATTTAAGATGGTTATGGATGTAACATTGACTTACCAACACCATAATATCATGGGTTAACATATGCATGCAGTGTGCAAGCATGCAAATGATATACACTAGTTTTAATAAATGTGTTCCGCATAATAAACACCACTCCCTCTTTTTTCCACAAGGAAAATGAAACTGAAGTTCTTAAATTTTGTTCTGGCAGTAAGCATATTGCAGAACATCATTCATATAAAAATTAAAACTAACAACACAGTTTGAATTTTTTTACAAATTAAGAATTGCCAGCTATGCAAAATTTGCATTAATTAACAGTATAGTCCAAGTTCAGGTACATGTAGTAAAAAGCAATTCTGCCTACAAACGAGATATCAGGTTCAGTAAAAGGGATAAAAACTGGGGGCAGATGAAGACTGCTAAATACCTTAAGGGTTGTTACAAAGTTGCATACACCATCATGCATAAGAAATACAGTTATTTTGTTTCAGACTAATGGTAATATTTATGTTAATCCATTTTTCTCTTTCATAATTTCAAACTTTTCTTAAAACATCAAGAAAAATGAAGCGAAGAAGGGATTTCAAACAGAAAGATAGAAATAATCTTGTCTGGGGCTTATAACAGTATCCATTTTAATGTTGCATTCTTTTCAAAACAAAAACAAAAAACAGGAAAAACTGCACAGCAAATCTGACTGAAACATAAAAGGAAAAAACAAAAACAGGAGAAATGTAGGTGATACAGTATTCATATTCCAAACTGTGATGAGTTTTTGTAATTATTACCTTTTCTGTGCATAAACTACATAAACATGCTGTATATACTCGTGCATAATCCGATACCAACTGCAAAACTGGATAGACCCAGATCTGCCGTCGCATAATGTGCTGGCAGATCTGGGTCTATGCAGTTTGTAAGGACTAATCGGTAGAATAAACAACATAGACCCTGATCTGCTGGCGCATTATGCACCGGCAGATCATGGTCTAAGTTTTTTGCATTTGGACTTGGATTATACGCGAGTATATACAGTAATGCTCTGTTCCCAACCATGGCAATGGCAATTATGTAATCTAATTAAAACTGAGCTCTAACCATTTACATGGCAGCCATTGTAGCCCATGATAGGGTGCTGTTATTGCCCTGCAGAGTTAGTCAGTCATTGATGTACACAGATGGAAACAGTTATTAAAAGGTGCTCTTTCTCTATATAGGCAGTCTCTCATTCTATGAATGAATACAAAGGGTCTCCAATAACTATTTTTTACTAGTGACATTTTTTCACAAGTAAGAAAAAAATTAAACTTGAAAAGTGCTATTTCCACTGGCTTTTCTTTTTTTGACAAGTTATTGTTATTACCAAATACCTGTACTGGAATCCAGGAGTTGACAAATCAGAAGGAACTACAATACTTTTCTATCAGTTGAAATTAAAATTTTTATTACTGTTCTGAATATGAAAAAATTCCTACATCAAGGTTGTACTTACTTTAAAAAAGTTGTCACCAAAAAAATCGCAAACCTCAATATTTTGTCGCCAATTTTCAAAAAATGTCGCCAAGGTGTATTTATTACTTTATTGACAACAAAACAATACAATATCACAATATTACAGAATAAATAATTACATGAATGTTTCGATTGTCTATTTATAATGTTTTGCACTATTAAAGTGTTGTTTCATAAAAATAATCAAATCGAATGTCACGTGTATGCGTCGTGATTTTATGGCTGCCCTCTTGCTGAATGCAGTTTGAGATTAAGAGTTTTTCCTGATGTCAATTTTGATGATATTCATCTTACTGAACTCACATTCACAGTTGCTGATAACGTCATTTTGACTTTTACTAATAGCAGCAATCTTAGCTTCTTCCATTGTCTTTGCATCCCGCATGACGGTCTGTGCAATGGTATGACTGTTGTCACTTTAAATAAATGCATTAACAAATATCTTCTTTCCCTACATCTGCAGTCTCTCTCTCTCTCTCTGGTTTTCTGGTTTATGATTTATACCTTGTTAGTTTGATACTTGTTCAGTGCCAAGTAGAGTCATACATGTCTTACATATACATGTTTGACCTTAATCCTTTAGCACCCTCTTTGTTTTCTCCACATTACAACCCTTTGATCGAGTCGCATATTTGATACTTGTTCAGTGCCAAGTAACAGAGGGTGGTTATTTGAACTCCCTGTGATCCTGCTGCGCAATTGACAACTGTTCAGTTGCATCCTTTAATAGATTTCACAGACTGTAATATCGAAGTATCACTTATAGAGTCCAAGTTCAATCTCCACATAAGCACCCGCAGACGAGGAATTGGAGTCAGACGGTATTTACGATGACTAGACGCCGTTCGAGGATTTCAGCACTGTAATTGGTCACTCAGATGATGCGGATGAATTCTTGGGCTTTGTACCAGATGACGTTAGACAGTGACCTTTATAGGATACTGTCAATCACAAAAGTGTGTACTTGACTTTATTTGTTTATTTGTCAGACGTGTGGAATTAACATATTATGGGATATTGTGAATCAGATCATTCTGGGCTACTATTTTTATGCTGGTATGTAACCTATGAAAGAATTCATGGATTTATCATATCAAACAGACTTAAAATGTCAATCATTATATATTTCTATGGATTTTTATGACACGATGAAGAACAAAATGTAAGTTGTCAGTTTATTTGTGACATATTCCACTCGATAATATACCTAATTGTATTTTACACTGGATTTGTCTTTATTATTCCTAGCTATCTATCCATCCAGTCTCCTCTAATATATACTTGTAGTCAACAAGAAAACTTCCACAATTTTAAGTTTAGACCTAGTCCCATGGACAAGCCGACCCCCCTTCTTCCAGGCTTTTATTTTTTCCTCAATTATTCGGGTTATACGATAGTAATGACGGTACTCATAGGACTAGATGATGAATACGAAAAGTATAACTTACGTTTACCCATGACAGTATTTTGTTCAGATTGAAACTGATTTTTTTTTTCATTCGCTTAGTATTTATACAGAACTATCAGCCCCACAAGAACAAAATGTTAGGGACAACTATTTTATTTTATGGGAATAGAGAGCACAGCATGTCATCACGAGACACAGTAACAGCCTTTACCTAAACAGGGTGCATACTGGAGTCATATATTAAGGCCAAAAAAAATATGTGTGTTTCCTATTGCACTGGTTTGAAAATTAGGGTAGGCAGGTTTTTTTTTTTAACATTATATATAAATCAAATAATATTTCAAGCGCTTCAAAGTACTGGGCAAAACTGGCTCAATTAGATGCACAAATCAATTTCGGCAATGTGATGGGGGGGGGGGTAAAAAGTGCTAGGGTCGGCAATGAGAAATAGGGATGGTTGGCCAACCGGAAACACACACATTTTATTTTTGGCTTTAGGCAAGTGACTTCTCCCCACCACCACCCCACCCTAACTAGGGCAAAGTGTTGGGAAAAAAGGTGAAGACAATGTAGTCAAAACTTAGAATGTTTACAACAGTCACTTAAAAAGCCATTTTACTAAACTTTTGAGTTAAATAGTACAAAAACCAAAATAAATACTCATTCAATTTTTACAAATATAAAAATTGCTGTTAGTCTAATTCAGTAAAAAAAATGTATGACTTTGTTACTGAAAAGACGGTAACTTCTAAAATAGGTCACTGCTGAAATCAGGCAACAGATATTGAGGTACTTCCTACTTTTACAGGTTTAAACAGAAAACAAAACTTGTATGCTTTTACTAGCAATCTGCCTATAAACCACCACACTGTAATGATTAGTCAATAAATGCATGGAATTTCACCCACTTTTTCAAGCTGCATATGTAAATTTTCGTCGGGAAAATCATACATCGAAACATAACTGCAGACACAGTGCTGAGCAAATTTTTTTTTCATCCACTAGTCCTGAACTAGAGACTTGGAAAATTGTACTTGCCCGACTTCAAAAATGAATAGTCCGGGACGTCGGGCTATGGGATTTGCTCAGCCTTGAAGATGATTAAGAAGAACCTGCAAGTCTTCCCTCCCATATTTCAACAGAGCTGCCCTCTCATGAGGAAAGTGCCTGTAGTCAAATGCTCTAAAGCATCTCAAAGGTTCTGCTTATGTCTCTTTGGAGAAATAACTACCACACATTTAGTAGCAGTCTTACGTTTTATCCCTCCACTTTCACAAAGATTTTCCTTCTCCGAATCGCCCTTATTACCTTCCTTGCGAAAATATTTTAGCAAACTCATTTTATCCACAGAGTAACTATCAGCTTTCTTGACAACTACTTCTAAAGTGATCATAACATACATTTTCTCTTTTAAATATGAACAGAGACAGCTCATTAATTAGCGTAATTGTTTTGCTTCAAATGCAATATCGCACGTGCAAGTTAATTATCTGTAGAATCAATTAAAAATTAAAGAATCATTACTGTCATTAAATCAGTTCATAAAGGAAACCAACACTGATGTCGGTAAAGTACCTTTCATTAATTTAATTACACTGACTCGCTGGATTAAAATCATAGTGAGCCGCTCGTGAGGATCTGGCTTGAGTAAACACAATGCAACAAAGTCGCTTAAAACACTGGCTTTCTTTTGTTTGACGTGTTTTGATTTGCCGATAATTTGGTCACTTAGCTCAATGTGCAGTCAAGCGGTAACAGAAAGTCCACATATGCGAAAATTATCACTGACTACATTTATGTGTTTTACAGAATGTAAATGAATATATGAAGAGCGGTACAATCAAGTATTCAGTACGCCTGGAGGGCATGATTGGCCAAATAGAGGTAGATATAGTGATTAGAGCACGAAAATAAGGACTTGCCCGACTTTTTTAAAAAGCACTTCTCCTGGACTAGAGACTTGGAAAATTTTACTTGCCCGACTTAAAAAATTAATAGTCTGGGATGTCGGGCTATGGGATTTGCTCAGCCCTGAGACATAAATAATAATTCAAGCAGCACAAACATGAGGTTTAACCTGTTTTACATTGCTCATTGAACAGAAGAAAAAAAACCACAAGAGTTGATATTTTACTTTGCATATAAAAGCATTAAATGGTCAGGAAAAAAAAGGGGGGGGGGGTATCAAATCTAGAAAAGGCGAAGTCAACTTCATTTTACATGTGTATTTGGGCAAAATGACAGGCAGTGGTGTGACCATTTTGGCATGATTTTGCCAAATGTATCTACTTTATGGAGTTTTACAAAATAACTTGCCGTATATTGTTGAAAATTTTGTATTTATCAAAAGATGCAAGTGCCTGAAATCTCAATTTGCATTTTCACACTTAGCTCACATTTATGATTATACAAGCATTAAAATTCAAGCCTTGATGCAGTTAGAAATGAGATGTTACTGCCAATCGAATTCCATCCCTTTCAATCCCCAACCCCAATATCCTTGCCAAATGACATAAATTCTTCCTTGTCAGTTCTGACTTGTTGCTATGGTGAAGCATCTCCTAAACTAGGTAAAAAACCCAACTATACAACTTCATCAATACAAGTATTGCTACCATCAACAACAAAAATGTAAGCGACAAGACACACTGTTGGTAAAGTGATACCAAATCATGTCTATGCATCACAGGTGAGGGAACAAAATGCATGACCATGGAAATTAAACATTTTTATGACATCTAGAAGTAATAAAAGAAAAAGTAAATTAAGTTTTCCCATATACATGTGTCTATACAGAATGCAGATATCAAGTCCAACAAGCTGGTGTTATTACTTATTCTAAAAAGACTCAGAACTTAGTATGCCATGAACTTTAAAAGAAATCAATGCCAGCTGCTATGGAAATATGATCCTGAGTGTGACAGGATATTGTTTTTCAGAGCACCATAATGCATGTATATATTGTACATGTTTACATACTGAAATGGGCTCCAAGCATATGTCCAGGAAGTAAATAAATGGTGCACTCGTCTGACTCACATTCCATCTATAATTAAACTTTATAAGCCACTTTTTTCATGTTTAAGAACTTATAATTCATGTATATAGTTCAAAATTTCTTAGTTTGATGTTGTATGCATCACACTAATTTGTGAAACTGCATTGCAAACACCTGCAGTCTAATGTGTGTACCCTAATTTCTCACAATATTGTTTGAAGGTCACCATTTAAATGACAAACGTTCATGTCTACGCCCCTTGTGGTAAATTATTATCGTTTCATCAACAAAATGTTTATAAAAAGGTCGAGTTTAGATAGCGTACTTAATAAACAATTACTTAAAATGTTCCAGATGCAACCCGGGATTGGACAGAAAACTTAAATTCGCAAACTATGCATGTATATCCTATATATGTACAGGACATATATACCCCAGCTACATGTACATTCTTGTAACCTGACCCCATACCTAATACAGTGCATGTACGTCGCACCTATTCCCCAGCTGAGCGCTCAAATACAGTGCTGCCACTTTAAAGCATGCTTGAGAAAGATTTACTACGTACAAATGACTACATTTAACAGCCAAATTACCTGGTCATAGGGTGAAAATGCACGTTGAAAAAGTGAAATATCTTCCGTGCCAAGTTGATCTACATGTCCGACCCGGAAACAAGCCACCTTCCGCTACTCTCTGCGCAAGAGTCAATGTCAGTCTATTGGAGTTGCCTCTCTTAGGTAATTGGCGGTAAAGTGTGAAAAACTCTTCAAAGAGTTAGGTAAAAATATCGTAGTTTTAACTATAATTTCTTTGCTCTTACTCCCATTGAGTTTCTCAGTTTCATCACTTGGCTTTTCTTAATTAATCTGTTTTTATCTACTTATTTGAAATATGGTCTTTATATTTGAATTGTGTATCAGGTTTAGTTTTAGTTTGAGCTTTGATTTTTAGCCTGCCAGTGATGACATGTATCGCATGCTCTAATCCCTCACGTTTCTTTAGTTTTATAGCATGTTCATAGTGTAGTTTTGACTCGTATTATTATCGGTATTTTTCAGTCAAATTGTAGTCTGCTTCAACCTCATTTAAAGTTTGATGATTTTCTGTTATAACTTATATAAATATATAATTTATGTAATCAGTGGAAAAGCTATTTGGAGCTAATGTTTGTGTTTTATACACTAGGTACGGTTATGGGGAGGGGGCCGAGCCGGTGCGCACCCTCCCACCCCACCCCTTTCCAAAAGCCCATTAAAATTGAGCGCGAAACAATCGGAACGCTTCCTAGATTACGTTTCTTTACATTTAGATGGTTAAAATTATGCTCTGGAAACGCTTAAGATGCAGGAGCTTCAGGGGGATTCGCCCGCAGGACCCCCACCGGGGATTCCGTCACACAGACCCCTCGCCTATTTCTTTATGGTATTTCTGGATCTGCCATTGTGCATCGACTTAAAACTATTAAAGTCCTGGCTTTTTAAAAATAATTTTCTTACTTTGATCCTGAAAGAGACATTTTTTTCTGTGCTGTTCATGCAGTAAAGCTGTTGTTTGAAATATGGTTTGCTACTGTGTCAAAAGTAAGTCGTTGCTGAGCAAAAACATGTTGCAATTCCATTTTGTGTATGTCTCACCAACATTGTTGAAGATATCACACACACATGCCTTTCAATTTTAACAGCTTTTTGTTCCACACCATTACATCCTACAACGGAAATGCAAATGTTTGGATGGTACCATAGAATTTACTTATGTTGGTCGCAGAATAAAACTTTTTGGTTCCATTTTTCATGTCGCTTGTCATGTGTTGTATATTGTACCTAAGTCATTTCCTTACGTTCTACACAAATAGAAACTTGCATCTGGTTTTCTTTCATTAAATTATGTTAAAACAGTTTGACAGTGATGAAAACTGCCAACGTATAAAAAAAAAAAAAATGCAGAAAATTAAAACTTACAGATGTCTCCCGAGTTTCTTTAACGTCGGTATCTGTTTGTTTTTCTAACACTGCTAGTATAATGCAAAATGTGTTTTTATTAAGTTATAATGAACTTTAAACATATCCTCTTTGTTACTTTTTAGTTAATTAAATTGAACTGAACAATGGTTCTCTCGCTGGTAAATGTGATTCAGATGAAGGTAATACATTCTTTTGCTTGTCACATATTATGATTTAACTAGTGTAGCGAGAAAAATATAACGTGTAACGAGACATTCTCTGCAGTGATTATAATAAACGTCATTTTGGCGATTTTAATGAAAAGTTCCTGTAATAATCTACAATAAAAACTTTCATTAATATGTTTGAATACTGTTCGTGAATTTACACGGGATCTGTTTCACCAGTTTTGGAGTTAAAAATATTTCCATTTATATCACAATGCACGTAACGAATTTTTCAAGCCCAAAGACACTCAATTTTTTTCAGATAATTGCTGTTGTTGACAAAATCGGATATTCATATAGTTGCTAAAATATTGGATAATTAACAAAACTGGCCTAATATAGACTATTTGAAGTTGCAGTAAAAGACGAATAAAATGGGGGGGGGGGGGGGCCTCAGGAAACAACTTGAAGAAAAAATCTGGTTTTGTAATTAGCTTTGTTGACATTCACAGAACTTGAAATGTTTATAAGTTTTGCTAGATATGAACTTTTACAAAATAATAACATTTACTCTGTATATGAAAAAGTTTTTCAGGCATGATTTGGTCAATAGTGTTCATTAACAGAAATGTCCTCTACGCTTTTGTCACGACCATAATTTAGAAACGGTGATTGTTATATGGATAAAAGGAGGATATTTTATGGAAAATGCAGGAAATATCGAAATCCTAATATAAAGTACTTAATTATTTTTTCTTCATAATTTACTAGATGGATTTGGTACGTTCTCGCTGGAATTAATGTGATATCTAATTTTACTTCCTCTGTTGCCAATTGCAATTTTCTTTTTTAAGTTTAGATTCATAACTCCAACACTCTTTACTGCAATTTGATTTGAATAAAAAAATATCTAACAGTGGATGCGTCTGACAAACATAGGAGTGGGGTTGGGGTAGATGGGGCCAGAAATATGAACCCTTTCACGCACAAAGTATAGCATGGTCACGTGACTAGTCATTCAGATCCGTCATTGGGTGGCAGGATTATATAGAAAAGAGATCTTATTGCTTAAACTTATAAATTAAATGTTCTGATTCTCTGATGCAATCAAATAATGTTAAAACATTTGTATTTGACAAAATGATAAAAGATGTGTGAAAATTTGCTTAGATTTTTTAATCATTGACCTTAAATCATCACTGTCCTTCACATTTCCCATATATGTTGCTGTTCACTGCAATAGCACTGTGACGTCATCTATGTCTGTCACGAAAGAATATGCGATTCAATTAATATGTACAGCAGAAGATGGCTTCTTTCCATCCAGTTACTAGTAGCGGATATAGGCGCGGCTAATACATATGCGTAATATAAACAATATATACTAGTGTATATCAGAAGACAGAAGAAGAACCCAAACTTTTTTCAATTTAAATTAAAAAAATAAAATAAAAAAAATAATTAATAGTTGGATTAGAAAACACAACATGATAATCTATACAACATTATAAATCCCTATTGTATATTAGATGCAAATTTATTTGACTCGGTTTATCAACAAATTGTGGTGAAATAGAGGCAAAAATTGTAACTTTGACTTTCTGGCGGTGAACTGACATTTGATTCTTTAAACATGAATAAGAATATATAGATTATTACGGACGAAGTTACCAAGTCCTAGAAATAAGCGAAACAGAAAATTTCTACCAATAATAATTGAACACTGTGAAAATAACACACATATTTAGGATAAATGCAACTAATTGTATACTATTCTACAAATTAATTATACCTAAATTATGGAGAAGGAACGACAACACTCATAGTAATACAATAGACTTAAAATCTTGTAGTTGTCCAAAATGAGGAAATAGCTTTACTGACAAGAATTGCGGTCTTTATTTTTAACATACATAATAAAAACCATGTACAGTGAGCTGTGGCTACTCTGAGAGCACAATAAATACATGTACCTATTACTATCATTCCTTATTATAATGCTCAAACATATGTCAAGAGCGTAGAACCGGATCTACGGTTTCATTATGCGCTGAGATATACGGTTTAATTATGTGCTGTCAGATCGAGATCTACGGTTTCATTATGCGCTGACAGACAGATGTCTACTGTTTCATTATGCGCTGTCAGATCGAGATCTACGGTTTCATTATGCGCTGACAGATCGATATCTACTGTTTCATTATACGCTGTCAGATCGAGATCTACGGTTTCATTTTGCACTGACAGATAGAGCTCTACGTTGCTCGCTTTATTTATGATGTTAACCATGCATACATATAACGTTAAAAGAACAGCGCAGACCCTGATATGCCTGTGCATGGTGTGACGGCAGATATGTCTCCGCTTCCCCCACCACCTCCCCAAGTTGGGGTCGTATTATATGCCGTATATATATATATATATATATATATATATATATATATATATATATATATATATATATATATATATATATATATATATATATATATACATCTTTTGTATTACACAGCGATTTTTTTTTTTTTTTTAATTTAAACGACTATAGTGTATACTCATGTACAAGTATTAAAACGATGCAAATTTAGTTTTGTCGTTACAATTTACGGTACTGGGAGGGAACAAAAGATTGATATATGATTTACTGTTGTTGGCTTTGTTTAGTTTTGTTTATTCATGTTGATATTGTTAAATTCATGACAGTTTAGGCGGACTAGTGTAGTGTTAGTTTGTGTAGCGTATTCAGCGTTACCTAAATACATGTGTCATTTTGCCAATATAAGGGTAGCTAGTACCGGTTGAGGGGGGTGGGGGTGGGGGGCTTTTGAGCCAGGAACTTAACTATTATATGATAAGGTGTCAACCTGACAGCCAGCCACAGGCCACTGACTTATTGCTGACTTGTTGTGACCTCGACCTCAGTAGAGGATATGACTGTGAATAAGTGAGATACAGTCAAGTCAAGATATATAAAAGTACGACTGGAAGGAAGTCTTTCTAGTCATTTTGGGGTCGAACGCATAAAGTCTCAATGCAACTTAAAACCAAGTGTTTCATAGACTGACTAATTTTCACAACTGACATATTGTAGTAGATGGGTTACTCTTCAGTTAGTGACGTAAGGTACCGACCATTTAAATTTTCGAGGGGGGGGGGGGGGGGGGGGGTAAATTCCGGCCTTTAAAAAGCTTGAACACAATTCTCTTGCAATGTTTTGTTGTAGGAATAAAGTCCTTTTTATATGCATCATTTTTTCTACAACAACAACAACAGCATAATAATAATAATAATAATAATAATAATAATAATAATAATAATAATAATAATAATAATGATTTTTGTAATAAATGAAAAAATATCCTGGATCGGAAAGAAAATCTCCCCCATCCCCGAAATTAAATGGTCGGTCTCTAAAATTACTTATTAATTGATCTTTGCTAAAACCGAAAACTTCTTAAGTCGGTCCGTTACATCCGTTTGTAATCCTCTTCAGTGTCTACTGACTGGGTATCTTTCGAAATTGATTTCCGTCATCATGTCATAAAGTTTTGTGTCTAATTTAAGACTTAGGATTTTCATAAATTTTGAACCCTGGGTTCTGCATACAAGGGTTACTCTGAAGCAAAAGTATCGCACAACCGCATCAAAAATAATTAATCTCTTAAGTTTTTAATATGAGCATGGAAAGTAAATACACTGTACTTGGATATTTCCCCCAGCTCTACAGTTTTTAGATCTTAAGCTTTTAAAGGTAAGAATGATTTTTCCTGTGTACATTAAAAATATAATTAGAGATAACCGGAAATTTGGGGTTACAGGTATAAAAAATTAAATATGGTACTTCAAGTTATATTATTGCAACCCATTTCAAGTTATTCGGATGATATGGTTTGGTATGGTTCGGTGTTTTACAGTTCATCAACAATTTAAAGGTTATCGTGCTCAGGCAAGTTGAGTATAGTGCCATGCCTAAGGACACACACCATTGCAATCGACTAGGGTTGATTAGTTAGTGGGAATCGAACCCGCACCCTACTGGTCACGAGTCCAACACCTTAACCACTGAGCCACCTTGGTTTCGACGAAGTGTTGATATTCTTTAACTTAAAATTATGTCTGCAACAGAAATCCTTATGGACTGCAAATCGTTACCATTTGTACACCTCAAGCGCTACCAGTTGTACACCACCGAATTAGACAAGTCGCTAGAAAGCGTATGAATCTAGCTACAGGTGAATTTGGTCGTACACTCAAATGTGAATCAATATTTCTCAATACAAGATAAAATATCATCTGTCTGTTTGCACAGTAACAGATAAATGCACAATATTATAAATCGTTTGAAAACAAAGTTGCTGCTGTAGACAAAAGTCTCACTATCAATATCATTAAGTGTATTTTCACAGAAAAGTATGTGACCATCGTGAACACGTTGTAGTAACGGCTGTATTTTCACAGAAAAGTATGTGACCATCGTGAACACGTTGTAGTATCGCCTGTATTTTCGCAGAAAAGTATGTGACCATCATGAACACGTTGTAGTATCGCCTGTATTTTCACAGAAAAGTATGTGACCATCGTGAACACGTTGTAGTAACGGCTGTATTTTCACAGAAGAGTATGTGACCATCGTGAATAAGTTGTAGTAACGGCTGTATTTTTTCATGAAGTTGTGGTTTGGCACCTGCAGTTTTTTTTTACAGTGTACAATATGTTACGTTCTGTGTTGGAAATCTATGGATATGTTTCAGAATCTAAATTTCTTGGCGAGTTATTCCTTTATAACCACAGTTTCCATGACGTAACAAATGCAACTGCATGGTCATTTGAGCGACACTGTCTTGACTTTGCGATTCACTGGGAATCCGTCCAAAAATACGACAGATTCGCGTTAGAAATCATAATTTCCGGAGAAAACAAATACTGTATTGTTGCTACACTGTGGTGAAAGTTTCAAAAAATTTCTTCTGTTTTACGCTTCAGTGATTAAAATATGAGCTTGAATGTATAGAAAATTATATTGGGCTTTAATTTAATTGCATCTATTTGTCTATATTTGCTATATATCCGAACTATCCCATATCTGACAAATGCAGACCATGCTTATTGGCCATGCTTACTGGCCAGTTTTCAGTCACAACCTGTTGTACACTGAACTCGCTACCAACTAGATTAGTAGAACATCTTCCGAAGGTGTGAAGTTCTTGTATTAGTTTCGTACATAACCGGCACACAATCAGTAATGGCAGAAAATAATAAAATGTGACGGAAAACATCTTGTTACTCTAAAAGGTAACTCTACTTACACTGCTAAAAAGCGATGTATAATTTGGTGACCTCATAGCACTGGGTTATAGCTGTCCAGTGGCATTTATACGGGTTAAAATGTACATTCTCGACAATTTCATTTTGTTTAATGAGGATTAAAAAAAATCACGCTGGTACTGCAGTTTTGTACAACACTTCAGCATTGTAGCATTGCAAAAAATATTATTTTGAAAGGAATGGTTGTAAATTTAATTCAAAAAATTCTTTTAAGACTTAAAATGTGTTCACGGGAACGCAAAAATTAAGCGGACGGAATAAAGAGGGTAACAATAAATGCCCTTCCGCATTCGTTGTGTTGCACAATTTTACCAATACAAAAAAAAAAAGAAAAAGATACAAATATAAAAAGTCATCTAAGGAAATTACTTTCAGCTAAACCACCGCAAACAGTAAACAATGAGGCTGTCGTTATTCTGATGCCTCTAAGGAAAAACAGTAACTCCGTGCTTTAATTTAAAATCAGTAATCTTACGAAACGGTATGGGATCCCATGGAAAGAAAGCTACCAGTCTATTCATAAGATAGTAATTTGGTAAGTTTGCGTTTGATGGGAAATAGGGATGCATTATGTGAGAAAACTCTTTCTCCATACCTGGTTCCTTTCGTCCGTCACAATTATTATTTATAGGCCCATTGTAGGCCCATTGTAGTGGTGATGAATTAATTTTATTTTTGCGTAAATTGATGAAAACAAAAGTTATCGATCCGATATGAGAAAGTGTCATATGAGGACAAAAGGTCAAATGCTACCAATACATTCTTTTTATAATTTCTATTTTGGTAGCAATAATAATTTTAATTTTGGTAACTGATTGTGTGTGTGTGTGTGTGTGTGTTGCGAACAGTGGTCGAAATTTGATCTACTGATGAGTTTTAATATGAAAGTAATATGAAAATCTCCTTCACCTGACACATGCGAGTAGTAGCAGTAGTATCAGCAGCAGCTGTGGTGGTGGTTGTACATGATTATTAAAACCTGGAATGAAATAGTTATGCATTTAGCTCACGTAGAAAAAGCTACGAACGTTCTCTTTCAATTGATCATTCTTACATAAAATGCCCCCCCCCCCCTTTTTTTTTTTTTTTTTTTACTTTTCGGTTATTAATATAACCACATGTAATGAATTGCGTACAAAAAGGATATTTATAAAGACTTTATTAAAGTTTTCTTCGGTTTCTTTCAGTTATGTTCATACGTTCGCTCCCGCGCACGCTCACGCATAGAGAAGTGCGCATTATAAAATAACAGCAAAGCATGGCTGCATTTCGAACACACTTATACCTGTTCTATTCCATAATAATGCATCCAAAGCCATCTACTCCATTCATTCTCAGAACAAACAAAAACTACACTCGTTTTCCCATGTGTTTATTTTCATGTGTTTACTTGTAGCAAGAAATTCCCCTTGGAAGCCTCAATCGCAACAAGTGCTCCCAAACGGAGTGAATTAAATTCTTGAACATGATTGGTCAAGATGTAACGGAAATAAGTAAAGGGAGATAAGATATTTACTTTAGCACGACAATGGAACACAGGTGATAAACGAAGCCTCATCCACGAAAACAACGCCAGATTTTCAACACGACAGCTCGCCACTCCCAGAAATTTATGAATTTGTCATTACCTAACTCCCATTTTAAGGTAAGAGCCCTAGAATATGTTTCAGAACTTTTATAAACTTTGTGACCATCCATGTTGTTAAACTTCAAAAGTTGGAAAGAAGGTCGCGCATGGTTTTGGTTTCAGTGTCCCCATTTCGGGGGAACTTTGCTCGTTGTTTGAGCGTGGCCGCGCAAGTTAATTAATTTCACATCCGTGTTCAAGGCATCTCTATAGATTGTTTTATAAGTGTCATTCGTGCAATTACCCATTGAAATAAAGTACCAAATTTATTTTTCGGGATAAAATCAGAGACGCGGAACTAAGCCATTGTTCGGGGGGGATGGCGCCTTATTTCATTACGTAACATTGTTTACTGTATAAACCCCAATCCTTTGTGTACTGGCGATATAGATTTGATAAGTACAGGTGTCATTCATCATAAACTATACATGTGGATTTAATAATGGCCGGTCTTTCGGGCGTGGGGCCTGGGGGATTCAGGGAATAAAAGATTTTGTTGACATTAGGCAAACAAGCCAATAATCAAGTGTTGTAATATTGTGTAAGGTTCGGTTAGTAAGGGTACACAAGTAAATTTTGATAGCCACATCCTTTGTTTGCAAGAACTTGGAGAGGGAAGTGCAGACATCTTGTTATATGCTGGAGCTGAGTAATATTTATTTATATCTTTTTGACTTGTTTTAATGGTGAGTTAGAAAACTTAAGTTATATCAAATTTAAATGATCACAAAAAAAAATACTTGTGAAAGTTTTTTTTATTTACTTTTATTTTGTAAACAGTAGAATGGGCTTTTTTTTAACCTTCATTGTATCATGTACTCCAGTTATTCATTTATTAATTTTATGTGACAACATTTTAGGCATTTTTTCTCTGGTGTTAGCAATTTGTATTTAAAATTTTATATCTATTTAGATTAAAGTAAGAATTAATTATATTTTGTTCTTATTTAGCATGGAAGTCAAATCTAAACAAAATCAGTTAAGTTTTCTTATACTTTTTGACCTATCTCAAATTCTCTCTCTCTCTCTCTCTCTCTCTCTCTCTCTCTCTCTCTCTCTCTCTCTCTCTCTCATTAACAGGAAAACATAGCATATACCACAGAATTAGGATCATGACCTCTTACTTGGGATTGCGAGAGGGTACAATATGAAATTATTTTAAATTGGACAATATAATGTTGCAGAAAGTGGGATTTTGTCATGACAGACAATAAAAGTTTTTCATAAAAATAATTTAGTTTTATTTATTGCTAAGTCAGTTTGTTAAAAGAAATATATATCAATTATATTTTAATAATCTATAATGGCAGTGTTACCTAAGTAGAGAAATGTACCATTGATTGGTTCAAAATGTATGTTAGTATATGTATGTATTGAGTTTAATGGCATGGTAGTACAATACTGATTATATAGTGCTAACTAAAAGGTAGGTTCTAAAAAATGCAAAGATACAACAACAAAAAATGGGGAAAAAAAACTTTCTGAAGAGAACCCTTCCAAGTAAGCATATAGTTCTACATTATAAAATGTAAAGATGTCAGCATTGTTTTAAACATTTACAAAACAAAAGATAAAATTAAAAAAAATAAAAATGTAAAATATTGGATAACATATTTTTATGTAAACCAAATTTGTTGCAAGTATGTATATTTTGTCTTACATGATATACAGACATGAAAATAAAAAAGTGGTATTATTATAATATCTTGTATTCCTATTACTCATACTCTGGACAAAAAAAAGACAACAAATGGTGGCCTAATCAGACAGTTAGCCAGAATAACACAGGTAGGATAGATAGCTGTTTTGGCAGTAATGGGCAGAGGTTCTGAATGCTTGGGAGACAATTTAAACATGTCGCATTGTAATCACACACTCCATGAGCTATGCCATATTTACCAAAACGTTAATGAGCTATTATCATATTTACCAAACATAAATGAGCTATGATCATATTTACCAAACATCAGTCAGCTATACCACATTGGTCAGACATCAATGAGCTATGATATATTTACCAAACATGAAAGCAAATAAGCCAAAAAGTAATGATAAAGAACAAAAATGAAATGAACGAAATACTCTGTCACAAGACAAAGTTATTCAACTTTAAGTAGATAGATCTTGGTGAATACAACAATGTCCGACCAGTAGTATGTCCCTGTGGCAGTGCATTAGTATTCCATGAACACTGTTTTAGTGCTATTCTAAATAAGGGATGGTTTGGTTTGGTGTTGTACAGCACAGCAACACAAATAGATCATTAAGTGCCATGGCAATTGGAGTAAAGTGCCTTGCCCAAGGACATACCATGGTAGTCAACCCAGCCTGATCCAATGGTAGGATTTGAAAAAGCACGATTTTGGTAACAAGTCGTCGTAAAAGTTCTGTTTTCTGTTGTAAATGAAACTACAGCCATCATATCACTCATAAAATATAAAACAAAATACAATAGATTAAAAAATATCTGTACATTTGAGCCCAAACGGCTGTAATTCACAAGAACTTACAAGATGACATGTAGTCTGTTGTCCATATGTTCCTTAGTTTGTTATCATTACTCCTCCTAAGCTACTTGCAGGATTACCATGAAACTGTACACAAACATTGATTCTAAGGTCTAGTTGATCCGTAATGAAAATGGTGCTGCTCAGACATCCATCTTGAAAAACTTGTTATCACAACTCCTTCTGCACAGATGACCATGTCGACATGAGGTTTTCAGTAAAATACTTCTTATGACATCTAGTTGGTTCTAATTGAAAATAGTGCTGGTTTGACATCCAATATGGCTGCCATGGCAGCAACCTTGGAAATCTTATCATTACTCTTGCTTAATGGAAAATTATACAAACATGTATTTACAAAATGCCCACTCTGATGCCTACATGTAGTTGGTCCTAAAAAAAACCAATGGTGCCAGTATTTACATTTAACTATGGCAGCTAGCTTGAAAATCTTGGTAGTGCTACTCCTCCTGAATGGAAGGTCATATTGACAATGTGTTTTCACCACAAGACTTATTGTGACGTCTAGTTAGTCCTTAATGAAAATTGTGCTGAAACTCTTGTTATTGCTATTACTCCTGGATGGATAGTCGTGTTGACATGTGGTTTTCAACCAAGGACTCAATATATCTAGTTGGTCCTAATGAAAATGGTGTTGATCTTACATTAGACACGGCCACCACAACAGCTACATGTGTCTTGAAAATCTTGTTATTGCTATTCTTCCAGGATGGATGGTCATGTTGACATGTTTTTTTTTATGGCTATTCTTCCTGAATGGAAAGTCATATTGACATGGGGGTTTTACTAGAAGATATTTTATGGTGTCTACTTGGTCTTAAACGAAAATGATGCTGATCTGGCATCCAGTATGGCCACCTAGGGACCATCTTGAACAATTTGTTGTTGGTAGGCTTTGACCTCCTGAGTGCATGGTTATATCCAAACCCAAAGACTTCTTATGATATCTAGTTGGTCCGAAATGAAAATGGTGCTGATCTTTCATCCAACATGGATGCCACAATGGCCATCTTGAAAATCTTGTTATTGCTTATTCTCTTGAATGGATGGTCTTGTTGACATGGGGATTTCACAAAAAATAAACTTATTGTGCTGTTTAGTTGGTCCTTAATGAAAATGGTGCCAATCTGACAACCAGTAGCTGTGGCAACTAGGTAGGATGTCAGATTGGCATCAGTTTCATGCAGCAATCATAAAAATATTTTTATTGTTACTCCTCTTAAATGGAAAGTCCTATCAACATGGGGTTTTTATCAGTAGACTTATTATGGTGTCTTGTTGGTCCTAAATGAAAATGATGATCTGACATCAATCTTGAACATTTTGTTACTGCTACATGTACTCCTACTGAACGGTCATATTGACATAGAATTGTCACCAAAAGACTTCTTATGGTGTCTAGTTGGTCAAAAATGAAAATGGTCCTGATCTAACATCCAGTATGGCCACCACAATGGCCTTCTTGAAGATCTTGTTATCGCTCAAGAATATCCGAGATGGTTTCAACCTGTAAAAGATAAAAAGAAGAAGCAGTCTTATCTTGGATTCAAGGACATTTTTTTCAGCTAGTAGAGCATCAGTCCTTTTGAGAGACTATTGTTTAAAAAGTGTTTCCCCTTAACCTACAAGATTTCCTTAAAAAGTAAATTTAGTAAAGGTTTTGTTTAAAATAGCCTTCTGTGTGTTATTATAATGCAAGCCATAAGAACATGTCAGTTGACAAATACACCAAGAAACTGACTTTTTGGGACACATATTCCTGGAAAAAGTAAAAGTTGCAATTAAAAGCTTCCAGTTATGAGTTTTCCATTGTTTACTACAACCCAGACATGAACACTATGGTAGAGTATGGTAGTGCCATATATACTCACGTATAATCCAGTACCAACTGCAAACTGCATAGACCCAGATCTGCCATCGCATAATGTGCCAGCAGATCTGGGTCTATGCAGTTTGTAAGGACTAATCAGTGGAACAAACAACTTAGTTGTTTGCATTTGGACTCGGATTATACTCAAGTATATACGGTACTGTAAGCAGTTTGATTTTTTAGGATAGAAGCAACTTTACCAGGTACACAGAAATTATTTTAGTCCATGAAAATGAATTGTTGATTCTTTGAATTTCATCTTATTCTCAACACTCTAGATTTGTCATTTTTTTGTTTCAATCTCCAGTTTTACCTATTTTTCTTTCAGTAGGGGGATGATGGGGGTGCTGTTTGGATCCCTTCTCTCCAGTTTGAAATGTTTCAACCACAACACAGATTGGAGAAGCTGATAACACACATGGATTCAAGGTTTAGAGATAATGAAGCTATGGCTTGAACAAAGACTGGTAAGTTTTGATCCAATTGTCAATAATCAACTAAACTCACTATGACAGTACACCTATATTCTAGTGTACTTAGGAGACAAATCGGAGCAGTAAAACATAAAAAAAAAAAAATGACTCCAATTGCATTGACTCTTACTAATTCTTAATAATCCAACAAAAGTCAAACAAATATTCTTGCAAAGTGTCTACAGTGTGGGCATCAATATATTATGTTCTCTACCTTAACGTCAGTTGAATTCTGGTGTACATGTACAAGCAGATTCCTTCCCCACTGTAACATACATTTTAGGGTTCTCAATAGACTTGTACCCTCTGGTTTTGATGCTTGGAATTTAAATTTGAACGATTTCTGGCTCATGGAAATGCCAACCTGTGCATTTTTATGACTTGGATTTGGGCTGGAGCATCAGTTTTGATTATCCTTGATTCACCTCTTGCATAATTTCCTACTTTGCGCACACTGTCCATAACAAATTGACTGTATGCGCCAGTGATTGACATTTGCTAGACTGCTGTTTACTCCTTGTCGGCCAAAAATATCACACCTATACAAAATTAATATAAACTGTCTGAGCTAACAGGTCACTGATGTCACGCTTAGGTGGGAAAAACTGAATCAAGGTTAGATTGTTTTGAGATTATCTTTGATGTTAATCATAGTTAGAGGAAGAGGGAATCAATTATGACTTTATTGGATTAACTGTTTATCAAATATCAGCGTTTGATTGCCCATCAACATACATGTGATTCTATCGGCAGCAGGACAAAAATACTGTTTTAAATGCCGTCTACCACACATACTGTTTTACTTGAAATCTACCCTACCTCTTTTTGAAAATAAAAGATTATTATTATTATTATTATTATTTTTATTTTGGGACCCAAAAATAGGTATATGTTGTATGTTCTATACCGATATTATAGAAACCAGTGGGAACCAGTCTACTGGGGACTGGAAATCTTGTATTGCTGCAATGATGTGTGCCTGAGTAATCAGATTACAAAAGCTAACATGTACACAACAAGCTGTTAATTGATTACCTTACTGTTGTAATCTGGAGAGTTTAAGGCCAAATGCAGGATTTTTAGAGGGTGTTATAAGTAATAAATGGATCAGACGTGGCAATGGCTTTCAAGTCTTTTAATGAAAATCAGCTGACCTTTGGTGGAGGTGAGATATAAAGGAGAGATCACCCAAAAAATGATTTTGGCAGAAACACTTGAGTAGGTATTTTGATTTGCTGTATAGTTTAATTGTTATTGCATTGTTCAAGATGTTTTTATAGGAATATTTAAGGGCACATGATGTATGTTTTAGTTCAGTTCATGTCAAAATGCTGAAGCATTCGATTTCTTCCAGTGCCGGTGGTTAATAAATATGAAACTCATGATTACATCATATGTCCAACTCAGAAACTTTCTCCTCATGATGAACTTAGATTGGAGGAGTATTGGAGAGCAGTCAGCAACTTTAAAAACCCTGCCACGGGAAATCTGAAGTTTGAACTTTCTTGCAGGCTGATCGTGGTTGTTTGTCATTGCCACATTCTAATGATGCAGAGAAGATATTCTTCATTCTTTGCAAAATAAAGTGATTCAAGGAGAAATCTGGACCAGAAAACTATTGACAGCCTGTTAAGTGTTAAACTTAATAATCACAGTTAATATCATTAGGGGTCACCAGTCAGTGATCTTGTGAAAGAAACTATAAAAATGCTTGTGGATTTTCTACATAAAAAAATCTGTGCAGTAAATTATGAGACATACACCTTCCTTTTTCATTGAATTATCATACATTGGTTCATGTTAATTAATCACATTGGCTCAAAGAAGTATCTTTTCTTTTCTGTCTTAGTCTCAGAAATGACCTGCCATGATGATCATTCTGACCCTCAGACTCCAGAGAAACAGAAAGTTTGTAACAATTCTGAGAAGGAGAATAGATCTCCTAAAGTTGTAAAAAAAAATTTTAGCATCAGTTTGCTTAACAATCCCAGCTACGAGTTCATGGCTCGAAAACAAATTACTCTTGAGATTTCAGTTTTGACTCTTGAGATTTTCATTTTGACTCTAGAGATTTTGGTGTCATGGGTCAAATGACTCTTCAGTTTTGAAATCTAGTGAGAACCCTGCATGTATACAACAATCTGTACACTATACATAACCTGCCAACCATTGCGCGTTTGGCGTAAAAAATAAAACAATAAAAAGTTGTGTTTGTCATTTTTATTATCATCTCTTTAATCCCACACATCAAATAAATCTGAGAATATTCTAAAAAAGAAGACTGATGCATAAGAATAGAGTAAGAGTACATTTGTCATAGACCTCCATGTACTTTCATTATTTTCTATTTATAGCAGCTGTATATGACACATTTCCAAGAAAACAGATGGGTTTCTTCAATTTGAAAACTCGTCTCACAGATTCATTATATTAATACACAGAATTTGTTAGCGGACCAGTCTATACTTAACAAAATGGCCGCAGATGTTAAGTGAAATGGTCTAGATGTGACTTTCTGATGTTGTTTGACTGAAAAATGTTAAAGAAGAGTGATCTTTTTAAACTTTAAAATATGTCGGATCAGAAAAAAGACAAATCAATAGTACTTTACAAATTTAGAAAGAAGAACATGAGAGGGGTAATACAACACAGGTTGAGCACATGGTAATGATCGTTGCAGAATTTGTGGAGTTGACTTTACGATCACTCAGCAAAAGTTTTTTTTCTTCAGATTTCCTACAGTTGTGGGCTTGGAAAATTTTGATTTGTTCTTCTTTTGTGAGAGTAAAACAACATTGAGTAGTAGAGATTGTGTCTGATTGGTTGCATGTTGTCTTTTGAATTTTTATTTTCTTTATCATCTTGTCCATCATCTGTTTTGGAAATGCCTTTCTCAGGGTATATTGTTGAACTTGACCATGACACCTTATCTTCTCCAATTGCTTCCTTATCAGTAGGGGTGAAACGATTAATCGATGTATCGATACTTTTTCTATATCGATACCCATATCAATACAAGAGGGGAAGAATCGATACAAAATGATACTTACTCTATGCAAGTTACTTTAATCTTCAGCAGTCGTGAATAATTATTAGTCACTTGCTTTTTCATTCTTTAAATTGAGAATTCATCTGAGACAGCTGTAGCAAGTACATGCACTCATTTCTGTCAGTAAAAAATAAAAGCAATTGACAACACCCACTTACCTTCTACAAATTAACACAAGATGACTAACTCATGTGGTTCGAAATATGCCCCCTTCTCCCGCCCCAAGTCCATGCTAATTAGTTTATCTCATCTGCATCTTCAGCCACTGATAACATACATCAACGGAAAGAAGACATTACAGATTTCTTCCCTATGTATGACTTAAATACTTGACTGATCACTTAATAACCACTTTACATGAAATTTAACTGTTGCATCGCATCTTTTCTACTTGGATCGAATTGAAGGCTACACATCCGGTGTGTCACGCAGTGTTACATGCAATTCTTATTAGTGGTTATTGTTTGTTCAAGTCCAGAGTAAAACAATAACCTCCAATCATAACTAACTGTAGCGTGTTCACTGCATGACATATCTGAAATATTGGCATCCAAACTGTATCCAAATTGATACAAAGTAACCTAGAAACTTCACACAAAAGTGACTATTAAATGATATGTGTAAAGTACTTAAATCGTACATGGGGAATAAGTTTGGAATATCTCCTGTTACGTTGATATATGTAATCAGTGACCAAACCTGCCGATTGGATAAAAAAAAAAAAAAATAGCACAGAATCAGCAAGGGGGCAGATTCCAAACCACACAAGTTATAGCCACCTCGTCAATTTGTAGAAAGGGAGTGGGTATTGTCAATAATTTCCTTTTTCACTGACAGAAACAAATGTCTGTGGCCGCGGCAGTTGATTTGCATCTGCAGGAAGTACAATGTGAAGGATTTTGCTATTAGTCATCTCCACTTCCACACTCGGACTTGTTCAAGATAAGAATTTCCTTGCACAAGGAAATTGCAGTTTCTTCTGTTTTGAAGATAACACCGTAATCTCTTCAAAATTTAAGTGAAGACATGAAACTGTTAATAAGATGTTATAAAAACATTAATTCAATATAAAACAAAGGGCATGGTGACCAGAATGAGTCATGCATATGATCGAATGGAGCAGCCTGAAATGGCCTAAAAGGGTGAATAAAATCACTAACAGCTAGTCTGTTTAGAAGTATTTTTTTTTTTAAAAATCTTATCAAGGATGAGAATGGCATATGAACAGATGATAAGTCCATGTTTGTTTGTAATCTGCATACTGGAAATACACCCAATATGTCAACACAAAAAATGGCACCACCCTACCACTGACAGACATTCTAAAGATGAAAAGACCATCAAGTTGATATGTGTATCGATAATGTATCGTATCGTAGGCTGTGTATCGAGAATCATATCGATGCGTGGCAGAGGTGTATTGTTTCACCCCTACTTATCAGAGGGGTTGATCCCTGTCTAACAGAAAGTAGTTGTGAGCTTAGCAAGCATCATGGTCTATAGGTAGCAAGCATCATGATCTATAGGTAGCAAGCATCATGGTCTATAGGTAGCAAGCATCATGGTCTATAGGTAGCAAGCATAATGGTCTATAGGTAGGCCTTTCTTGACAGATTGCCAATTATATACTTTGCAAGCATCATGGTCTATATGTAGGCCTTTCTTGACAGATTGCCAGTAGGCCTTTCTTGACAGATTGCCAGTAGGCCTTTCTTGACAGATTGCCAATTATATACTTTGTGATGTTCAAACCAAGATTTTGGCAATGTTCATAATAAACTAATTTTAATGGCGCAAAACATCCAGCATCAGGGGGTTGTATAGGGAAGTGTTTAGTGGTAGAACATAAAATTACAAGGTTCTTTCCCAATTCTGAGACATTAAATGAGACATGCGACTTGTGCCCATCTCAAAATATAAAAATTGGCCTGTTCTTTTCTCCTATGTGAACAATGACTCTCATGTGAATTCGGGGAAAAAACTATGTTAGACCACCCAGTCATGGAGCACTCTCCAGCTTATACTGGGCAACTTCTCAGTAGAATTGCCACAGTCCATTATAGTGATAATTTTACCCATTGATGAAACAATATTTTGCAGATTGGAATCCTTCTTGCACATGACCTTGTGTGGGCTATAGTCTATTGTAAATATGCTCCAGCTTTTTAATGAGGTCATTCTCGTTGAGGATGTTACGGAGTTCATCATTATAAGTGTCTATTACTACCGTATATACTCAAGTATAAGCTGGGTCCAAATGCAAACAACATAGACCCTGATCTGCCATAGCAGATCAGGGTCTATGCTGTTTGTTCTACAGATTAGTCCTTATAAACTGCATAGACCCATATCTGCCAGTGCATTATGCAACAGTAAATCTGGATCTATGCAGTTTGCAGTTGGTATAAGCTTATAAGTCTGTATATATGGTAATTTGGTCACTGACTTGACTCCTGCATTTGAGAGTTTCTGTGATTTTGACAGTTGTAAGTCAGGCCATCTCTTTAAGAACTTGTAGCATTAACAGTCTCCGAAAGACAGGTCATAGAAGAATTTCTTTCCCATGCTCACGGCATAATCAGTGTCCAGATTGATCACCTCAGGGTCTATTCTAGGACATGCAATTGCGGGATTTGGCTTATTCCTAAACATTTGTTCTGAAAAGTCAATTGAAGGAGTGAAAATTGTGCATTATGTTTTCAAGCCCTACCTTTGTTTCTTAATTAAATCTCTCCTATATTTAGAAAATTCTCGCACTTTTTTTTAATGTAGGGCAGGGGGGGATTTTCAGTTCTTGAATAGACCATGTGTTACACCAGATTATCCTCCTTTGGGTCGATAATGTATACCATCAGCAACTACGTAACCAAGAGTGCTTTCTGAAATATCATACTACTGTGTGGCCATGTGTACTGAAAGATCTGATCTCTCTGCATGTAAAGCAGTTGACAATAGAGAAATGTCATACAACTTGTTCTTTCTTTTGGGCATTATGGGAAGCTGAACAGTTTAAAAATAGTTGATATTTTGTTTTCAATATCCATTTTGGGCCTTGAATTTTATTTGTTTATTATAGAAATGTTTAGAAATTTATCATATTTTAACATCAAAATAATTTAATAAAAGACTTAAAATTATCTTTTATTTATTTTTAAAATTTTTTTTTACTTGTTATAATTTTTAGTTGTTGTTTGCTGCATGTTATATATCAAATATTCATGCAAAAATGTAAAATTGTATTTATTCAAATATATTGTTGAAAGGGGACAACAGGGGCACCTGCTAATTAATGGAAGAGTGATCACTTTCAGATTATGTACAACAGGGCTAAGAGAAAATAAACTCTTGGAAAAATATTTGAAGCTCTTTAGTTTCCATAAAAGGAAAATGTGTTGTCACATGATTGATTATGTCATTTGATAGGGTTGAAAACAGATGATGTTGTTTACATTTGTATAGATTATTAGAGTCAAATTTGTGTTGATAAAATTGATTTGAAAATTATTGAAAATTCTCATTATTGTTTGAGGTATATAATTACATTACTACGATAAAAAAAATTTTTTTACATAGGGGTACCGTATATACTCGCGTATAATCCGAGTCAAAATGCAAACAACATAGACCCTGATCTGCCAGTGCATTATGTGCCAGCATATCTGGGTCTATGTTGTTTGCATTTAGTATTTTATTGCGCGAGTACATACGGTAGTATTGCTGGTTTGGACAAGCATATCACTCATGTAAAAAGGTGTTCAATTATGATGGACTTTATAAACCAAAATACATCTATGATGTGAAATTCTTTTGTAAAAAGGAAGCCATTTTAAAGACTGAAACATGTCAGGAGATGGTGTCATTGGATGAACATGTAGTATAATTCAGCACACTCGTTAATGTTTGATTATACGAATAATATTAGTTTGTGTCGATGATCCCAAAACTGTGCAACAGTAGTCCATAAAGCTAATATGTATTGAACAGAATGTTTTCCTTGCATGAGTTGGTAGATAGTTCTTACATCCTTGTAGTAATGTTGATTTGGAAGCTGAAATGTTACAGATATGATCCATATGATGATTTTAAGTTAGTTTATCATCAACATATATTTCTAGGAGTTTTGGACATTCTGCATTAAATATGTATCATTTACAGACATCTGAACAGGGTTTTGCAAGCATAATCTATTTGATGTTTTCTAGACATTGCAATACATTCCATTGTCTTTACACCATCTACTGATATGATAAAGATCATGCAGCAGCTGTTCGTAGATTATGATGTTGTCCTGACCGATGTGTGGAATGTTGCATCATCTGCACACATATCAGTTTCAATGTTCTCTGTATACAATGGCAGGTCATTAAACAGCAGATCTGTTGCTTAAATATGAGCTAAAACAAACAATAAAACCTGAACATCCATACATTCTTAATTTCAGTGGCAGAATACTATGATTGACTGGGTCAGATGCTATTCTAAAATATAACAGTAATACACCAGTAAGATATCTTTTATCTGTTTCCTGATACCAGGAATGAGTCAAGTTTGTTAAAACCATTTGAAAGTGAGTGTAATTTTCTAAAACCGGATTGATTTTTAGATAACAAAATATGTGTTGATAGTCAGTGTTTTCTCCAAGATGTGCGATTGTGTGAACCCCTACCCCTTTCCGAAATGTTGTGCCCCCCCCCCCCCCCCCCCCCCCCCCCCCCCCCCCCACACACACACACACGAGTGAGTGCCCAGAAATCACATACAGTTGATTTACCCCGAGTGTAACAGGACCTGGGACATTTATTAATAACACTCAATTGGATCATGTGAGTGTTTGACTTCTAGATCAACTGCCATAATCAAGTGCTTACTGGGTTTTTGCAATTGTGCTTTTATTTATTATCTAGTTATACCAACTGCATATGGCAAAATTGAACCATGGTTGACCTACAGTTTTTAGTAATCGATGGTAAAGTCTGTGGTGTAATTTACAGTTCTAAATCATATGACACAGTGCCATGAGTTCTAAATCATATGACACAGTGCTATGAGTTCTAAATCATATGACACAGTGCCATTGTCATAACAGGATCAATGCTGCTATGCGAATAATGAAGATAAACAACTTTAAGTTGTATCTTTATTCATTGAAAGTTATTTATCACATGCATTTTTTGAAACACACTAAAAGGGTCTATTTATAAATACTGTTCTCATATGAAAACTTTCAATTTATAAATATTGTTCTCATATGAAAACTGCCCTCCTTAAAAATTGAAAATTCCCAGGGCTCAAAATTAACTTTTTTCAGTACATCCAAAATTTTGATAGTTGTAATATTTGTCACCAAAAACATTCAACAATATACTAGCATTTCAGATTTGTTGCTAGCTAAATGCTAGCTTTTTAGTGTCAGTTTCAAGCCCAGATTCCCCTTTATGAAAATGCTAGAGGGGGATTCCCCCTTTGTGTGAAAATCCTGGAGAAATCAGTCAAGTATCAATTTATTTTTTGCATGATAATTAATGTTTACAATGGCTGCTGGAGAGTACTAAAAACTGCATAGAGACCACCTATGTATTCGTTGATTACATTCTGGTTTGAAAAGAGGTGCGAAGTTAGCAGATTTCCATCAGTCTTGAAAAGAACCTGAGTTTATAGCATAGTTCATAATGGAGGTAATGCTTTGATAGATACGTCGGCGCCAATTTTTAAAAATTGCACACTGATTCCATCTATTCCTGTTTTTTTTTTATGATCAATTAATTTCAGAAATTTTAATTCATCAGAATTTTGAAGGGGAGGGGTCAAATTTGGTACCTTCTGACAATTTGCTTATACCAAATTTTTGCGGTTTTTTGTTCTCACATTACAAGGATTGTTACAGACTTTAATGTATTCTGTATCAACAGTGGTAAAGAATTCATTAAAAAGATTTCTTATTTCTTTGCTATAATTGTAATTTATAGCCTATTTGTTGTTAAAAAGGTTGGGTTTGGTACTTGTGAATTTGGTACAGTATGTTGGAAACATTTCCAAAATTCATTTTTAGTATTGATACATTGGTCTAGGATATTTTGGTAGAGCTCTTATTTGCTTTTCAAATAAGATTATTACATTGTTCATTTTTTTTTACGAGAGTTGAATTTTTACATTTATGTTTATCTCTGATTTTGATTGCAGTAGTTATATCCTCATTACACCTCTAAGGTATTTTCAGATGCTTTACTCACTTATTTATTGAGTGGTGCATGTTTGTTCAAGACTTACAGAAATAATTTGTTCCAAGTGTCAACCGTAACAGTAACATGATCAAACCCAGCTATCAGAGATCAAGCAACTCTTCCTTGCAGAATAGATTAGGGTCAAAATTGTTAGTACATCTGTATTTAATGGAAAATTTTGCATTAGAGTTACTGTCAGATTGGTATGTATATTTTCTGACAATTAATACAGGATAGTGGTCACTGAGACCTACATGTATACTGTTACTTGGTACAGCTTTGCAGTTGGGTGTATAATCTTATCCAGATGTGTAGTCCATAATATGGTCCGTAAATATCATTGAATGTTTCTGGAATGAAATCATCTAGGAAAAGTAAAATATGTGAAGAACACCTTCCAGTTAATGTAGAGTTTCATTGTTTACAACAAACCATGTACTAGCAACATGGCAGACAAAAAATGTGCAGATAATCATTTGATCTTATGGACACGACCAACTTAACCATTCCTAAGTGTGTGAAAATGACACTGTCATGAAAAATATAGAAAAATATCTCTGACAGATCAAAAACAATAATTCATTGGTTACAATGAACCAGTCATTTCAACCAGTTCCCAGTACTAGTGATTATAACACCTGAATATCAGTAATTATCTAATTAGGGTATTAAATGACTACAAAGACTATCCTGCACCAAGTAAATCATAGACTTTGGACTTTGGTGAAACGCCATCTTTTCTGAAATGATAAAACATGAAGATAATGATGTAAACACAAAACATTAAACAGTCACTTTAGATGTGAAATACATTCCAAAATTACCAATATCAGTAATGGTCTTTTAAATTTTTTTTGTTGTAAATCAGCATTAAAGAAATTTACTGCTTATCCTGCCTGTTTACATTGTGGAAGGTAAAATCTGAGATTGCACCAAATGTTATTTCCTATTATACTGAAACTATCTCAAGATCATGTATCAAGTTATCGTTGTGGAAAGAAGACTAGGTCAAAACAATATGCGGCAATACATATTTTTTTTTATGAGCCCATGTTTGTAGGAATTAAAACAAAGGAATCACTTTTCTGATGACGTGGTCATCAACATTTTGTTTTGGTTAAAATTTTTCATTTGCATATACATTATTTCCTAAACCCCTTGATAGATTCTCATCATACTTGGCATGAATCATCATGAACCTAAGACAATTCATTCTGTGACATGTTTGCTCAATCCTATGACTTGGGGTCAAGGTCACATTCATAGAAAACTTGCATTAAGGTTTTGGCCCAAATTTTTTCATTTGCTTTTATTTCCTAACCGCTTGGCAGATTTTCTTCATACTTTGACTGCAGCTTTATGTTATTCCAATATTTAACTCGGGTGATAGAAATTTAGTCTCAAATTATAGACCTGTGTCACAGTTATCATTCATATCCAAAGTATTTGAAAAATTTGTTGATAAACATTATTCAGATTTTTTTTAAAAACCTTACTATATGTGAAGAACATGATTTTATGCTAAAGCATTCTACAGGAACCAGTCTGACAAGTTTTACTAATTTTATCTCAGAAGAAGTTGATAGTAAGACACAAGTTTATGCAAGTTATACTAACTTTTCCAAAGCATTTGATTCTGTGTCTCACAAACTGTTTTTACATAAACTATAATCCTATGGGGTGTGACTGGTAATAGTCTTAAGTGGTTTTCCTCATAATTGTGTGACAGATATAAAAGAGATGCTGTAAGTTGCCAAGGTTCAGAATGGTACAGGTCGTTTCTGGGATGCCTCATGTGTCTTATCTTGGAATCCAAATGATTTTTATCGCATATGAATGATCTCCCATTGGTTTTAGAACATTTATAGTGTCTGGTATCAGTTGTTGATGGAAATGTTTTATAAATTTATTGGACAGGTAAAATGATTGCAAGCTTCTTTAGAGTGTAGACAGTATACATGTATGGGTGGTGTGAAAAATGGCAGTTGAAAGTGAATGTGAAGAAGTGTTGTTATATCAGTTTCACCAACAACAAAAACTATTTGCTTTATCTATTTAATGGGAGCTGTGAAGCTAAAGGGCGAGAGCTGTGTGACAGGTTTGGGTGTATGACTTCCTTGCTTTTAATGTCCATGTTAAGGCCACTATATCCAAAGCAAAGGTTTTTAAAGTGCACTTGCAGAAACTTTCAAAATATATCAGTCATATGTACTTTGTACCCTATCTTTGTGTGAGGTGTAGACTTGAATACTATTGAGATTTTGTCCCCTTACCAATCTTTTGACACCCCACCCCACCCCCAAAGGTGGGCTGCTTTTTAAAAATATTTTATGTCCCCAAACATTATGTTTAATTTCCTTAATACTCTCCTTTATGACACCCTTTTGCTGTTTATTTAATCTGCAAATAATTAATCCACTTGTATTATGGACACTGCTTTGACAGCACCAATTAACTTTTGCTCCAGGCAAAGTTAGTGGCCAAACACCAGTAGATCATTGATTTTAATTTATCAACCATAAAGTACACATGTATCTGAAATGAAACACATGGTTTGATTGGTTTATTTTCAACAGTTTAGCCAATTAAAAAGATGTTTATATGTACAGATAATTAAAGCAGTTGATGATCCAATACGAAGCATATGACACATATGACTTGACAGTTTGGAAAAACTGTAGAAAAAGACAATGGAGGTCATTAAAAGCAAATTTCCAGTCATTAAACATCAAGATTTTGGTTTGCATTTACTCAAACTGAAGTTATACACTTTAAGAACAATTCTAAATTATTTTAATTGCCAAAATGAAGCATCCACAGTCAAGACTGGAAAAGTTTGGTTTCTTCAAAAGACAGAAATTGTATAAAGTTTCAGACTAAAGCAGGTAATAGCGTTAGGGCTGATAGGGCTGACATTTTGTATGTAAAATTTTAAAGTGTTGTTACCAGGTCATTTTTACTAAATGACAGTACCAGTGAGGATAACTTTAATGTAGTTATATTTGTTTTTTTTTTATTCATTATCAGTTTTTTAAAATGAACTATGACACAAGTTTTGTATATTATGCATTTGTGAAAAGTGGAAAGCAACAGTGGTCAATTTTGAAAGGTCTCTATCATTTATATGTATAGCATTAACGTTTGCTTAGAATTTAAGTATAATAAAAGGCCTAGATATAATTCAGATGTTACCAAAATAATGACCAAATGCAACAATTTTGAATGGGGGGAAGCCCATTTTTTGCACCCGTCCCCCTCCCCTGATAATGGATGTTTGCCTGAGACTCTGTAGTCCTATGAGAAAAAGTGTAGACATTTTAATTTACCACCCTTAGAGAGTAGGAGAAAGATTATTGACTTTGGAATTCTTTTTAGATGTATACACAGTCAAATAGCCTACAGTATCTCAAGAAGAAATCTTTGACACAGAACACTTTGCATACAATTTTTGTTTGAACATCAGAAAACACAGCGTTTTAAATATAGCACAAAAAATTTTTAACTCAGTTTTAGAAACACACAACATAGATATTATTACTAACTAGTCATTAATAAATGACTCATTGAAAGAAATACTTCATGATTCCTGAATAAACAAATACATGTTCTTTTTTGCTGTTATTTGTACATGTATAAGATGCATTGTGTAGATGTAAATCTATCTCACAATTAATTTTGTTGTTGTTGTTTGTTTGAGATAAATAACACATACACATAATACATTACATATTTGAAAAGTATTTAAGCCACTTTTCAATAAGACAAAAAATATTGGCATGTCTGGAGAATTATTTTGTGTCACTGTAAGATGCAAGAATAGAAACAGAGAGAGAGAGAATAGGAAAGAAAACATGCTAATATATGGAATATATTGGCATATAAAAAAACATATCAGTGCAAGCATATATTGGCATTTACAAAATTAAATATACATGTATTAATAATATTGAATCCCCTCTTGTGATAATCCACATGGCAATATTTCTTTTGATTTTGTCCTTTGACCCATGCCATACAAACTTGTAAAAGAGTGTATTCAGTTCATTTAGAACCTGCTTTTTTTTTTCTTTTTTCTTCAATATTTGTACTAAAGACCAGAAAATTTGGAATCTTGATATAAAAGATCTAAAGCAGACATTAGAGATTTCCCTGAACCATCAAGTATAAGTGATGTATCATCAGCACACTGAAAAAAGAACATGGGTTATATTACATGTCTTTATTCCCCTAATATTTAAATTTGTTATTATCATATGGGCTAAAATCCCTGCACACAGGATAAAGTATATGGGAAGAGTGGATCCCCCTGTCTACACCCACTTTCAGTACCAAACCAATTAGAGACTTGACCATTAATAATTACACAAGATTTGATGTTTTGATGAAATTAGTTTTATCCATTTATTATTGGTTCTTCAGAATTATAAATTTTGATAACTTTATCAATAAAGGGCCATGCAACTAAGTCAAATGCTGTTTAAAAATCAGTCAAATGAAGCAGTCCAGGAATATTTTGCTTTTTGATGTAAAACGTTAAAACATACAAGTTTCTTCTGTTCTCTCCAGCGTATTGTCCTTTTAGAAACCCTGCTTTATCCTTATGTATAATTGTGGGGAGCACAGTTTTCATCTGACTTGTAATACATGCAGAAGCAATTTGTATGATACATTTAGGAGTGAAATGATTTTCCGAGTTGAAATATATGTTTAGGTTCATCACCTTTAGGTGTACATATAATAACTCCTTTTTTCTGTGTAGAATAATTCACCAAGTTCATACACAGTGTTAATAGATCTTACAAGATACTGTCTGATATCTTTCCAAAAATAATTATAAAATTCGACCATGAAGCCATCAGATACTGGTTTTTTCATTAGGCATTTTTCTAGACCATTTGCGGTTTCTGTGTATGATATAGGAGACCATTAAGGAATGTTTCTGTAAATCATTCAGTCTAGAAATGTCTGGATAATTAAGCATTATTTAAAGATCGACAGGATCAGTTTCACACTTTTTATATAAATTCATATAAAATAATTTGATATCCAAAATTTCTTTCTGACTGTTAAAGGACCATTGCTTTTTTCAAGAGGTGGCATCATTTTCCTTAAGTAATTTCTATTTTCTAAATTACAGAAATATTTGGCCACTTTCTCTCCTTCAATCCGTATAGCTTTAGCTCAAACCCTTTCTTCCTCATATCTCCTTTTTCTTTTTATCCTCCAGTTTTTGCTAATTCATTCACATTTTTTCTTTCTTCTACATTTCTTATATCTGCAATTAGTTGATTTTCCTGTCAAGCTTGAGTTTTTGCTTAAGAGATCCATATGAAATTTCCAAGACCCCACTAACAAGCTTTCACTTCCCCCTGTTCTAAGGAGAGGGAGAAGCGACTACTCCCTGAGATAGGAGTCCGGGTAGTATTTGGTCCTTAGGCAAGGCACTCTACTCATCATGTCTCAGTAAAATATAACCTTCAACATTCAAATTGTTGCTGTTCTGTCAAACATCAAACTAAACCAAATCAAAGAAAAAAATGAGTTACCGCATATACTCACATATAATCCGATACCAACTGCAATCTGCATAGACCCAGATCTGCCATCGCATAATGCGCCAGCAGATCAGGGTCTATGTTGTTTGCATTTGGATTATACACAAGTATATACGGTAGATCTGTAAAAGTTATGCAGGACAAATAAAACTTAAGTTCACTTGCCGAGCAGGGTGGTCATCTAAGACATTGTCAAAGCTTGATGATGTTCACTTAAAATAGTACTCATCTATTCTGTTTCTCTTGCAGGCAGCATTTCACCACCAGCTTATGTGTTCTGAATTTTGTGTTGTGACCCTCTTCAGATGATCTTCAGGTAGCCATGGCAGCCATGCTGAATAATGGTATCAAACGTCCCCTATCCAGTGAGGCACAGTCAAGTTTTTCTACCCCTTTCAAGAAAAGAGTGGTTGAACTTCTTGCAAATGTGAATAGTAACGTCAGCTTTTCGCACCTATCAGAGGGATATGGGAAGGAGGAAACTGATGTGATTCTGGATGTTAACTCCAATAGAAAGTCTTCAAAAACTACTTTTTATTCAGGAGCCACAAATCTTTCTAGTCCCAGTATATTGTCTCATTTCTCTTCAGTTAATCATTCCAAAGACAAGCCTGTAGGTTACTATGGAAACCATTCCATTGAAGGTCATCAGGATCAAAACTACCATTCGAAAGACATTTCATTGACATGTGATCAGCAGATAGAGGTAAAACCTCATGTTTCATATGATACTCATTCCATACTTCGTCCACATCACCATAGCAACCATTCCAAGGACAGTAGTCCAGATCACCATAGTAACCACTCAGTTGATAAACTCACTAGTCAACAAGATAAAAATAGTACCAAAAATGTAAAGAGCGATCTCAACGCACACACTAATGGCTTTTCTTATTATAAGGGTATCAAGATACAGAATGGCATTAATAGATGCGATGAAAATGTTTTGGGACAGCAGAACGATAGTGAAGAATTAAAAGTAACAAGTTACAAAGGTTCTGTGAATGATGTAGAAGTGAAAATGAATCAAGAGACCAAAGAAGGTTACTTGCATTCCCAAGGAAATAGATGCCAGCAAATAAAAACCTTTGATGGCACTTTACATCAAACAAGGACATCTCCAGTTTTTAAATCAGAAGAAAATTTTGCAGTTTGTCATTTACAAGGAGATTCATCACCTGCTGTAGAATCTATAAATACAGGTTCAGTGATACCAACCAACAACCATGTTTATAGCGAAGACCCAATAGGTAAGTCACATCAAACCAGTGATATTAATGGTAATGTGACCCCTCCATGTGACAAAAATAATATGACAGATGACAAACAGTTGCCAAAGTGTAATGGGAAGAAGGAGGAAAAGCGAGCTAATGTGATGGAAATATACACTTGCTCAATATGTGAGAAGGAATTTCGACAAAGTGGGAATTTCTATAACCACATGAAATCACACACAGAGTCTCTTCGTTATTGTAAGTGTGGAATATGTGGATCAATGTTTGATAGTGGTGAAAAGCTGCTTCAGCATATGCGGAAAGAGCACACAGGGTCTAACCCTTATAAATGTGAACATTGTGACCGTGAATTCAGTCAGTATAATAATTTGCGCAGACATTTGCGTGTTCATCAAGAGAAAAAGTTTAAATGTCGACTCTGTGACCGAACTTTTAATGAGGAATTTTATTTGACAATGCATATGGGCACACATACTGGCCATAGAACATACAGCTGTGGAGTGTGCACTGCAGAGTTCACATCAAGTAGCGATCTTAAAAATCATGTAAAGACTCATCCCATATCAGAACTCCATGTTTGTGATGTATGTGGCAAGGGCTTCAGCAAAGCTTGCGTTCTACGGCAGCACAAGAAAGCGCACAGTGGAGAACGTCCCTACAAATGTGAACAGTGCAATAAAACTTTCATCCACCGACATCATCTGACCATGCATATGAGGTCTCACACAGAATCAAAACCTTTCACGTGTGAGACATGTGGGAAGGAATTTTCTCAAACTAGTCATTTATATAAGCATATTCGACAACATTTGGTAGAGGCCAAATTGTTAGATTCCAACCAGGATGGTTTTAAAGGCCAAGATGAGAAGCAGGTGATAAACACTTTGGGAAATAATAGTATTCCAGACAAATTGAATGGTGAGCCAAGTAACTTGCAGCAAAGTGTAAAACCAAAACCTCGCCGGAAAAGATCCAAAGGTCCTAGAGACGAGGAAGTTTCACCTGATTTGTCTGCACCCTCACATTATGCCTTGCAGTTTTCTGAAGCTTTGGCAAATCCATTCCAGTCTTCTTCTCCAAGTTCTGGCATGTTTGGACCACTATCAAATGAGGCAACTCAGAATATGATGAAGCAGATGAACTTTCCACCACCAGATCACCCAACCCAGCAGAACCCAATGTATATGGCATATGCCCAGGCTTCCATGGCAGCTTATTATAACAACTGGTATATGATGAACTATCTGTCTCACAGTGGAAAGGATTTAGGAACTGATTATGCACAGGATCTGTCTCTTCCAAAAAGAAACCCATTTTCATATGAAAGTCCCATGCCATTGTCCCATACCAGAGATTCTAGTCCTACGGTCAATTCAGCCAGAAACACACCAATTTCATCTATCCCCATCAATAAAGAGTATAATCATTATTTTCATAATAGCACCATTCCAAAACCTGTTGAGTTTTTAAACAGTAATGTGCCTGTCTCAGTAAATGGACCTTTTGACTTGTCTTTACCTACAACACAAAGAAGGAGTAAATATGGTTCCATTGGTGAAAATGATGTGGAAGATCTGTCCAGTCGAGGAAGCCATAGAAGCAGCTCCCCCTATGCCACTAGTAGTGTGTCATCACAACCAGATACTCTGTCTCATAGCCGTGAGTCTAGTCCCGTTGATCATTTAAAATCGGCTCCTCACTCCATTATGAAGCCACCCAGAGAAGAAGACGAGAGTGAACTTAATCTGCATCCACTGGAACAGTTAGGCATGATAACAACTCAAAGCAATAGCAGACATCTGCCGCTTCATCCATTCAGTTCCTCTATACACAATGTGCACAAGATAAAAAATACTGAATCTAAATTTCACAAACCAATGAGGATCAGTGTTCACACAAATAGTTTTCCAGATGACCGCTCAAACCAGCAGCAGAGAAAGAGGTTAAGGAAGGAAACTTACTACAGCAGTAACATGGATTTGGAATTGAGACAAGAAATTATGTTGAATGGTCCAGACCTATCCAAGAGCAAGGCTGTGGAAGATAGAAAACTTGAAAATTGTAGAAAGATTAAAGTGAAGGATGAAAAGGTAGATGAGTTGAAAGAAGAGGCAAATGCAGAAGAAGAGCAACACTTTGGAGAAAATGCCTCTCAGCCAGAGGAGGTCTCTTCCCTCAAACAACAGATTGAGGAGGTCAGGGAGATGATTCAACATGAAATTCAAAAAGAAACCATAGATGGAATGACAGATAGTGGTGAGGAAGAGGAGGAGGAGGGAAGACTGATGATTGTGGAGCAGGACACTGAAATACAGACACATGACAGCAACACTTCTGATGAAAAAAAGGCTGAATTAGAGAAAGAACATTTTGTGGTCAGTCAGAATGAGAAGATTTTTTCACATGGGAAGCAGCATGACTGGAAAAGAAATACATTCAGAAGAGATACTTTGCAAAGATCACAGCTTGGATCAGTCTGCTGCAACAAGACAGATGTCAGTGGAGAATGCATTCATGGAACTTATGAAGAAGAAGCTGAGCAACAGGGTTCTGAAGATCTTAGATGGGTCAGCGGTGTGGAGACTTCATGGAGTCATAGTGCAGTAAAGACGAATGGTCCATTTGATCTCTTGCGACCAAGAGCAACTACACCTATTCAAAGAGCAGTTAATAATCTTGTATCCAATGACAGCTCAGGGACAGTTCTTGACATGTCCATGAAATGTTCACCAGCAGAGAACCAGCAAATACATAGGAAGCAAAAAGGAGAAGAAAGATTAGCATGCCCAGCATGTCTAACCCCTATGGACACAGACTCTGACTTTTTCAAACATCTGGCTGTCAGCATGCAGTGTTATCAATTGTATATTGCCAGGAAACTGCGTGAGCCAGCATCAAGTCCCTCAGAAGAAACTGTTCTGAAACTTGCAAAGAAATATGCATGTCAGGAAATAAGAGATGAAGGGATTTATGTTAGTCAAAAATCTCTTGAAGAGCCAATGGACTTGACTGAAAGAGCCTCTTCTAAGATAAAGTCTAGAACTGTTGAGGACTTGTCAGATCATAACCAGAGTCTGTACCATGTATTTTGCAAATGTTGCAAAGAACCCATGTTGAATGAAGTGGCACTCTCACTTCACTTGGCTAAAAATCCACGATGTTTTCATATTCACTACTTGGGTCGTAGTCCTGTCTCATTACATAAGATTGACAATGACTCCAGTGCTGAGTCTGGTACATTGAGGCAGATAATGTACCCTCCCAGTGGCAGAAATTCTGAACAGACCACAGACAAAGACAACAAAGCAAGCCTAAAAAGTGACATGATAATAAGCCAAACCATCAAAGGAAGTCAACCACATGTTCCCATCTCTAGTCAACATCCTCCTCCAAGCTGGCATTACAATCCTACCATGACTCATTATAAACAGTCTGTACCTTCTAGTCAGCCTCACTTCTATTTATTGCAACAGGATGCTCTGTGTCCAGTTTATTCAGGAGGAACTATTCCATATGAGCAGGATCACTCTTTACCGCTTGCCCTTGTTAAAAAGGAGAAGTCATCTGTAGACCCCATTTCCTCTCCAAGAAATGGGGTACATGTACCTAGGGAAGAAAAGAAGGGAGAGGAGATAATGAAAACTGTAGCAACCTCTGAGGCCAGTTTCTGCTGTGGAATCTGTTGGAAAACCTTCACTACATCTAGTGACCTTGAAGTGCACCAAAATGAGCATGCCCCACTAAAGAATGGTTATTACACCTGTGAGTTCTGTGATAGTGTATTTTCAAGACCATCTGATTTCCAGTGTCACATGCTGACCCATAGAGATGCTTATGGAATGCATCAGTATAATGATACAACAACAGAAGAGACCAAATCACTGAGCAATAGAAAGAGTGTTGAGCAGGGGCAACCACATGTTAACTTTTCAGATGTAAAGAATGGCATTAATGACCAGTACAAATGTCATGTCTGTGGAGAGGTATTTGAACAGGCCAAGTTTTACCGCGACCATATGGAAACACACACTGGAGAGAAACCATACAGATGCACTGTCTGCAGTCGGGGCTTCACTTACAAACACAACTTAAACCGACACCTCATGTCCCACAATGCAAAGACATTCTCATGCAGTGTATGTGGTAGAGGTTTTAAAGAAAGCTTCTACCTGCAGATGCATATGAAAATTCATGCAGAAGAGAAGAACCGTCGCTGTGAGATCTGTGGTCAGCACATCCCCAAGTCTGATCTGTGGCAACACATGATTGCTCATCTTGGCACATCGGATCAGAACCCAACATATGATCAGATTGGTGAGCGAGTAAAGGAGATCTTGAAGGAACAGAAGTTTAGTGGGGACAATATCTCCCTCTCAGCTATCAACGAACATTTGAAAAAATATTTGCCTGTAAGTGAAGGCTTAGGGACCCTAGATGATCTAATGGCACTAACAGCAGAATTCAAAGTCTTTCAAGCTGTAAAAGAAAAAGAGAAAGATGGTGATAATGCTGAGACCAAGTTGTCTTACGTTTCTAATAGTAATGTTATCTCCAATAATGATCAGAGCAGGGATGGATGTAGTGATGCACCCAAAAGCAAAAGAAGTCAAAACAAAGGAGAGCAAGTGTGCCCAATTTGTAACTATGTGTTCAAAACAAAACGTGAGTTTGGTAATCATCTTGGTGTGCACAATGGAGAGAGGACACATATTTGTAAAGTGTGTGGGAAAGGTTTCAAAAAGAGTTGCATTCTAAGGCAGCATGAAAAGATTCATTCAGGTGACCGTCCATTTAAATGTGAAGTTTGTTGTGCATCTTTTCTTCACTACCATCATCTTCAAATTCACTCCCGTGTTCATAATGGAGACAAGCCATATAAGTGCCATATTTGTGGAATGGGCTTCAAGCACAGCAGCAACTTGCCTAAGCATTTGGAAATGCACGAGTTGGAGTCAAGGAATCAGTCTGACAACCAGTCCAAAGAAATTCAAGATTTAGAGAGCAGTAAAGCTGAGATTGAATCTGTCATAAACATGACTGTTAAACATTCAGTCGAGAAAGACAGACCAACAATGATGGCAGAAAATAAGTCACTAGAGTCAGGTATAAACCATTTGGAGGATGCTAATGAAGGAAATGTGAATTCAAAACAGGTCAGGACTGAAGAATCAACTGAGACCCAGTCTACAGCAAGACAAAATACTGAAGGTGAAGAAGAGTGCCAGTCTAAAAGAGCAAAAAGTCCAGCACCTAGAAATGGTGATAGTATCAAAGATACTCTGGCTCTTCCAAAAGAAAAAATACCCAATTCTCCTCATTCTCAAATACCATGTGACAGCTCAATAGGAAAGCCATATTCTAGTCCTGAAACCAGAAATCAGGCTTAAGATCTCTTTGTGCCATATCCTGTGTTCTTGAAAAAGAAAGACTTGCATTTAAATGCTTGCTTTATATAGTTGTTTTCATTTTTGTGTACAATAATTTGTATTTTTTCTTTTCTTCATTATTTCTATTTTGAAGCAAACAATTTCCTTTGGATGCCATCATTTTCAGTATGCTTTAAATAGGTTATTTAGCATTTTTGTTTTTACAGCAATGTCTGCAATTTTTGTGATTAGAATTAGTAATTGATTTAAGATTTATATTTTTATGATTGATTTTACAACTTGTAATACACATTCATAATCTCAGATTCATCAGCATATTCACAGACATGTACATACCACCAATATTTCAATCAAAATTTTTATTCCAGGTTTACCTCCCTTGAAAAAAGATGTCCACCATCTTTTGGGTCAACCTTTCTTAGCATTATTATGACAGGAATGTTAATATGTTACATTTAATAAGACGTGGCCAAAGAAACACAGTCTCTCTATACACTTACAAAATTAATGCAATTTTTTTCCATGGCATTTGGTCTGTTTTAAATATTTAGATTTCCGAGGAATCAGTTTCTCCTTTATACTGTACTTGTTATTGAAGGATGACCAAAAGATGTAGACTGTGATTTCAGGGACAGTAATTTTGAAAGCCTATGAAGTTAAATGAAATATTCCATTGTGAAAAATGTATGATATTCTTGAAATTGTAAGAAATTTTTATCACCACTGCAGGCTGTAGGCATTATCCATACGTAATCAGTGCATCAGCCACTAGTGTCAGATAACGTGTCTAAACAGCTTTCTTAATTTTCCTTGTACAGTATTCATTATAATGCTGTCTATGGGAGTCATAGAGTTTACTGCCTTGTAGTAAGACTGCCTTATAATGAAATATGTTGTATATATAATTTTACTGCCATTTAATGAAATGGGATCCATGACCATACTCACCTTATACCTTATAACATAAACTGTGTTATAATGAAGGTGTTTATAGTGAGGGAGTACTGTATACTGGTTAAACCCCTATTTAAAATATGTCTAGTTTAAGTTCCTACTTTAGGCAAGAAAAAAATATTGAAGAAATTGGATTTGTTCAAGTCTGTGTGTATATAGCAGAAGTATACTTTTTTTTTTAAGTATACTCCAGGTGCAATAATAACAAAGTGTTCAACAATAATCATTATATTTTTCACCTTCAGTTTGGCCATACAAAATGTCAAAATTGATACATCGGCATTATGATAATAATGCAGATGAAAATTGTGCATTTTTTTCACACGTGAGTTTATGGTATTGCCCTGTATCCCAATCTGTGTTGTGCATCATCCGTCAAGTGTTGTCCATCAACATTATGTTTTTTTAAGCTTCTCAAAAAAAAAAACAAAAAAAAAAAAAAAACACTGGACCAATTTAAACCAAATTTGGCAGAGAGCATCCTGGCTTGAAGAGCTTTCAAGTTTGGGCAAATGATGCAGATCTGACATCAAATATGCTGTTGTTACTGAAAATAAATAGACCTTTAAACGACTTCTGAAAATCAGCTCAACAGAAATTGAACAAGTTAGACAGAAATCATGCTGGCATTAAGGGCTTTCAACTTTGTACAATTGATGCTAATCTGCAGTCAAATATGGACATGGTTGCTAAAATAGAATAACCTTTTAAAAAAATATATCCATAAAAATAAAAAAACTCAAGTTTGGTCAACTAGAACAGAAAGCATCCTCGGTTAATATTCAGCAATTGATGTTCTTGGGCTCAAATTCTAGCATACATTTGGTCATATCAGCATGGGGTTTTCACTAAAAGACTTCTTATGATGTCTAGTTGGACCTAAATGAAAATGGTGCTGATCTGACATCCAATATGGAAGCTAAGGCAGCCATCTTGAAAATCTTGTTATTGCTACTCCTTCTGAACTGAGTCATATTGACATGGGGTTTACACCAGAAGACTTCATATGATGTATGGTTGCCATCTTGAAAATCTTGTTATTGCTACTCCTTCTGAACTGAGTCATATTGACATGGGGTTTACACCAGAAGACTTCTTAAGATGTCTAGTTTGGTACTAGATGAAAATGGTACCGATTTGACATCCAGTATAGCCACCATGGCATCCCTCTTGAAAATCTTGCTATTGCTAATCTTCCTAAATGGAAAATCATATTGACATAGAGTTTTCACCAGAAGACTAATTATGATATCTGAAAGAAAATGGTGCTGATCTGACTTGAAATATGGTTTCCGCAATGAATATATTGAAACTCTTGTCACTAATCCTCCTGAAAGGAATGTTATATCATCATGGGGTTTTTACCAAAAGTATTCTAATGGTATCTAGTTGTCCTAAATCAAAATGGTGCCAATCTTACATCCAGTATTGCTGCCACAGTGGCTAATATTTAAAATCTTGTCACTCAAGAATATCAGATAGTTTCAACACTACACAGTTAAAAAGAAGAAATAGTCTTATCATAAATTTCTGGAAATTCTTTTCACTCATTAAGGCTGGGAGCTTTTTCTCAATTTCACTTAAAATTGGGGTAGAAGACACAGTTTTCTTGTTATTTCCATTGGAATCCAAGCATTTCTGATTCAGAGGGATTTTCCTTTCAACAGTTACTTATATGTAAGAGAGGTTGTTTTGGATTGGCTATCAGTCCTGTGTATGAGCAGATGGGTGAAAATTGGACTTCTTTTTTCTTTTTATCTCTTTTTTTTTTTTTTGCATATTGAACTCGTGATTTTTGTCTGCTTGTCCCCCCAAATTCCAAAGTTACCTAAATTGTTTACAAAGGTTCGTCTGTGTGAAGTTTGTAAACTGTGATGATGTCACAGACTGTGGAAGAAGGGTACTACCTCATGGCGCAAAATTGTGTATCTCGGCCTTAATGAGTTAAGCCAGTAGAGCATCAGTCCTGTTATTTATATGCTGAGAAATAAAGCTGATTGGCATAATATCGTTTTGCAGTAAAGTGGTAAGCATATTGGTATATTTATGTGGGTTTGTGTTGTAGTAAAATTGTAAGCATATTGGTATGTTTATGTGGGTTTGTGTTGCAGTAAAGTGGTAAGCATATTGGTGTATTTATGTGGATTTGTGTTGTAGTAAAGTTGTAAGCATATTGGTATATTTATGTGGGTTTGTGTTGCAGTAAAGTTGTAAGCATATTGGTATGTTTATGATGTTGTAACTGCATATTATTGGAGATTTTTCCTCGAGATTAAAGTACTTTGCTGTTGTTTTGCATATAATCAGGTTGTCAAATGAAACAAAACTGCCGATACTGCCTGTCAAATATAGTCAATTAATATTTTTCTTTAAATTTCTAAGAATTTCGGCTTCAGTTTACCAAAGACTTACAATACCAGTATAGAATATCTTTAGTTTACCTTTCAAATACAGAATGAGTTAGGCTCCTTATTTATTCTGAAGCAGACAAGTGTGATCAAACTTAATTGGTAGGTTATGGTTAGGCAGAGGCACCTCTCTATTGATTCTTGACCTGAGAGGTCAAAGGTCAGTGTCACAGGAGCTAAAGTTTGGGTTCCACATAAAAGTCTACTTTCCTAAAGTTGCCTGGACTCGGGTTTTATTGCAAAATTGTTTTAATGTTGCATTTGCAATAGGTATGGTCGGTTGGGTTGGGGATCAGCCATTCTTTTTGAGGCAACTTTTCTTTATTAGGATTTGCATTTAGGTCATTTTGTTAGACACTGTTGCTTGCAGAGTTGCATGACTTGGTATGTAAATAATTCATGAGGGGTACTACAGCCATGAAAACTAGGTCACTGACCAATATTTCATGGTTTAGTGGTTTCTTCTTATCTTATGTTAAGCTCAGGTTTACATGGTTCGGGTTTGCGTTTAGATTATTTTTTAAAACACTGTTGCTTGTAGAGTCACATACCTTGGTATGTATGCGTTTCTTGAGGAGTACTTCATCTCTCAGTGAACCCTGGTTCATCGTGACCTACAGTTTATGGTTCAGTGATTTCTTACCTTTGCATTATGGTCAGTGTCTCTAGATCAGGGTTTGTGTTTGAGCTTCATTACCTTAACACTGTTGCTTGCAGAATCATGTAACTTGATTAAGATGCATCATGAGGTGTACTGCACCCTTCAGTCAGAACTAGGTCAATGAGACTTATATTCCCAATCTATTGGATTGCATTAACCTTTGTGTTTATCTCAGTTTCTAGGACACTATGGCTAAAAATCATGGAACTTTGGTATATAGAAGTATAATGAGAAGTTCAACATTCTTTATTCAAAAGTTAATCACTGTGACCTATATTTTTCATGCTCCATTGAGATACGCTAACATTAGTGTTTAGCTCAGTTTCTTAGACACTCTTATGGCAGAGTAATGGTAACTGGAGACATAGGATGCATCATAAGAAGTATTTTATCATTTAGATGAAACATTTTTTAGTTTGCATTGGTGTTTTATAACACAGCAAACCAAGTAAGTTATTAAGTACCAGGGCAATTGGGGTAAAGTGGCTTGTCCAAGGACACACCATGGGAACTGACTCGGGCTGATCTGATGGTAGGATTCGAACCCACACCCTTTCGGTCACAAGACTGGCATGCTAACAACTTAGCCACCACAGCTCTGCTTAGACAAAACAAAGCTTTGAAATCTGGCCTTACTGCCATTGGCAGTTTTCTTGTTATTCAACATGGATAATCTTCAGGTAGAGTATGTCTCATTTAAAACATAATTGGCATGAATAACGTTATTCTTGGTATCATGGATACAGCTATATGTATCTTTATCATCCTCATCTTCAGTATCAGCAACAGAACTTGATGCTTTTATTAAGATACATTCAGTCACAGTCTCATTTACATATATTTTGGACACAACTTTTATAGCAATAAAATATTCCATTGATTTTTAGCAAAAAGTTACAATGAAATCTAGTCACTAACTTTGATGTCACAAATAGCGTCCAGGTTGTTTTGTCTTAAAGACAATACCATGTGCGAATTTATTTAAGTGACCAATGTATATACCTGTAATTATTTTGTTCTTTTGACTTATTTCTGTTCATTTTGATAATTTTTGTAACATTTTGTAAACAGCTGTCTTGGTTTACACTTTAGTGTATTAGTTTTGCATAGTATTTTCATATTTTTAGTCAATATGATTGAGTTGTATGTTACCAAATTAATGAAATGGCAATTGACACAGTAGTTCTCAGAAAAGGTATGTCATTATTGATAATCGTTGCTTAGCAACAATTTTTAAAGCTCTTGATGAAGGGAGTTAAACTTTATTTCAGCCATATTCTAATGCATTGAAAGTATTCCCTTTAAAAAAAATTGTTTATTTTTCTATTACTATAAATATTTATTCATATTTTTCATTAAATATCTTGCAATTAATTATTTATTTTGTTCAAAATTTAACAAAAGGTGAGTGGATGGTCAAACAAACTTGATAATAATATTACCCTTGATCCAGTTAGTTTTAATCTTAAAACTAGAGCAACTGCAATGGCTGCCATTGCAAAATCCCCACACTTTTTACAGCTTATTCGAAACCACCCCCACCCTCTCCCACCCACCCCACACCCAACAGTGCCCCAGGGGTCATAGTGTAAAAATTAGCCACATATATGATGTGTTTTCCTGCCATGATTGCAAATATAAAGTACAAATTAAAAAATACTTGAAAATGTCAGTGTAATTGAAATTTTTGAGTATTCACCTTAGACCCACACCAAGGGACCCCAGAGGTGGGAGCCAAAGGGGCAACATAGCTACAAAGTTTTATGTATTCCACCCAGCAGTTTTGATGTGGTAACAGACAGATTGACAGGGTATCACAGTATACCCCAGTGTGTTTAAAAAAATGTTGAGATCAAAATAAACTCTGCTGTAACTAGGATAAATTTTGATTTTATAGTTTGGTATTGTAATTAAAAATTCTGGCTTTTACACTTTGCACAGTAGTTTACCTTTATTCCATTGAGGGAGCCATGGTAGCTAAGGTGGTACAGTGTCAGACTCGTAACCCAAGGATAGTGGGTTTGATACCTGCCCAGGTCGGCTGCCTCATTGTGACCTTGGGAAAGGCATTTAGGAAAAGGCATTAGCTCCCATTTCCTCGGCATGATACAGCCAATAATGTGTTAAAAATGCCATTAAAACCAACAGCCAAGAAGAAAAAAAAATGATTTCACTGAATACTTAGCAAATGGATTGCCATTAACATATATATTCAGAAAGAACTGTGGCATCCAATACTCACTCAAACTACAGTAAATCGCAAAATTGTAGTTGGTATGATATTTTTCCAAAATAGTTTAAGACACCAAATTTTTATTATCATTAATAGCACTGGTGTGTTTTGGTTTGCTTTGGTGTTGTATGGCACAGCAACATAAGTAGGTTATTTGGTGTTGTATGACACAGCAACATAAGTAGGTTATTTGGTGTTGTATGGCACAGCAACATAAGTAGGTTATTTGCTGTTGTATGGCACAGCAACATAAGTAGGTTATTTGGTGTTGTATGGCACAGCAACATAAGTATGTTATTTGGTGCCTTGTCCAGGGTCACACCACTGTAGCCAGTCCAGGCTGATCTGATGGTAGGATTCAAACCCACAACCTTTCGATCATGAGCCAGTCACACTAACCACTGAGCCACCATGGCTCCCTCTGATATGTATACAATGTGCATATTGTCAATGAACAAATTACACAAATTTAATGTTGCTGATATGACTTGTTGCAATTCACAAGTCTCAAAAATTGTATGGCACAAAATATTATAATTTACAGTATTTCCAATATAATAAAATAAAACTTATAGTAGTCTTCCTTGATTTAAGATTACATCATCTGGATGAAAAGTAGGCACCCTTATGATGGATCACCTCGAAAGGGCATGGAGGGATGGGGTTGCAGCACAATGGTAAAAATATACTTTGTTTGCTACAGGATACACACCTAGCATACCAAATTTTAAAAAAAATCTACACTGGAGGATGAACCAACATTGGAGGAGCTCACATCATCATGGAGTGTTAAAATTACAATAAAAGAGGGTACAGAACGCAACTTGTCTTATACGCTGTACATTTTTCTCCTCCAGCATTTTCATTTTTAAACTGCATGATACTGTTACCTCTATTTTGTACACGCTGCGGTGTTGATTTTTTTTAGCAGTTCGGCAAGTAGGGTTTGAACGAAGATGGTTTGCAATCAAGCATTACTCTCTGGGAGAAACCTTGTATGATAGACCACTGTATCATTTTTCTCTCTACAGAGAATTTAAAATATGCATTATTGTAATTAAATCATTTTATGCTGTAATCATTTTATCAGATGAAATGTGAGAATCAGTAAATCAAAATAATAGTTTTGATTATTTCCTTCAATGGCAAATTTTTTGCAGATTTTGTGTTGGTAGATGGCTAAAAGTCATATAAGGATCCTTGATATTTTTACAATGTATTTTAAATACATTTTGCACTGTAATACTTTTTATGGGTTTGGTAATTGGAACAGATTGACTTATTTCCCCTGGTTCCTTCTTCAGAAGAAAAGAAACAATAAAAAAAAAAAAAAAAAAAAGAGTTCAATGCTCAGTATAAAGGTCATTAGGGGACTTTCAGCTGAACAAGTCTTAACTATTTACAGTTAACTCTGGATGTAACAAACCCCAGGGGACCCCAAAATTCATGTTGTATCTGATTTTTAAAAAAAAATGTCAATATTGTATAAAACACCAGAAGGAACCTTAAGATATCCGATATTTCAGTAAATCCATTTTCATTATACACAGAGTTTGCTGTATGTTTTGTGTGAAAAACTCCCCATTATCACAAAAGTTCTTAGTATTTTTTCCTTAGAGTCAGATTATTGAGTACTGTATATACTTGTCTATAAGTTGGGTCTAACTGCAAACAGCATAGACTCAAATCTGCCGTTGCATAATGCACCTGCAGATCAGGTCCTACCAAACTATATAGACCCAGATCTGCCAGTGCATCATGTGATGGCAGATCTGGGTCTGTGCAGTTTGCAGTTGGACCTGACCTGTAAGCAAGTATAGATGATATCTGTTTTGTTTTGTGTATTTTGATGATGAAAATTGACCTCGGCTTGAAAGAGTCCTTCAGATTAAATTCAATCCTTAAGCATTGATTGGTGAAAAAAGAAAACGGTTTGTGTATTTTATGAGAAAAATTTGAAGATCAATTAAAATTTTGGGAATTCTTAAATTATTTTATCAAGAGTGAAAAAGGCTCCTTTGTACAGTATTCAAATTTAAAAGTTGAAAGCGTTATTCTTATGCATGTGACTATCTGTGCCTTGGGAAAAAAAATTATTATCAAAAGTATCAGATGTAAGATGAATTCAAGTCTCATTTGGAGACATTTGGACAATTTCACTGAAACTGGCGGCTTGTCCTCGGATTAAAAAATTAGAACACTCAGACGCCAGTTGTATAGTCTGATTGGTCAAAGATTTAATATTAGTTGATCAGGCCCCGATTTCACTAAACATCTCAACATTTTGTCCTCGTATTGTGATTTTTTTTTATATCTTATTGTTTGGTTGGCAATGATTTTTTTGCAGAATATTCAACAGGAACCATCAGAGATTAAAATACAATACAAAAATCTTGAATTTTCCTTAAACAAGTCTTGCCTTATCTTTGAGAAAATTTGGAGGATTTCCTCAGATTTGAAGAATTCCTGTACTGTTCTTTTTTTTTTTTTTTTTCCGGAATAAAAATGTTTCCATGTGTTAAATTTTAGAACTTAAATGTATTTTCCATCCTTTCCACTGTCTCTACCACTGACAACAATATTGATGTTGTCTGATGTGTCGTAAAGCAAAATAATTTAAACTCGGAACTTGAAGACATTTTTGAGAATTTTATTGGAACCAAGGCCTGACCCTGTAAACTTATTTACATGATGTCACATGTCTGAATTTTGAGTTTGAGTGTGAGAATGTTTTGTAATCTTGAGCCAGATGTGTATTTTTGAGGTGTGGGTCAAAGGTCAATACAGTGCAGTTGTGATGATTACCAGTATTTTCTTTCAAATGGAATTCAGAAGACTACTGTATATACTCGCATATAATCCAATACCAACTGCATAGACCCAGATCTACCATTGCATAATGCTCGGGCAGATCTGTGTCTATGCAGTTTGTAAGGACTAATCAGTAGAACAAACAACATAGACCCTGATCTGCCGGTGCATTATGTGTTGGCAGATCAGGATCTATGTTGTTTGCATTTGGACCTGGATTATACATGATTATATATGATACATTGTTTTAAAATTATTTACATGAACATATGTTATGTACCTTGTTATATGATAAATGGTTAAACCATGTTGTAAATGGTTGACCATTTACATTTTAATCATTCCATCTATGGTTGTGTTCAAGCTATTGTATACTTGATTTGAAGGCCACACATTTTGCCTTGTTAAGAACATATCTATGCATTTTAAACCATAAAGTTTACACAGTAGCATATATTTTTGTAAGGGAGTGAAAGTGTTCAGCTGATGTACATTTTCGTTGTTGTTTTTGTATGATAGCCAGAGATATTTTTCATGATCCCAAAGTGTTCAATTGTCTGGTTTTTTTTTTTTTTTTTTTTTTTTTAATGTTGCACATCAGAAACAATGTAGGATTTCAGCTTTAAATAGATCAAACAACTGGGGGAATTAGTGCAAGCTAGAATTTAACTTAGTCATTAAGTTGTTAGATGCCATAAAGAATCCCATATGTTTGTGGCTTATATTCTGTTATCTACTTTTGTTGGGTTTTGACTTGCCCTTAAACTAGGTACGGATATTAAGTGCGGATGCAGGGTTTATTTATTTATTTTTTTTTAGATGGAATTTTGGTGGATATATATTACACTTGTTGTGGAAATGATCAGACTTTACCTCTCAGAAAAATGGAGAATATTCAGCTTGTTTATTTGTCTAGTCCTTTCAAGTTTGGATTTTTAAAAAAAAAGTCTCAGTGATATACACATGAATTATAAGTGTATGATGAAAATTTCATGAAAGATTGGGCAGAAAATGTCAGATTTAAAACTACCAATTGTCCCACGTGGTTTGACAAGTGCTTGTTCAATCACTCAAACACTAAAAGTCCCAATGGAATTACATAATGATTCACTCCTAAGAACTAATTGGATTGGTTGGCAGGCTGTTGGAATATCTGTAATGTGATAGTTTGTTGATAGATGTTACCTTCAGCTAAGAGGTCAGTTGAGTGGGTTTTTCAGTTTAGAGGGAGTTGATTCCATCAGTTAACATTTTTTTTTATTGATTACATTATTGCTACTATTAAAAAAAAAATATAAATAATAGGTACTATTAAAATAAAATCCTAAAATGTCCCAATTCCTTTGTTGGAAAAGTGCTCTTTGAAATGTTTGAAATAGTGATTGTTTCTCAGAAGTGATGTGGTTCCCCAACGACAATAACAAAAGCAACAATGCCCAGTAACCTTTGGGTTTACATTGTTTAGTAAAAGGGGTGACATAATTTTGTATAGGATTCTAAATTAGAATACATTTATTCTGTTTGTTTGTACACATTAAAAAAAAGCATTACAATTTGTAAGAGTTTGGATCTCTGATATCACACATTGTTATTGAAGTGCATACTTCAAATTTTGAGGACAGTTCATAATAATGTGTAATAAACAAATGAAAAAAAAATTTAGAATGTTAAGTGTTTTGATCTACTGTAATCTTCAGCTTATTTTGGAACAGGCTGTGACAAAATTGTGGTCAAGTGTTTTATTTACTAAATAACAGGCATTATTGTCCTTGCAAATTACACAGAACTGCAAAATTCAGAACTGTTGAGGTAACTCTAAGGCAGCCACATATGATTGCACAGCACTGAAGTACTTTATGTTAACAGTATTAGTAGTAGTTTGTCATGGTATGAATGAAACTATATTGATGGTAATGTGAGTCATTATAGATCGTCATATATAGTTGTGGACAGTCTTCCAGATACCTAGAAAGTCGAGTTAGTGATTTCATACTAGTGAACAACACTATTGCTAGAAGACTGAAATATACTTATAAGTAAAACCAACTTATCAATTTATTTTTTTACCTTATGATTAACTTGAATTTTGTAAAAACATTAGATGTTAGAAAGAATACTTGCCAATTTTTTTCTTAATAAATGTTCAGGAAGAAAGTTATGTTTTTATTAGCTCTACTGGTCCTAGACCAGAGGAGCTTATGTGATAGTCTGTTGTCAGTTGTCCATCCATCCGTTAGCACAAGTTGTAATCGTTAATCCACATAAGATACATGGAAGTTTGTCATAAACTAATACACACACATTCATCCCAAGGTCTAGTTGGCCCTAGATGAAAATGAAGCCACTCGGGCATCCAATCTAATATGGCTGCCATAGTGGTCATCTTTAAATCCTGTTATTGCTACTCATGAACAGATGGTAATATTGACATGGGGTTTCCACCAAAAGACTTCTTGTGACGTCTGGTTGGTTGTAAATGAAAATGGTGCAGATTGTAAGACTAATCTGTCTGCCATGGCGTCTTGAGTCTTGTTATCAACGTTCTTCTTGAATGGATGGCCATATCAATGTAAGGTTTTCACTTAAAGACTTTTTACAATGTTTAGTTCATTCTAAATGAAAATGGTGCCAATATGGCATCCAATATGTCCGCCATGGTGGCCATCTTGTTATCATGACTCGTCTTGAATGTATAGTCTTATAGACATGGAGTTCACTTAAAAAACTTCATATGATGTGTCTAGGTCGTCAAATGAAAAATAAATAGTACTGATCAATGGTGGCCATCTTGAAAATCTTGTTATTACTACTCCTCATGAAGGGATGGTTGTATAGACATGGAGCTTTCACAGAACATTTATCACATGTAGATTGTCCTGAAGGAAAATGATGTCAGTGTGACCTTCCATTCTGAAAATTTGTATATGACTGCTTCTCCTGAATGGATGGTCTTATCATCATGGGGTTTTCACTGCAACAATATTATAACAATAGGTAGCTGGTTCATAATGAAATTGGTGTTCAACTGACTTCTAATATAACACTGTAGTGGCCATTTTTAAAATCTTGTTTTCACTACTACTCTTGCATGAATGATGGTATTGACATGGTGTTTTCACTAAAATATTTATTGCAATAATTAGTTATTAATGAAAATGGTGCAGATCTGACTACCAACATATCCGTACTTTTGTGAAGGAGTTTTAAATACCAGTCTTAATTGACCTTGAAGTCAAGTCAAAGGTCATTGCTTGCATTTTTGTACTTCACTGAGCTTATAAACACAGTGACTTGTACATATAAAAGTGGATTTTGACCAGACTTTGTATTTAGTTGCATTTCAGTGAACAAGTTGATAGCATTCTGACATTGATTTTAAGGTCAAAGGTCTTGACTTCATTTTGTAGCTGTGCTGGTTTTTGAGTATGATAACACACACAAGTACGAATGGATTTGATAGCACATGTTAAATGATTTTCTATCCATGATATCAGGTTCTGTCAGTGGTTGCTCATGTATCTTGCAAACATGTTAACTCGGACATTTAACAAAATAGTTTTGCTACCACATTTGGTATGTTCTAGTTTTCAAGAATATCAGAGATGGTTTTAATATTGTTGGAAACTCTTTTCAGCTGGTAGAGCGTTAGTCCCTTCGAGCGACTCCTGTTACACATGCCAAACATGAATTGGATTAGTATGACCCAGCTGTATTTCACCAATCGACCTTTCCTATGGAAAGTTCTTGCATATTTACCTCCCCTGGCCACTGTGTCACTACACGCGTACGCCATAAAAGGTGTACTGATTATATATGTCTGTGTTGAACGAAGTGTTCGACAACCCCAGGCTAGCAAAGATGGACCCGAATAAAGCAAAGCGATACCGCAAACACTCTCAAGCACCTTTATTACTATGAATAAACTTTATTTCCAAAGAAAGCTTCGAATTCATACTCTCAAACACTAGAGTAAACAGTTACATTAGAATATTAGTGAAGACCCCCTCCCATCCACAGTTTAATCGTGGCACTTTTATGTTCACTAAATTTCCATTTCATTTCATTGTCCCTATTGCTGATATGTCATTATGTAGGAAAATGTAGAAATAATCCAGCTGTCCCATTTTACTTCAATTAAACTTGGAGAATTATTTAAAATAAATGTTCACGTATGATCTGACAAAAAGCGATTCCAAAATGCCCAAGTCATAGGAAAATAATCAGTTAAGCACTTGAAGGTTTAGTTTTTGTTTCCTAAATACACTATCACAAACCTGAAAAAATAAATATGCTTTTGGGCATTATGATTACAGTATTTTCAAACTATTCTTTCCAATATTGGCTTATTTTTTGATTTTGTCATACAAGTAATTTTTGGGAAGAAGTCATTTTCTTTCAAGCTGTTTATTATAAGTAAACCAAGATATTTACAATTACTAATTCAAGATATGAGATTAGAAAAAAATAAAAGATCATATTGATGTTGAGGTCACAAATGTGTTCATTATCTACAATCCCCCCCCCCCCTTATTAATTTCATTATAAACACTTCGTGATAAAGTTAACGGCATCGTTTGTATTAAAAATGTTCAAACATACTGAAATTCATTCATAATGATAGTGAAAGTATTTATTTACATATTCATTTTTTTGTGCAGTAAAATAACATGTGTAATCACAAATATATAGTGAATAGACTAAATCTTTGATATATAGTGAATAGACTCAATCTTTGATATATAGTGAATAGACTCAATCTTTGATATATAGTGAATAGACTAAAATCTGATTATAGTGAATAGACTAAATCTTTGATATATAGTGAATAGACTAAATCTTTGATATATAGTGAATAGACTAAAATCTGATTATAGTGAATAGACTAAATCTTTGATATATAGTGAATAGACTAAAATTGTTGATATACAGTGAATAGACAAATCTTTGATATATAGTGAATAGACTAAATCTTTGATATATAGTGAATAGACTAAAATTTGATATATAGTGAATAGACTAAAATCTGATATATAGTGAATAGACTAAAATCTGATATATAGTGAATAGACTAAAATTTGAGATGCATAGTGAATAGACTAAAATCTGAAATATAGTGAATAGACTAAAATCTGATATATAGTGAATAGACAAATCTTTTGATATATAGTGAATTGACTAAATCTTTGAAATAGTGAATAGACGAAAATCTTTTATATATAGTGAATAGACTAAAATCTTGTATATATAGTGAATAGACTGAAATCTTTTAAATATAGTGAATAGACAACTCTTTGATATATAGTGAATAGACTAAAATCTTTGATATATAGTGAATAGACTAAAATCTTTGATATATAGTGAATAGACTAAAATCTGATTATAGTGAATAGACTAAATCTTTGATATATAGTGAATAGACTAAATCTTTGATATATAGTGAATAGACTAAAATCTGATTATAATGAATAGACTAAATCTTTGATATATAGTGAGTAGACTAAAATTGTTGATATACAGTGAATAGACAAATCTTTGATATATAGTGAATAGACTAAATCTTTGATATATACTGAATAGACTAAAATCTGATATATAGTGAATAGACTAAAATCTGATATATAGTGAATAGACTAAAATCTGATATATAGCGAATAGACTAAAATCTTATATATAGTGAATAGACTAAAATCTGATATATAGTGAATAGACTAAAATTTGAGATGCATAGTGAATAGACTAAAATCTGAAATATAGTGAATAGACTAAAATCTGATATATAGTGAATAGACAAATCTTTTGATATATAGTGAATTGACTAAATCTTTGAAATAGTGAATAGACGAAAATCTTTTATATATAGTGAATAGACAACTCTTTGATATATAGTGATTAGACTAAAATCTTTGATATATAGTGAATAGACTAAAATCTGATATATAGTGAATAGACTAAATCTTTGATATATAGTCAATAGAATAAAATATTTGGTATATAGTGAATCGACTAAAATCTTTGATATATATATATATATATATATATATATATATATATATATATATATATATATATATATAGAATAGACAATCTTTTAAATATAGTGAATAGACTAAATCTTTTAAATATAGTGAATAGACTAAAATCTTTGATATATAGTGAATAGACTAAAAATATTTGATAGGCAATACTTTATTTATATATGTTTTCAGTTCATTTAAAAATGTGAAATTCATCGTTGTACTGAATAGTTTCATTTATTCATCGATCGGTTAATGTAATTATTTGATTTATTTTTGTGTGTATATATATATATATATATATATATATATATATATATATATATATATATATATATATATATATATATGTGTGTGTGTGTGTGTGTCTACTTATGTGATATTTTCTCCCCAATGGAGAATTTGAAAAGAGAACTGGTGAACGAAAGAATATGTGAATGAAGGTGAAGGTTAGAAATTTATGATGCATTCTACCTGGTATGAGATTGATAACTCGTAAATATTTAATTGGTAGACAATTTGATAAAATTTAATAATGAGATAAAGAACTGCCACGGGATAAAACAAACTAATCGGGCAAAGCCCAAATTATAACAACAAATCACACTTCAGGGTACACAATTCACCAAATAATATTTCATAGCAATGTACTGTTAACTTAAATACTTTTGCAAAGAAATGAAATTTACAATAAATGTGTACGAATACAGTTCTATAGTACCGAGCACCTGACGATATCGATACCGTAATCGCTGAATATCACGTGATAGGAGTAATGCCGCGCCCTTTAAAACCGCAATGGAAAGGTCGATTATATAAAGTATGGAGTAGCATTTAATGGAACATCATCACAATAGTGGCTATATGGTACCAACTAAATGCTAAAGTGAAGAAACGCTAGGAAGATAAACCCTTCCAAATAAATGGAAGGAATAAGTACAAGAAGATAGAATATACATGATAAATATGTTGAAATTCTGTAAAAGGTATATAAAATAAAAGATAAAGGTAACGCATTTAAAATCATTAAAACATCTGGTCAAAATTTTTTATACAAAAACCACATTCCCTTTAAAAAGTCAAGATTTTGACTGGTGGTACATCATCTTACAATGTTGTCATCGAGTGCGCATTCAGACCACCTCGGCTATTTCTGCGAGACAACAATATCATTCTGATGTATGTCGGCGCAGTAATTTACAGGAATGCATACATTTTGTTCGCCGGAAAGTTCTATGCAAGAAAAGAAAACGCAATCGATTCGGATCACCTCGGCTATTTTTACGATTGGTTTGACCATAGGGTTGAGTGAGACCTTGCGAATGAAAAATTAGTTCGATGGATTTGCAACTTCTCAGTCAATCCTTCTTTCGTAAATAGAATGGCAGTTATCGGCATATGTTCGAGGTGTGTCACTTGACAAGAATGTGTTCCATTGCTGTGGACGCGAGCAGGGTATAGGCCTTTTCGGAAACTAGGTTACTCCCCTTGATTTGGAACTCTCCTGTTTACTCAGTGCGCATGCCCCACTTGGCACATCAACTTCCGGCAAATACCAGCAATCTGTCACATTGTTGTAGTAAACAGGTGTAAAACCTGCAGTACACCAATTAAAGCAAGCCCCAACACGTTGAGGTTTTAACATTTACTGTTTTGGGGAAATTCTTTGGTTTCCAATATTAGCACTAGACTTATCAAATGTATGTGGCGCTTATAAGACGACCCCTACTCTGCATGAATCGCATTACACGAGCTCCTATCGTAAGGCAATTGTCGGCCATGGTATGATAATTAGCCTTCCCGCAATGATCAAGGGATGCACGTGGAGAAATTATGATATCGGTGGATTTGTGCAGGTGTGTTATCATATTTCTCCAGTTCACTTGTCGCTAAGTACTAATCTGATTAAAGTATTAAAAATAAAAAAAAAACATTGTAGAGCTACAGAACATAACAAGATTGTATTGAGAAAAAAAAAAATCATACTCGGGCCATACATACAGGGCATATGAGTCAAGTACAATCATAGTTCTATTTTATAAGAAGCCATCATGGTGTAATATAAATAAGAGGGAGAAGCGAGAAAACGCTGAGAGAGAGAGAGAGAGAGCAAGGATTATCTAAATATTACAAGTCCAAGGAGTATCTAAAGCAAAGTGATCAATGATTTAAATGAAAATGCTTTTGCTATGTTTCACTATTTAAAAGAGTCGCAAACTGTTGGAATGTAAAGTCAACATAGATGGCTATCCAGTCCTCTATATCACGTTCATAATTTTGCTAACAAATATGCTTAAGTTTTTCACTAGTATTTTATTCTTATTTGTCATTAAATGTTGGTATTTCAAAGTTTTCGGTCGTATGTAATAATATTTCTTAACCAAATTCAGTCTAGCCTCCCTAAAGGATTCACACTCTAAGAGGTAATGGAATTCATCACCCAAAACATCATTTGGACATTTGATACATTTTCTTTCTTCATATGGAATTTTATTCAATCTACCAGTTTCAACAGGTAATTCATGGTTTGACATCCTAAATTTCAAAATGGGTAAGTACACATATTTAGGGAATTTGATTAAATATTCTTCCAATTGGATACCCATTTTATAAATTGTTAAATTTCTTTATCCACGAACGCCATTATTGATGCATATTCCCCTGAAGTGATAGTCGGCGCTGAAGAGTTTCCCTCTCAAGTGAGATAAATCGGTCATCGAAAAGGCCTATACACTCTGGTCGAAGTTCACCCTTCAGTAGGTAGGCTCGAATCAGGTATGTGTGGCCGATACGCGATCGGCACAATACCACCTCATCTCTGCGATTTGTTCCATACATGGATACCACTCTCCAATGGTAGGTTTGATGTTCTGAAGTTTGTGGAGTTTTCATTCCACACATTTGGCAAGTATGAACAACATGCTGGTTTATATAATATTTAAAGTCAGTATATGGTATCTTGCTTTCAGAGACGAGTGGTTGGTATATACCCTTTCGTTACCCTTTATACAAATGTGACTTTGCAGCTAATATTTATAAAATACTTTTGCCCAGATTGTATGAGCAACTCCTGCTTCCGTAATATCTGGGACATTAACGGCTTGTCAGATTTAAAGTTTTGCAAGACTTTCAGACTGGAATGGGAATCTGAAAAGATGATGAAATTTTTTTTTTTTTTTTTTTTTGGAGAGGTTGTAATGTAGTTCAAAGCTCTGATTATGGCTATAATTTCTGTAGTAAAAATTTAGACATTTATCCGGTAACCAGCTTGAGATGGTGCCATGGGGTATTGGAATGGGAGTTCCAACCTTGTCTCCACCTTTCAAACCGTCTGTATACAGGGATGTGCGACTACCACAGGTGGATCCATAAATATTGTTTGTTTGTTTATTTTTTGTTTTTTGGTTTTTTGTTTTTTTTTTGGGGGGGGGGGGAGATGATAAGTAGGGAAGAGGCTGCGGGATGGAACCCCTGGTGGGGGCCCAAGGGACGAAGCCCCTGCATTGTAAGCCTTTGCAGGGCATAATTTTAACCATCTAACTGTAAAGAAAACGTACTCTAGGAAACGTTCTGATTGTTTCGGGCTCATTTGTGTGTGTAGGGGGCTGGGGGGGGGGCGCGACGGCTTGGCACCCACTACCACCACCTTTCTAGATGCGCCCCTGGCTACGATAGGAGGCTTTGATTTCATTGATTTTAGTCTGAAAAGGAGAGATTTGTTGAAGACTATCTGAATATAATTGGGGGAGGGGGGGATGATGACCAAGGTGGTCATTTTGGAGTATAGAATTTTGCAGCATTTCCAACATTGAATTTTGCCGTTTCTAAGTGAGGGCGAATTCGGATGCCAAAAGGTGGAATTAAGTTTGGTTTCTGAGAATACAACGTTTGGTATCTGGACTTAAAGACTACATCATAAGCGGGATTAGATGGATAAGAAGATAGTTTGGTTGTATACTGAATTGCCATTTTCGTTCGTCTCAGATAAAGCGATGGTTCGTTTGCCTCAGCATAGAGGCTTTCTGAAGAGGAAGTTCTAAATGCACCCAGATAAATTCTAAGTTCCTGTCTGTGAATCGGATCGAGCATCTGAAGGTAATATTTACAGGTTGATCCGTGGGCAATCAAGCCATAGTCAAGTATAGATCTTACTAATGACCCGTATTACCGCAGCGAGACCTTCCGATCAGCTCCCCAATCTGTATTTGCCATGACTCGTATTAAAACCTGGGCTTTTGACATTTGTTCCTGAGGCATCTAATGTGTAGAAGGAAAGTTAGTTTGTGGTCGAAAGTAAACCCTAAAATTTGGTCTCCGCAGCAACAACAAGAGGACATCGAGCAAGATAGAGCTTTGGTCATAATGAATTCGACTTAACTGGGCGAAGTGCATGCAAACAGTTTTAGATTTCGAAAATTTAAAACCGTTTTCTTCTGCCCATTTCTGAACTCTGTTTAACTTATCTGTAGTTAATGTTCAATAGTATGCATGCTTTTTGATCTATAGCAGATCAAAAAGTGGTCGACATGTAACGAAGAGTCAGTTCCTGGGCTGAGATATTCACCATACTGATAATGTTGATATTGAATGTAAAGGTTGTTATCAATCTGATATCAGTTTCACCAATAATTGACGTTAAAGCTTAAAGTTGAAATTTTTTTGACTTTTCAAAGACTGTTCAAGTCCCTGCAAATTAAATATTTAATCGAAGTTGGCATCTTGTGGTCTTTTGTGGTAGAGAATCAGCAGAACCTGGAGACTTAAGATGGGCTTCGGCTGGAGATACTGTGATACTCTCTGTCCGTAACTACCTTCTCCTAATCTGCTGGTTAGAAATTCACCAGACTTGGTACATAGTAGGTTGCCCATGTGGTAACCATCTGTGAGAGGGGTCTTTTTTTTTTTTTAATTTAAAAGGTCAGATATACATAAATTGCAATTACAGTTAAATTTATAAATATTTCTTTTACTAAACTTTATACATGCAGTCACAGTATGAGACGCATAATATACTATGTAACGGATTTTGGGTTGCGACCCATGGGTCATGATCCAGAATGTGTGTGTGTGTAATTAAAAAGCGTGTGGAGTTTCCATGGCAAACCAAGGAAATAGCTCTAAATATTATGATTATTTCCTCGCATCATTGTACCTGCGCTGTAACAAAATCGCTGCGCAAATGCTTTGTAATGAAACCCATAAAAAAAAAAATACAAGTCCATTAACTCAAAACTGCTATGATGATGTTGAATTATGTAGTCTCGTAGCGAACATGGAAAATGGCCATAGGTCTTGAAATAATTCCCCAAAAATGAAGACGTTTGCTAATTTCACAGCGTGGTTATCGAACGGTAGCAAGTGTTACAGTCAAATGCGGAGTTCTTCTTTATAACGGAAGTTAAGGTTCAAAAGATGTGCCTTTTAGCCATTCATTGTGACTAGTACAAAAAGGAGCTTTATTGTCATTATATAAATAAGATAGAGATATCAATTCCCGTGGCCTCTGCTTCCACTATTTTATTCTTTCCCAGTACGTAGCAATATTGCTGCCGATGCGTTATGATTGACCAGTGTAGGCATGGTTTTAATACTGGGCAGTTACAAAGAATAAAAGCAAGGAAGACTTTTCGTTGATTTATAGATGTTGATGCTGGTGCCTACAAAATGATGTCTGTGTAAATTTTTGAGCCGGAAAGTAGTGTTCATGCACTGATAAACACAAAACATGTGTTAAGTACATATTTTGGACAAAGAAAAAATAACAAGTTATTCTTTCGTCTCGCTTGTGAATGGCAGGACATAGGTATCACTTTCCGCCGTCATCGGCACCGTTATCGTACCGTGTTCAAGTTTTTAAAAGTCATACCTGTTCTACATCAGCGGCTCTAATCAACTACAACTGTTGTAGAATATTACTGTATGTTTACAATTTGTGCCTCCATATGCCGATACCGATAGTTCCTGTCTCATCCAGTAGCAGAATACTGACGCTGTTTACAGGCAGGACACCGCGTTTGGCGGAACCCTTGTTTAAACTGACCTTTTAATTCTTTGGTGTCTTGCTCAGCCGTCGGTTAAGTTCTAAAAATGAATTGCCGTAAAAACCAAAAGATGGGAACTAGCTAACAAAAAAGAAAACCAGAAAGAATTACATTTACTTTTACGACTTCTTCTGGCTCGGGTTCTTAAAGAGACTTTATCTCTTTTGCATCAAACTGCCAGAAAATCGGACAACAGCTACATTTATAATACCTCGATCCATAAAGTGAGTTGATACAAAGAGAACAAACCTGAAAGTATTTGATAATTAATTTTAATACCTCTAACATGTTTGTCGGAATACAAATATAATATAATGCATGAAATAACTGCTACGTACAAAAATGGTTCCATGGATTTCTTGTCGTGTGACTGACACGCTGGAATTTTATCAGCATCACAAAGTTTTCATTCACGAATATTTCCAATACCTTACGTGCCAAACAGCTTCCGAGTCTGTGAATGATACATAATAGGGGATACAGTGAGTCTGTGAATGATACATAATAGGGGATACAGTTTCATGTCTGGTAGCTAAAAACATTCGTTTTCCTCCAGTTTTATTAAGTACTCATTTAATGTTATATCCTTGATCTAGCGTTCAATACGGATGTTGGGTCCGTACTTATGTATCGAACACCCAGAGTGGAACTATTTTGATCTTTTCACTGACGTTCACCTGATGGTTTTCTTAGTTGCACCGAATCGAACGTTTGTAAATTTCAATCTGATTTGAATTCCATTCACACTGTATAGCGAAAAATATTCTGAAAGCGTAAAACTGAGGATATATAATAAATACAAAACCATATTCGTGTTTCGTTTCGAGACGCGGGAAAGAACTCGTTTGATATGGCGTATGAATAAGTCTCGGCCCAATGACCTCGACGTATCCCTACGCCACATCAAATTCATTCTTTCCGTCTATTCAGTACAAAACATGTATGCAGTTTTGTGTATTAATACAGTTTTGTCTGAACATAAAAACGGCACACAGAGATAATTTAATTCATCATTAGAGTGAGTAGGCTTAAAAGGATAAATAATGAATTAATTAGTTTCTCCAATAAACATATGAATTATACTGGTTTCTGATCACCAACTGCAAGGATGACTTCACATGAGTGCGCAGGTAAAGCAACATTCGTCATTCAGTCCCAAGTTCAAGACCATTCATGGTGAAATTGTTTTACAAAAAAAGCATTATGAATTGAGATCGCAGATACGTCAAGTGAGGTCTAATCATTGTGCTAATTTCATCACTACAGTTTGAATGTTTTCGTCTTCCCCAGAATGTGCCCCTCAAACCGTGTTGCAATCCTGCTGTTTCGTATCATTTGTTTATTGAAATCTGAAACTGAGATCGTGCTAGAGTCCATAATTCCTTCGATGGCCGACCCTGACATGCTGGTGAATATTCCGAATTTCGTGCCAATACAGAATCTCTTCCACCCTCATATTTTGTAATAAAAATTAGGTATACAGTCTAACATCAAGAAGGTTTCGGAAGAGTTCGAGTTTTATTTATGCCATCAAGTAGAATACCTTTTGTATCATCCGGATCTGCACAATAACGTATTTTGTTTTCATGAAATTTCAGACAGATTTATGATATATGAACTTTTATGCCAACATTATCGTAGGAGAATTTGATGGCCGCTGGCATTCTATTTGAAAAATAAAAGTAATTCCTATTCTTCTCCATCTAATAATTCACAAAATTCATCTAATAATTCACTAATAATTCACAAAATGTAAGGCACTGATTTATAGTCATATTCCTCCTACAGTGACCTAGGACCAGTCAGAATAAAAATCAATACGTTCATCAGTCGTATTTGATACAAGCAGGACAACACCTATAATTGATACTTCCTGTGTTTTCTTTAGCTACATAAAGGCTTCATTTGAATCATGTTTTCAGCGCAGAATAATGGAAGTTTCACGAATCTAAGCAGGGTCTCGCATGCTTCCTTGATTGGGGCAATGCATGCCCCAAACGGGAGCAGCAGAACGTAGATCCAGGCCAGAAAGAAACCGACCGGCCAGCCCAGGAATATTAAGATCAGAAACCATAAAATGGCCCACAGAATTCCTGCACCTCCCTTTCCCCCTCCTTGTCCCTCACTCATCATGTAGCTCTGGAAAAAGAAATAAATTTATTAACTTTATATTGGAAGGACTAGTCATTTTCAAGACTACCTCTCCATTCCCGGGGACATAATTTGGTATCTTCACTTTTTTCTCACCCTTTTAACCCTGCACTCTGCCAGAAGCCCACCTCGCCCTGGGCTGAATATAGCAAAACCCTGGAATCTCTTTTCTTTTCGGGAAACCTCAAATTTCCAGGCTTGTTGAGGCTTCTCCATCTCTTCAAATCTTTTCAGATTGTTTGTTCCAGAGAAAGACTAGTATACTATATTCCTTGCAGAGCGGATAGAATAAACGAAGAATACAATAAGTCTTGAAATGAAACTGCTTAATCCAGAAGCTGTCAAATGATCCCCTCATTTTGTGTAATTGGTTTTGAAGCTGATTACCTATAGCAAGAATGAGGGGCATATTCATAAAGTCTGAATCCAATTTTTTAAATACAGTTTTCATGCTATCGTCAAAGAGAGAGAGAGAGAGAGAGAGAGAGAGAGAGAGAGAGAGAGAGAGAGAGAGAGAGAGAGAGAGGGGGGGGGGTAATTTTGTTGGTTTTAACGGCACATTTTTGCCTATATCATGATGAGGAAATTGGAGCAAAGTGCCTTTCCCAAGGACATACCGAGGCAGCCGACCCGGGCTGGACTTGGCGGGTGTCACAAAGAGAGAGAGAAAGGTGTGTGTGTGTGGGGGGGGGGGGGGGGGGCACAACGCGGTAAAATTAAGTGGCGATCTGCGCATATGGGTAGCTAGGGACTATTGCAGTTATCTTTCATAAAAGTTTACAAGCTTAAACAAAAACATGAATAAATCTCTGAAGAGATTGTATCTATCGGTTTTAAATGAGAAGAATGACCTACTATGGATGAGCAAGCGCTTACCCATACTTCTACCACAGGTACTAATACTACTAAGAAGAAGAAAAAACAGGGCAGAAAAAAAGGCTCGAGCCCAACCCTTAAAAAGGCAAAACGAGTGGTTCACTGCTTCATTCCCGCTGTCAATAGTGTATGTTACTGTACGTATTTAGCAATGTTTTACGGCACCTTAACACAATGGTGACTATGTAGTACCAACAAAAAGTTAAGGCTCGAAAAATGTAAAAATAAATCGAAAACAAATTTAGGAAGATAAAGCTTTGGGGCCCCATGTGGCCGAGTGGTCTAAGGCGCTCGCCTTTACAGATCACTCACACATCTCACCTCTGTCCGCGTGAGTTCGAGTCTTGGCTCGACCAACGTGGGTATGTGGGTCGGTCTTCCTGGGTTCTTCCTCCACTAAATATACTGGCCGCCATGTAGAGCCTATCATGTGCCGAAAAATGGCGTTAAACCCAACAAAACAAACAAATAATTCTAAATAAATGTAAACATTAAGTACAAGATAAATACAAACCGTAACGATGTAATTCTGTACAAATGTATCTAATATAAAAGATGAAAGTAACACATGTATAATCCTTAAAACATTATTAAAATTTGTTGTACAAACCGGATTAACAGGTGGCACGTCCTCATACAGTTTCTTGAAGCAGTTCACGGCAATGTACTTTTGTCTCACAGGATGGAAATCGACACACTCGACAAAAATGTGCTCCACTGTCAGTGGACACTGGCAAGGTACACATTCGGTTCGAGGTTCACCTTTAGGTCAGGTATGGAGTTTCATTCCACATGTTGTGCCAAGTATGACGAACATGCTGATTTATAAAATCTTTTAAGTCAGTATATGGAATCTTCCATTCTTAAACGGGTGACTGCAGGACAATTTTGGTTGCTTTATCTACCCTTTCATTACCATATAAGTCAATGTGACTATGCAGACAACAGTACAGAATACTTTTCCCACACTGTATGAGAACATCGTGTTTCTGTAATATCTGGGACATTAACGAGTTGTCAGATTTAAGATTCTACAAAGCTTTCATTGTGGAAAGGGAGTCCGAAAATATCATGTAATTTGTTTTTTGAGAGGTTTCAATGTAGTTCAAAGCTTTGAGTGTAGCTGTATTTTCTGCAGTAAAAATTGAGGCGTTATCCGGTCACTGGCTCGAGATGGTGTCACTGGGCACAGTCAACAGACTCAATATGGAGTGGAATTTTTACAAAATGCTAAACCCCAGAATAAACTAACGTAAACGTGTCTCGATCTCCAACCGTATATACTATAAACTATTGTAAAAAAAAAAAAAAAATCATCCGTATAAGTCAATCAACTGTAATTGTAATAAAAGTTGATTTCACATGTAATAATCTACTAAATAAAATAAACATATTTCTTAAGTGTGATAATATCAGCAATAATTGCCTATTGCTCGTTATCAAACATTACTTTTTACTCGATTTCGATTTATTCACGTTTTTATACGGGTAGCGCTGATATATTGTGATACTTTTTGACGAGTTATCTTTAAAATCAATATCTCGTAATTTGGAAAGTTGGTTAAGCCTTGTTTTTAGCCTTATTTGTATGGCTAAATACGCGCGCGTTGTCAATAGTAACGCGTATAACCGAGTGTAATAAAAGTTGAGTGTAAGTGCCATTCCAATTTTAGTTTGCTCCAGGAATATATATTAGTGGTGTCATGTATATGCATTCTGCAAACTCAGTTTAAATTACGTGAGACTGAAGAACTTAACTCGTCTAACCGATATTGAAATATCTCGGTGCTACCTTGAGAAATGTGAATAAATGAAGGTCGAAAGAATAGTTTCGTAAGAAATGCTCAATCATGACTGATATTGCATTTCTGGGTGACGTTATTATATTAACAATTTGTGGAAACACTACATGTACAGGCGACTTTCATTACATGTACAGGCGACTTTCGTTACATGTACAGGCGACTTTCATTACATGTACGGGCGACTTTCATTACATTTACGGTTGAGAGTTTATTAACTTATAAGGGTAATATTACATTTATAAGTTTAATGTATATACGGTTAAAAACTGAATCACATTAACGGCTATTGCTTTTACTGGAATGTATTAATTTTACCGATTAACACACACACACTTCATTGAATCAAGACAGAACCTTGCTTTTTTGTCAATTAGCTAAGTATTTAATTAGTCTGGAAGCGTCATAAGGGATCGACCATTTAATTTTCAGGGGGACTTGGGACTTTTCTTCAAACTTGGATATATTTTTCTTCAACTTAATATAATCTATTTGTTTGTAACATATATAATGGATATAATTCGCTCTTTTTTTCTACAAATCACAGCAAGAATTTGTTTTCTTCAGGCTATTTTGTTTCTAATAAGCACCATAGTTTGATGTACCTTGACAGTACATAAAACTGAAAAAGTGTGAACTTAGGTACTTTCTTCGATCAGGTGTTAAGACAAGATGGTATAACTAACACTAGTATCGTTCCAGGTCATAACCCTACACATACCAAGTTCACCCACACATTCTTTAACGAATAGAAGTATTGTTATGTTATATATGGGTCTGTGTGTGTGTGTGTGTGTGTGTGAGAGAGAGAGAGAGAGAGAGAGAGAGAGAGAGAGAGAGAGAGAGAGAGAGAGAGAGAGAGAGAGAGAGAGAGAGAGAGAGAGTACCTCGAGTTTTAATTGCACTCAGTCCTGGAGATCTCGTCCCTATCTGTATGCAGAATTGATTCTTTGTTGGGTTGTTACAGGGAAGAATTGTTTATACACCGACTTCAACAAGGGAAACTGGGTCACAAACCAATTACTGTACCTGTGCGGTACTGAATACTCGCCACCAGTGCCTTGTACTACCTGTGAATGGGAATACACAAAAGGAAATATTCTCGCCTGTGTGAAGCGATGTAATTTATGAAGAACACGAAGAGAGAGAGAGAGAGAGAGAGAGAGAGAGAGAGAGAGAGAGAGAGAGAGAGAGAGAGAGATCTGCAACAACTGAATAATAAGGCCAAGGTTGTAAAATTGTCAGTCAATAATAGGAGACACACACACACACACACACATATATATATATATATATATATATATATATATATATATATATATATATATATATATATATATATAAGATCTGTGCGATGTCTCCTATTCTGTAATTATTGACTGAAAATGTATGCCTCTGAGAATAATCATTTATTATAATTTATTATCCGATGAGATGTCGTCCGTTAGAAGTTGTTTGTTATCGCTATCGCTCCTAAATAACTGGAGGAGAGTCATGAAACTTTGCAGAGAGTTACATCTTGAGGTCTAGTTGGACCAAAAATGAACATGTTGCTCCTCGAACATCCAATATGGCTGAAAATCTTCTTATCGCTACTTCTCATGAACAGAGTCATATCGACGTCGGATTTTCATTAAACGACTTCTTGATGCCGATTTGACATCCAACATCGTGTCATCGCTATCCTCATGTACGTATGGTCATACCCTACATGGAGTTTTCACTAAAATCCTTTTTATGACATGTGGTTGGCCCTTAATGAAAATGGTGCTATTCGACATCAAACATGGTCACCATGGCGGCCATCTTATAAATGTTATTACTATTCTTCCTGAGCGGATGGTCATATCAATGTGGGATTTTCACGAAAAAACTTCACATGGCTTGTAGATGGTCCTAAATGAAATCCAACATACAACATGGCTGCCGTGGTGATCATCTTGAAAATCTTGTTATGGCTACTTCTCCTGAACTGATGTTCATATCGACATGCGTTTTTAACAAAAACACTTATGCAACTGGTCCCGAATGCAGATGGTACAAATATGACCTCCCAATATGACTGCCACAGTGGTTATCATAAAAAGCTGGACATGACTACTCCTCCTAAACCGATGGTTGTATTGACATGGGATTTCACTAAAGCACTTCTCGCAATATCTAGTTGGTCCTATAGGTACCGTTCAACAGTTAGTATGTACTTCTGACAGAGGGATCGGTATAAGGTGGAGTTGTTTGCATTGGGAACATGCACAGGGGATAGAATTTTGGCATACCTCTATGCTACTTTCATGTACTGTGATTGAAATTTCTTTACATGAGATAATTATGGAAACTATGCACTATCTAAAGCAGACATCTATCAAAACGGCTGCTCCCATGTGCTCGAAAAATGATCCTAAACTAGTCCAAAGAACACTAACTTTAGCAATTATTAAAATAGGACAAATGAAGTTTGCCAGAGTAGACAATACTAGCTTCTGAAAGTGCAATAAATGATTTATAAAATACATAAAAAGTTCAAAAAGTTATCTGCTCGTTTTTTTTCCAATTTGCTTTTGAAGTCCAGGAAGTGAAAATGAGTGGAACTAGCAGTCTTTTGAGAGGTGCACATCTGAAGTAAGGGCAAGCAGTATACTCTATAACCCAAATTACACCCGTCAATCATAGACGAAAATAAAGGGAATTAAAGGTTTTTTTTAACAATAACTAAGATACACCAGGTCTTTTTCAAATAACCAGGATAACCAGTGAGGAAAATCTGGGAAATTCTTTTTCCTTAAAATTTAAACTCTATCCAAAGTGCGAAACTGTAGAGCGGAACCGTATTAAAATGGCTGCCTTTGCATGCATACTGAAAACTCTTCTTATGGCTACTTCTCCCGATTGGATGGTTGTATCGACATGGGCTTTTCACTAAACACTAAACATAATAATATGCAGTAGGTCCTAAATTAAAATGGTGCTCACCTCCAAAATGACAACCATAGTGGGCTTCTCAAAAATCTTGTTAACACTAATCCGCTTGACATCAGGGTTTCACTAAAACACAGCCTGCATAGTAATCAGTTCTAAATGAAAATAGTGCAGATCAGAACTTCAACATGTCCGCCCTATTGCCAACAAGTTTGAAAAATAGACATACTTGAAAGTGGGGTAAAGTCATTTTTTTATACTTCACTGAGCTTATGAACCCAGAGCTTATGAACCCAGTGACTTGTACATATACAAATGAATTTTGATCCTACCTTTCATTGTGTTGTTTTTCAATAAACAAGCTGAATGTCCGCATTCTGGCACTGAGCTAACGGTTAAAGGTCTTTACTCCAGTTGTAATCTGTGATGGCCTGTGAACATGATAGGACAATCAAGTATGAATGGGTTTTCTTTTTTTCTTTTTTTTTTTATCAAACCCAGTTTAAGGATATACCCGAAGAATACCCTGAATGATGCCAGTTCAATAACTTAACTTAAAAAAAAAAAAATGAATAAATAAAGAAAAGCAAAACAAACTTAGCGGGAATATGTTGGCAGTATCTGAGTTTAGTTCAATGGCCTTTTATCCATGATATCAGATTCAAGCTGAAAGCCCACGATAAAGAGTTTGTACTGTGCTTATCTTGTGAATGTGTTAACATGGACATATAAGAAAATATTTTCTTAGCAAATTTTACAGGTTTGTGTTTGTCAAGAATATTTGAGATGACTTAACTACTCAGCATATCGAAAACATAACAAAAGTCCCTCGAGGGGAATGATGCTCTACTGGCCGAAAAGATTTTTCCAGGGATCCAACGACGTTTCTTCTTTATAACTGCTGTGTGTTGAAACCATCACTGATATTCTTCATCGATAACAACGTTTACAAAAAGGCCGCTGTTGCCGGTGATATTTGATTAAGATCATTACCATTTTCATTTAGGACCAACTTGACATCGTAAGAAATCGTATGGTTAAAACCCCAAGTTGATACGACTATCCATTCAGGGAGGAGTAGCAATAATAAGATTTTCAATATGTCCCACATTGTGGCCATATTGGTTATCAGATTGACACCAGTTTCATTTAGGACCAATTCGACAACATAAGAAGTCTTCTGGGAAAAACCCCATGTCGATATGACAATAACAAGATTTTCAAGATGGCTGTCATATTGGACGCTAGATAGGCTCCATTTTCATTTGTGACCAACAAGACATAATAAGAAGTCTTTTGGTGAAAATCCCACGTCAACATGATCATCCATCCTAGAAGGGTAATGAGAACAATGTTTTCAAGATAGCCGCAATGACAGCCATATTTGCCGTCAGATTGGCACTATTTTGATTCAGAACCAATTAGACATCATAAGTAGTCTTCTGGTGAAAACTCCATATCGATGTAACTTTCCGTTCAGGAAAAGTTGGAGATGTCTGCCGTACCGGCCATACTGGATGTTAAATCGGCACCATTTTCATCTGGACCAACTAGACATAATACAATGTCTTTCAGTGAAAACCCCGTGTTGATGTGACCATCCGTTCAGAAGGACAACATTATTTTCAAGATGGCCACTGTGGTGAATGTTCAATCCTCCAAGTAATCATCAAACTAGATGATTGTATGCATCTTTATTTAGTACCACACCCTTACTACATAAGAAGGTCACTGTAACCTACATTTCACATTTTACTGGCTTATGTTAAGTTTTTGCGTTTAGGTCATGCCCAAATAGTTTGGGGGTTTTTTTTGCACTTTTGTATATAAACTGTTATACCTAGATTCATGAAACTTGGTGAGGAGATGCATCTTGATGAGTAATACACCCATTTCACAAAAATAGGTCACGTTGACCCATATTTCAAGCTTCACTGACTTCGGTTAAATCTCAAGAACTGTTCATGGTAGAATGATCAAACTAGATGATTGTATTGTTACGACTCAAGGTCTTAAAATAATGTAACAAAAAGAAAAAACACAAAAAAAAAAAACGTGAAAACAACAATGTAAGTAAAATTAACAAGCCATTTATTTCTAGACAATTAAAGTAAAAATTCAATAGACACTTACAATAACGTGAATTAAAGTCCAAATAATCCAATAATCCTAAGTGTCCCAATCAAAAGTTCTAAATATAGAATATTCGGAATGAATTCCAGTAGTCTTGAATGTCCTGATGTGCCAGTAGTCTGGAATGTCCTGATATGCCTGAATGATGTAATCCACAATATCTTTAAATGAATTCACATAAATCCCAAAGTCAAGTATTAATCCAAAATGAGATTGAGGACTTTTAGTAATTCCAATGAATATTTCAAATAAATAATTCCTCTCTCTAAATTGGGTCTGATTTTCATTACTGTAACATCTGATTATTAAAATAGCTTCCTTTATAGACTGATCTTTATACCATAAAGTTTAGTATAGGAATGGAATCTTGTTTACCAAATGCGCTATAAATATAAAGACAAGTCACCTGACAGAATATTTTAGAATATGATTAACTCTAAAGGAAAATTACTGTGCGTACCTGACTTTTCTCACATCAAGCCATGGAAAGTTCCAATCTAAGTAATAAATGCTATGAACACAAGACTAACCTTGAACCCAAATGCAGTAAATATGTTATTTACAAAATGACGACTAAAGTACGACTTACTTAATGGACATATGTTATAAATTCAATATACATAACGGTATGCATCTCTATCAGCACCACACCCTGACGACAAAAAAACGGTCACTGTGACCCACATTTAATATTTTACTGGTTTATTAAGTTTTTGCATTTAGCTCATGAATACATATTTTTTTAATCTGCTGTATAATACGTGGAATCATGTGATAGGATACATTTGATGAATACAACACCCTTATCTTAAAAGTATGTCACTGTGACACATATTTCAAACTTCAATGACCTTTGTTCAATTTATGTCTTGATTCTTCAAATGCTTGAGTCATTAAACTATATAACTACATACAGCTCTCTTAGTACTATACATTTACCAAAAAAGGTCACTGTGACCTCCATTTAAAAATGTAATGCTTAGGGTTCAGTTTTGCATTTAGCTCATTACCACATAGATTGCGTTGCATCATATGTGCATTCTATCCTATCCCTTAGTACTACACCTTAACAAAAAAGGTCACTGTGACCTCCATTAAAAATTTTAATTCTTTGGGTTAATTTTTGCAGTTAGCTCATCCACGTCGATTTTTCTGCACGATATGTATATACTATCCTATCTAGAATCATGAAACTTGGAGAAGGGATGCATCTTGATGAGCACTATTCCCTCATATCAATAGTAGGCCATTATGGCCCATATTTTACGATTCACTTACTTGGGTTAAATTTTGCGTTTTTATGTTAATTTCTCAGGTACTTTTCATGCTAGAATCGTTAAATTGACAATAATGTTCATCCCTGTTACAACCACACCCTTACAACAAAAGAAACTCATCGTGACCTATATTTAATCTTTTACTGGCTTTGGTTAATTTTTTGCGTTTAGCTCATGACCACACGAATTTTTGGCATGTTATATGCATGCTATCTTACCTAGACTCATGAAACTTGGTGAGTTGATGCATATTGAGAAGTTCTATATCCGTATTGCAAACAGAGGTATCTGTGACCTATATTTTATGCTTAAGTGTCTTTTTGAAATTTGTTTAAAAGTTAATTTATTTGGTTCTGTTTATGTTCGAATCAGTAAACTTGATAATTGGATGCATCTCTATTTATTACTATACCCTCAGAACCAAAGAAGGTCCGTGTGACGTACATTGTATGCTTTACTAATTTGGGTTAAGTATTTGTGTTAGAGATTATATAGATACATCCGTGCTATATACATCCTAGCATATACAGGTCCTTTATGACCAGTGCATTTGGAAGAAGGAATACAAATGTTTATTCAATGGTAAACTTTCCATACTAATGACTACACGTTGATTATTGTGATAGTTCATCATCGGTATGTTAACTGTGTATATTGTACATGTGGATAAATATAGGAATTAGGTGAGTGGACTGATTGCTGTACGCTTTTCATGCGAGGCCTAACCTGTAATGGCTAATCCAGCTAATTATTGGCGCATGAACTATGTTTGTACTGCGGTGTTATGTATGATGTTTATATAATATTATAAATATTTTAGGAAATTATAAATGTTTCTTGACTTTAATATTTGCTTAAACCTTTATGTTAAGTATAATGTTGATATGTTTAGCTATTGTTCTTGAATTAGGTTATTTACATAGTATTTGAGTTCAAGGACGGTTTGGGTAAACAAGTTGTTGATTACATTTGAGGTTAAGGTTGATTTTGTTTACAGATAAAACCAGAATTTCCATTAGAGTTATGTGTCAAAAATGACATACACCATAATGTTATAGCACATTCTGTCATGTGACCTATCTTTATATATACCATGTTTAGTGGACAGTTTTCAGTTTCGACCTTACCATCAGTCTTTTAAAGAGCCATTATAGTTGTGAAAAATCATTCAGAGAGAGGAATTATTTAAAATATGAATTGGATTATAAAAGTGCTCATAGATTTTTGGATTTTTTTATTTTTAACTGATGATTTTGGAATTTATGTGAACTTATTCAAATATATTCTGGAGTACTTCATTTTGGCACATCAACACATTTAAGGATACAGTCATTCATTCGGAACATTCTATATTTAGGACCTGTGATTATGACACTTAGGATTATTGGATTATTTAGATTTTAATTCACGTTACTGTAAGTGTCTTTTGAATTTTCACTTTAATTGTCTAGAAATAAATTGCTTGTTGATTTTTACTTGATTTGTTGGTTTTACTTTCTTTCTGTTACATTTTTCTTAGACCATAAAGTCGTAACAGCTGGTTGTCACTCTAAGGTTACACAAAGCCTGTGACTTTCGCCCATAAAATCTAACTTCTGGGGGTGTACAATGACAATAGCTTCTCAAGCAGATTTTAATAACAATTATTTTTAAAAACAATAATGCAAAAGCGACACTAATCTCTGGCTTTTATCAACTCATTATAGTACCTCGAGTTTGATATCCAGTCAAAAAGAATGTTCTTTTTTAATTGTTTTATGTCTTTTATGCCCTGTCACAGTATGTAGGTAGGTAGGTGTGTGGGTAAGTAAGTGATTTAACGCTTTGTCATCGCTACACTGGCTATATAGTACCGATTAAAAGTTAAACTTTACATTTTAAAATGATTAAAAGTTCAAATGAAAAGATTTTAAAAAATGGCCCAAAAAACTTTAGTTAGAAAAGGGGTCAACATTTCACAGTCAGGATCACTTTAGTCTGAATTTATTTTTTGCACGATAATGTTTACAGTGGCTACTGGAAACTAGTAAAAACTTCGTAGAGGTGAGCTATGTAATCGTTGATTATACCTTCGTTTTTATACGAGTTGCCTCCCTTATATAGTGTTTAGTTATTCAGAGGGAGATAATAAATGTAATTTTTTTTCAAATACATGCAAAGAAAAACTACTGTTTTAACGAATGTAATTGATATCACTAAATTCTAAGCAAACCTTATATTTGAAGAATTAAAAAAAGAACAATTATACGCTAAAATCTTAAAAATGGGCGATTTGTTTATTATTATTTTTTTAAAGATTGAAATTCATTGATGACTTTTTACAGTTAAGGTATACGCTTATTTAAGAACAGTGTACGATTCTGTTATGGCTACAGAAGTTCAATTCTGGTCACAAATATATAAATGAACTATAAGTCAGTTAAAAAAATGCACTGACATTCGGAAATAGTCTCCAGCTCTGGTTTCACTTCAGTTATCAAACAATTCACTTTCTGGCACGTGTGTTGTCAGCTTGAGGTTAAATCATTACGGTGAAATTGTCAAAAATTGGGATTTTCTTCATTTCATACGATCGAAAACAAACTTGTTTATTATATATTTCATAACGAGATATTGAAATATATCAGTCGGAGAAATATTATATCGCCACAGTGGCGTTATCCCGTTTGGAAATACTTTTTCCCCATTAGGAAAATATATCTGCTCTTATGTATGTTATTCAAATCTGTATTTCCATATTTAGGCCTATTTAATTTTCTCTTCTTCTGCTTCTTCTTTTCTCTCTCTCTCTCTCTCTCTCTCTCTCTTTCTCTCTCTCTCTCTCTCTCTCTCTCTCTCTCTCTCTCTCTCTCTCTCTCAGGATGAACAGATCTTAAAATGTGTCGAGACTGTAGACCCTCTAGTATACATTTATTTCAATAAAGAGGCGCCATCGGGCAAGAAGAACAGTGAGAACATTAATTTTCTCTTCTTCTGCTCCTTCTCTCTCTCTCTCTCTCTCTCTCTCTCTCTCTCTCTCTCTCTCATGATGAACAGATCTTAAATTGTGTCGAGACTGAAGACCCTCTAGTATTAAAAAACTTTCTCGTATGTGCTTCAAAATATAATACTTTTTTGTCTTATATCCTCGAATAGCCATATTTCGTGCCCTTAACGTGAATTTTAACGCTTTCGTTATAATATTGTGAGAATCTATTAAACTAACCATAGAAAGTGTTCAACTATATCTACTTCATTTAATCATCGTTAAAAAAAATTTGGCATTCATGTACATTAGTTCAGAATTACCGTTTTTCCGAGCGTGTGTAAGTTTACTTATTTACAGAAATGCATCCATGTTTCGTGACACTGACTAAAAAGTCACGTGGCATATGACCGGAATGTTCCAGTTAGGGCGCGGTATGGATATTACTAGCTTATAGCGTCTCCGTTTTTTAAATAAAAAAATTAAAATTAAAATTTTGTCCGTTCATTCTATATGCAGTTTGTGCACTTACATTACTGCTTGCTTGTTCTTTACCATATAAATACGTGAATCAAGAGAGAGAGAGAGAGGGAGGGAGGGAGAGGGAGAGAGAAATTTTAAAATAGACACCAGTGAATGGATACACATTTTATTATAATAGATTCAATGTTTTTTGATGTAGAATATATGTTTATTATGAAATAATACTGAAACAAAAAGTCCATAGTGAATATACATTTCCAGTGTAAATTTTTCTTACGTTGTGTAAGAACCCCACATCATTAAAACCAAATATTTACATTGGCTTTGCCGTTGTATAAATTCCCAAAGTGGGTTTTCCTGTTCAAGATATGTAAACAAAGCCAACAAGTGATCAGTTGACCTATATTTAGCATATAATACAAAATTCAAGGTCAAAATGTCGGACACAAATAATGTATTAGTGAAAATATAGATTTTCATTCTGATTTTTTTTAAATTACATGAAATTATCCGTTTAAATCTCATTTTGTCTTATTTTACTTATTAAATACTTGCTGTCACTCTTAAAGAACGCTGGTGACACAGTTGATTATGCCATTTTCTCGAAACAAGCTCGTTAGGTCGCGAGAAACATGGCGCACGATTGAAGGATGTTCACGAAATCAGGAGGTTGGACGATACCACATAATACAATATACATGTAATGTGTTCAAAAGTATCCTTTAAAGCAAACCATGCAACATACAATTCCATGCAACAAACAAACAAACTAAATTCTTTCCTTTTCACACACTTTATGCATATTAACCTCAGTTACAGCTTTGTTACATGCTATTACTCTTGCGTCCTCTCTTGGTACTTTTCTAAAGTACCAGTTTTATTCTTGCACATTGAATGTATGTCGATAGCTACCATTCGGACCACCTCGGCTATTAACGATTGACCGAGGAGCTGCGAAGGCATTGAACTATTTTTCGTTCGCAACTTTTTGGTAAATCCTACGGTCCATCAAATCGTAGAAATAGCCGAGGTGGTCCGAAAATATTGAGGGTTTTCTTTTTTGCTAAGACATTTCTGGCGAACAAAATGTATGATTTTTCTGTAAATTGCTGCGCCCACATGCATCCGAGGCTTACTTTTGTCTTGAAGAAATAATACATTCCTATTGTAGTATAAGGTAAGCATTACGAAATGAGAGGCACGATGGGTAATTTCAATGCGCGGGAATGATCTCTTTTTAAAAGATGCTTGAGGAATCAATCCTTCCCACGTTACTATTTGGTTAGTTAGTTAGTGGTGATGTAGGACTTCATGATTATGTACGACTTAATGACTCGCTAATCAAATGTGTTTTGGTAGACAATCATCATACCATTGACTTATAAAGCGAAAACTTCTTTACCTGACAGCAGACGATGCATCGAACATGAAGCTGCATTAGATATGTCCTCTGACGTTCTTTTGGAATCTAAAAGTACTTGAAAGCAGGCTGAAGACGGGCCTGGGAACAAGTCTAGAAGTAAGCGTTCAAAGGGTCACGTGATACCAATGAAGTGAAAAGACCGATTGCGATTAAATACCGATGCCTTTAGTTGGCGAATAAGCAATGGTAAATGGAAATATTGGAGAATCGGCTTATACACGACTTATTAAAGTTACATATCATGTGTTTATTGTCATGTCATAGAATATAAATATTCCATTTTTCCGATTTCATGCAGGTAGGGTTAGATATAAGGTCGCTTCACTCGGAACAACTTCATGTCTTTCCGATGGGAGTCGAATAACTTGACTCTCAGTAAGAGACTCGAAGGTGATGATGGTTATTCTTCCGCAGTTCATAAGTTCTTGGCGGACGAACATTCGACTAACTGCCCGAAAAACAGATTCTTATAAATTGATTGGTGTTGAAAACAACACTTGACGATGTTTCAACAATCAGTGAAATACCTGCACGTTTTCTTTTTAATGTTATTCCCAGCAACTTTGTAATGAAAGAATCGAATAAATCATTCGATTCAATTTATGTTGCTGTTAGTGATGATACAGCTTCTAGTCAATGTGAGGTCATGAGGTTATTGTAAAATAATAACAACCACGGGCTTGAGGTCAGTTCAAAATGACCATTATTTATATCCAACAATAATCGCACATCTCCAGTATAACTGTCCAAATATCTAAGTGACCGACGATATAATCTGTGGGAGTGGGGTGGGGGATGGGATTTTCTTTTGACCAGGATATTTGTTATCTAAAGCTAACTGCTAATTTTATTTCAAATTATTATGATGGATAGAATTAGTAATTGTTTTTCCTACAAGTTATCCCCCCCCCCCCCCCCAGTTGAGAATTAAATGATTGATCCCTTACATGGAGGTGGGTGAAGTCAGCTTCCATGGGATCCAAGTTCATATAAATTTTTCTTAATACTTTCCTTTTCTCTCAAAAGTTTGCAACGAATACAGCATTAACTTTATTTTATGTAATTTGATATTTAACTTTTCCACCTTGATCATCAAAGGCATAGCTCATTTTACAGTTTGCAAGAACAATTTATCAGTTTTTATGTATTTCTTGGAAAGTTATAAATATCTCAATTCCAGATGCAGATATATTTTTTTTAAAAACATATCTCTATAAAAAAATCAGATATCTCTGTTTTTGGCATAACATAGATATCTTAATTTAAAATAGAGATGTCTCTGTTTGAAAATAAAGATATTTGCATATGGGATGAGATATTTCAGTTTTACAATAAAGAAAGATACCTAATATTGATAAATACTGAAATGGAGATATCTTTATTTTAAATAGAAATAATTGGAATAGATATATCTCTAATTTAAATTTAGTTATTTCTATTAGTTCATTCAATTTTTAATATTCTATTTTCATGCAAATAACTTTTATGTTCTTAAAACAAAGGTATCTCTTTTTAAACAATATATATCTCCATTATTAATACAGATATCTCTAACAATTTTTTTATATATCTCTATTTAAGACAACAGAAATATCTGTATTGAAAACAGATACATCTCTATTAAAAATAGAAATATTTCTATGGCTTGTGGCATATCACTGTGTCCATCATCCGTCCTCCATCTACAGGGATATCAACATTTGCATGTGACCACTCTGGAGGCCATGTTTCTGATCCAGTTTTGACCAAACTTGGAATACAAGCTTATATGATTAAGATCTCAAATAAGTTTGAATATGAGCAAGATCCATATGTATTAATGAAGTGATCTTGCATGTGATTGGCTGAGCTTGTTTTCACTCTGGAGACCATATTTTTAGCTACATTTGATCAAACATGAAATATGAGCTTATCTCTCCAACAAGGTTGCAACATTTGCCTAAATTTCTACATGTGTACACAGCATACAATAGCCAAAATGATGCCATTTAAATGAACCAATTCAAAACTCAACCTTTACCACTGTAGGTTTACAGCTGACAGCAATTGATATGCAAGCCATTGACAATGTTTATACCATACCTTGCTCAGTTTGGTCAATTAAAATATCAGAATTACATTTTATATATATATACACACGTACATGATGTACTTTTGTATTTGATTTGCTGAGTATGTTACCACTCTGGAGATCTATTTCAATTGGATTTTGCTCCAATTTCATAAGTAAACTTATAGCATCATTGTCTTATGTTGTTGAATAAATGAGATCTACACATGTTAATGAGATGATCTTGCATCTGATTGGCTGAGCTTGTTACCTCTCTAGATCTAGAGACAATATTTCTAATCCAGTTTCTATAAAAATAAAATAAATAAAACAGGTCAAGATAAAGACTGGAAATTTACTAGAAATTTCAGTATAAAATAACTGCAAAGGTGTTGGAGGTAACCAATGTAAAATTGTTAAGCTTTGTCAGTATTTTTTACTCAGTAAAATATCACTATAAGCTTCTGAAAGTTTTCACATGAGTCAGTGAAACTATAATTTGAGTATGTATCAACTTAGTAACAATAGTGTATTCTAAGTATTCTACTTGAACAAGTTTTAGGCCAAAAAACTCTGAATTTATTAGTTTTGGAAGGGGAAAAGGAAATCAACATGATATAATGCATCTGCTAAATTCATCCTGACATCATTGTGCATTCATTATTGTACGCATATTTAATCCTCATGCCAGGCCTCACTTTTAGGCACATGAAGACAGGTGACAGCCTACACAAAATAGTGGTCATAACAAAAAGACATAGGTCAAAGTTTTCATGATACTTAACACAAAGGATTTAAAATTATTGTACCAGTAGTTGTTGGTAAATTCATGATCACATAAATATTTCTTGCTGACGGAATGAAGCAAAACTCATTTGTTTAATTACCAGCAAATACATTAAGACTTTTACTTGAAATTGAGACACCAGGTCTTCTTAGATTGTGTCTGAAAATATAAATTCGGAGAAAAAAGTATCACAAAGCATTACCCAACTGTTACAATGCATTAAATTATTATTTTCGCAAAAAAATGATGGTAACCAAAAAGAAACATAGTCCGAAAGCATACAGAAAATATGGTATATCATCAAGATTTTGGATGAGTTCGATTATGAGCAAGAGAGTTTGCATATTAATTATGCCTTTATCTTTGGAAATAATTTTGTTCAGAATATGGTAAAATTGGCAAAATCGACATGATATAGAGTTTGAGATTGTTTATGTAGGGTTATGTTCTTACAAAACCGTGTATGCTTGCTAAGTGAAATGGTCAACTGCTAAGTGATGTAAGACAGCTGAGTGATATCAGATCCACTTTGGTCTCATGTTGCTCTACATGTAGCTTGTGAGCATAATAACTTGAACAAATACAAATGGATCTTGACTAGACTTGGCTTGTGGGTATATTTCATTCACATCTCATACGAATTTGATAATTTCTGACCTTGGAATCCAAGGTCAGAGCTGATGAATTATGTTTTTATAACTATGATGACTTGTGAACACAACAACTTGATAAAATAATAATTGATTTTGACCATACTTGGCTTGTTTGCATATCTTTGCAATATCTCAGATTAATTACCAATCATGAGTTATCCATGACCTTTGGATTGAGGTCAGAAGGTCACTGTTGAGATTTTTGTACTACAACAAGCTTGTAACCACAGAAACTTGAACAAATGCAAAAGAATCTATATCAAACTTGGTATGTGAGTGCATCTTTACCACATCATAGATGAGTTTGATAATCAGAATTGTATGGCCTTTGGTTCAAGGTGAAAGATCAAGACAAAGATTTTAATCTGTAATCAGGCACGCCGACAGAAATTTTGGGCCCCTGGGCAGCGCAGTCATGGGACCCAAAAATAGTTTAATTTTTTGGTACATGAAAACCTGTGTACAGTTTTGCACATAAAACCTGTAGTAATCTATCATATATTATACTCTTGCAAGGAATTTTTAAAAATATTTTCAGCAAAGATTAATTTATTTTTATAACTGAGTTGACGGTGGGACCCTAGAAATTGCCCACCCTCAGTGGGCCTGTCTGTAATTGGCTGTGAGCACCATTATATGAACAAACTGGAAATGGATTTCACATTCCATAAGCGCTCGCCACCATTCCTAAAAATAATGATATTGGTCTTAGCCATATTAATTACCATTTTTTGCAAAAAAAGCTCTAGAACATTAATTATTCCCTGTAATTCTAAAACAGTATTACCAAAAATTACAAATCATAATCATAAAGTAATCAAATAATATTTTGTAATTCTTCATCAATAAAAATACAGTTTCCACCATTTTTTATTCATAATTGTTAACAAATCATTTAAAGAGAAGAGACATGGACTTAGTATAGATTTTTGGCATAGTTTAATTTATGTTTAAAATATTTACTCAGTTCACATCTAGGGACCTTATGGCTGATTTCATACCTGAGTAGATAGATGTGTATATATATTATGCATTATTCCATGAAAATTTTTAAACTGCCATATTTGATGTAATACCATCACTTTGCACTTAAAAAGTTATTATTTGGGTAAAGTATGTGAAATTAAAGGCCATCATACTTAGTGTGCATTGATATCATAAAGGATGTCCCTATCCCTTTGCCTGTTTTGAGAGCTTTCCACTCTGGAGGTGCATATTCTATCCCAATATGGTCATGCTGAATAAAGCATATGTCAGATCTGTTTATTGAGACTTTAAAATAAAAGTTAAATGGTGGCAATTAAGCCATCCGACATGCATTGCAGTTAGGTTAAAAAAACACCATGATGTTCTAAGTGGATTTTCCCTCCCATGAGGCATGCTGAGACTGACAAATGCGCACTCAATAAAGAATATTTGTTGTGAGTTTTTGACCAAACAGATGGGTGGCACCTATTACAGGATGTGTGGGCATTACATCATATATGGTACTAAGCTGTATAATAAATTGAAATAAATGATGATAAAAGATTTGTAATCAAACTCAAAATGTGCATAGATCTTAATAATATCTTGGATGGATTCAGTGATCTCCTATCTCAAGTTCAAGGTTGAAGGTCATGAACTCAGATCATTTTTCTATACTCTGTTTTTAAACACTTTAACTCGGGCATATAATAATGGTGTTGTACCAAACTTGGTAGGTGGGGTTACAATTCTCAAGAATATATAGGATTATTTCAGGACACAGCAGTTAAAAAGAAAAAAAAAATGGGACAAAATACTGTTTATAAAGCCCTTCATAATTTAACACATTCTTTCCTGAATGAAATGCTTGTCTAATCCAGCAATACTAGCACCATGTACTCTTCAAAATCAGCATCAAACCTGTGTTTAAAACTACCAAAACTAAGAACTATTACATTGAAAAACTTTTTTATATTTTAATGATTATAGATAAATAGATTAAGAGATAAAGACTTTTCTTTTTTTATTGAAAACAACTAGAGAATATACTACAAGTATTTTTGGAAAACTGGAAATTATCTACTATTATTACCTTTCAGGTGAACTACCTGGACAGATTAACATATGCAACTGTAGAGCAGCTGCTTTCTTATGGGGGCAACATAGGGGAGATTCTGATTGTATCCCATATGCGCCTCATACACTACCAGCTGTCATAGGCAGGCCATATGAGTAAGACATGCACAGCAACATGTGTGGTGTATTGTAGTATAAATCACCTTCTCTAACAGGTAAATATTAATTATCATTATTTTTCCCTGAGGTGTAAATGCTGATGTGGAAGTTTGGAATACATGTATTTACTTTCACAATACACTATTGACTCTATTTAAATTCTGTTTGTAAAGTATTATTCATTTTTTTTCCCATTATTTATATACAGAAATGTTTATTCCTTTTCTCTAATTATTGGATAATACCCAGGACTGGTGAGTAGTAATTATTTACATGTGTATTTATAAAGCTGATTATCTTCCTACAAATGTTTTACATATACAGAGTCTGTTCTTGGATGTGCGATTTGTTCAATGCTCGACTAATCATGCTAATTTTTTTTTAAATGGAGCAAAAATTGTACATTATATTTTCTAGCCCTGCTTTTATTTCTTAAATCCATCCTATAGTTGAAAAAAACTGATTAAAATCTAGATCTACTTATTAATAAAAAGATCTGACATGCACCAATACTAGGTTATGTTCTGTTGACCTTGTGATTCACCAATCAAGTCACAGCTTTCAAATTTCTGAAAATGAAAACGTAATTTGGAACATGTCATTAGTAACGATAACTCTTCCTAGCATGAAATTCAACACTTTTTTCTGATAGGCTACTAACATAAGTGGACCTGGAATTTCAGAGGTCACTGGGACATGAACTTTTATCAGTGTATTCCAGATCTCCATTATTTCGGACATTTTAATTTTAATCCGATTGATTCAGAAAATTCCCCCTTTTATAAAATGGTTATTCCCCCTAAATTTTCAGTTCTAGAATATACCTTGATATAAAGAAAATGTGCCTTATACTGTACATAAATCTCTTACTGTACCTAAACTGGTAATATATGATCTAAAATAGATTTTATTTTTTGTAATCAGAATTTACCTAATTTGTGTTTGTTTTCTTCTGTTCTTTTTTGTAAAACAAGTCTCATTCATAATGTCAACATTACATAGCCATCACAAAGATCCATTCTTCAGCAGGTTGCAAAAATCTCTCATGCAACTTTTTTAGGCAACTGTTTTTGCATGAAATTAAAAATTTTCTGGTTTTTCATGAATGTAGTAGGGTCATTATGATAAATCATTTGTATTGGTGTGTACATCCAACTGAATAGTGCAGACCCAGACATTTCCACTATCAGCCAATCAGAAACAACCTTTTAGAAGTAACATCATTTGTGATTGGTTGAAGCAAAATCTCATGCTAAATCATGAGCTTGAGAATATTATGATTTCTATGTCTGGTTGCATAATGTGCTGGCAGATCAGATCAATGCTATTCACTTAAATCATAATAAAACAAAACAGCAGAGCCCCTAGGCATGAGGACCATACAACTGTTAGTTAAAATTTGAACTTGAGATTTTTTTCAACCAGTCACAAATGATGTTACTTTTTGTAAGCTCATTTCTGATTGGCTGAAAGTGGAAACTCAATCTCAGACTCAAGTTCAGAGTTTTATGATCTACAGGCCAGATCTGCTGGTGCATTATGTGATAGCAGATCTGGGTCTATGCTGTTACCAGTTGGGTGTGAATCATGTACAGTGATATACAGTGAAACTCCTCAAAACCGAACCCTCAGGACACCGGAATCCCCTCAAGACCGAATTCTTTTCTTAGTCCCGAAATTTTCCTTCTTTAGTATCATCATTTTTTTCCCCAGTAAAGCGAAACCCCTCAACTTTGAACACCGGAACAATTTTTGATTAAAAAATTTCAATTGTACGCTTAAAAATACCCCATAAAACCGAAACTCAGTTGAAACTTGAAAATATATTTTAGCTGCTAAATTCCTGACACACGCTGGAACAGATCAGATATAGTTAACAGGTGCTGTAGTAGTCTGATCGACAAGACAAAGACCAGGAAACTGCCCCAAGGACACGCGAGGTTAAAACAACACTTGACACACACGCCGACACAGATTAGGGCTGACAATAGGCTAATCTGAAGTCTTTGCATCATACAAAAGAGTAAACTTTTAAGGCTAATTACATGTATTAATAACTAAATGCTTATAGGTAAGCCAATTGAGAAAGATTATTAATGCGGACAATGATAACGTCAGTGAGGATGATGATGAAGACGATATTCCCTTGGCTCGACTGGCTCATGAATTAGGACTGGACATTGACCCTGAGCGCCTATATCATTTTGACAGTGATGATGCTCCTGTTGAGGATAATTCCGATGACTGGGAGAGTGAATTTGTTTCGCAGTTTCATGAAAGCAATCAGGCCAATGATAAAAGCGATGAATATGATGACAATGTATGTTCTGAGCCACCTGGCAGTGATATGACATAACCAAAATTTTAGAGTTTGTAAAGAGATTAAAAACTTTTGCGATTGCAAAGGATGACCGTTATTTGGCTATGGCACAAGAAATGGAGTCATTAACGCAAGCTACATTAGTTAAAGAACGATGTAAGAAACAACAGACAACGCTCCATGCCTTCTTTAAGCCGGGTTCTTGACCTGTTAACATTATGAATTATACGGAGTATTTACATATTGTGGAGTATCATTTATAATTCCAATGGACTTATAGTAAAGCTATAAAATTACTGTATTTCATTCCTCATATGTTTCTTGTGACAAGGACTGTATTTCTATGTGGAGCAACTGTATTTATTCCTGTGAAAGGATACAATTTTCCGTAGGAACGTATATTGTTCAGCTAATTCTTCATTAAATGCACGTATTCAAAATAAAATAAAAAAATAACAGCTTTCTTAAATTTGTACACTTTTACACACACATACACTGATGCTTTTGTAACTGCATTCTCTCTCTCGCTACATAAGAGCTCAGAAAGAGATTTTTTTCACATCTGCAAAAGCTTCAGTAAACCGAAAACTTCTCTAAACAGGAAAAAAAATTGGGTCCCAAGGGTGTTCGGTTTTGAGGAGTTTCACTGTATATGGTATTAATCATGACCTTTGGCTATCTTGAACTCTTTACTCTGGAGGTACATTTTCTCTCCCAAAACACATATAAGATAGACTCAGTACACAATTGTTTTCCTATATATTCTCTACATTTGTTTTTAGTACGGAACATTCCACTGTGTCCATTTCCAAATAAATCATATGTTAATCAAAAGTATCTTCCTAGACTAAATGAGTTATTGTCATAGGTTATCTGGCATTTTTTGGAGATGTTCAACTGTAAAGAAAGCAGCGTGCTATGGGTCACAGATTTCACTTCTGGACAGCATCAATTCCTGATTACTCTCTGTGCACTATAACCAAAATACAGACGGAGAACCACACTATAAACCTCATATTCTAAAGAATAAACAATTCCCTTTAAATCAGTATCAAGAATACCTAAAACTAAGCCAAATATCACCAACATAAAAGGAGAAGAAAAGATAACTCAGAAAATAGATAGGGACTACATTCATGGGTGCTAATCCAGAAGTGATAATTGTGATCTGAAGTGCAAGATCCAGTTTGGAGATTTATTTAACCCATATACCATATATACTTGTGTATAAGCCAGGTCACCTAATGCGCAGGCAGATCAGGGTCTATGTTGTTTGTTCTGCTGATTAGTCCTTACAAACTGCATAGACCCAGATCTGCCGGCGCATTATGCGAGGGCAGATCTGGGTTTATGCAGTTTGCAGTTGGTATAGGATTATACATGAGTATGTATGATAGTTAAAGTGTAAGGCATGAATGGTATTAAGTTCTGACAAAATTACGTTGTTCTGTGTATTCAGTTTTAGTAGCAGCTGCTCACCTATCATGCAGTGGTGGATTTACCATTAGGCAGACAAGGCAGCTACCTAGGGTGGCAACATTCAGGGGGTGGCAGATTTTAAAGTATGAAAATCTTGCTTTGTTAATAAATGTATTTATTTTGTACAAAAAAATCCCAAAAAGTAGTTACATTTTGCCATTATTTAAAGGATTAAAGATCTTTGAAGGCTCTGGTTTTAAGGCTTTGTTTTGGGTGGTGGTGGTGGTGGGGTGGCAACTCTGACAGTGCCTAAGGGCAGCAAAATCTTGTGATATTCTGGGATTGAGACACCTGCAGTAATTATGGATATTTTTATTAGAGGGATGTGTGCTTATTAAGGCAGGGGGTATTATATCGAATATAGTACTGGAGTATTCCTTTCTTCATAGCTTAGATTTGGGGAAGAATAAAGAGTTCAAAGTTCAAAGTCTTCTGTATACTTCTTGCCTCTAGGAGATCACATATTGCCACAGCAAATGTTGGGTGATAAGATTGAATGTCAAGGTCATTTCTCCAGTATCTCAAGTTCAACAGATCCTTGCTTTATGATGTCATAATTGATCATGTTGCATTACAACTGATAGATTTTATTAGGTATTATTTATGTGTATGACAACTGAAACTAGAGCTAATTCCATGGCTCACCATGGCAAATCCCAATGCTTTTTATTATATTCCCTACCCCCTTCTGTGGCCCCTCTTTCACCCTTCCTTGGACTCCAATAGTACTCGTTTTAAATGAAAGCCAAAAAGGTTGGCCATTTTCAGCAGAACAAACTGCCTCTTCTTAAGATTAACCCCTCCCACCTTCCTTAGAAAAAATCCGCCTCTGCTCTTTACTCTAAATATCTGAGGAATGCAAGAATTGTAGGTAGTAGGTTTAGAAGTGAAGCTCCTACATCATTTTAACTGGAACATAATTTTTTTTCATGGGGTACCAATAAGTTTTGTTTAGAAGATGCCTAACTTCAATGTTTGAAGCATGGTTGCACAACTACTATGTTGTCAGTAAATTGTGGCAAGAAACTGAAAACAAAACCAAGATGATTGTTGGCTGAATACACTTGCATATATTTTCACAAAGTCTAAGATTTCTGTCCCTATTTACATGCTTGCTATGAGTTAGAGCATATATTTTTGAAGTTGTCCACATACCTTATTATCTGTTCCCTGTTTTGTTTCTACACAGTAACTACATTTACCAAACTTTGTGACTGGCTTGCACTCGGGATAAGGAAAAATCCCTTCTGTTTTGGGGTTATGAGTTCAAAATGTCAAAGGTCATGGTCACTGTGGCTGAAAGTAATATGGGTTTTGCGGATTTGCTTTTTTTCTAGAGTAAGTTCTTGTCTAAACTTTGTGGATGGCTTGCAATTAGGGTAATTAATTGATAATTAGGGTAATAAATAAACCTATAGATTATGGGGTTTAAAGGTCAAAGTTCAAAGTCAAGGTAAGTCTAATAAGAAACTAGTGGTTTATGCAAAGTCAGTTTAGTTCAAGAGCACCTAGCTTGACTAAAGGACCACTTCATTAAGACCCTTTGTTGAATAATCTCCAGAGTCAACCGTGCCCTGCTAGTACCAACTTTGAGGACTATTAAGCACAAGGTGGGCGTATAATGTGCCATTCATGGTGTTCTTATTATTATAGGCAAAGATGACCAGTGTCCAGTAGAATGAAACCAAAAGTTTCCGATTGGCAACCCCTTGATCTAGTGGACCCTGAAGCATCAAAGCCATTACGATCTTATAACAGCCGTGTTGCAGCCCATGATCATCGCTTTTACACCCTCGGGGAGAAAGACAGCGCCATCTGTGATGTGTCCGATATTGACTCAGATGATGAAATGTCACCATCAGATGTGGACTTCAAATGTATGTTTGAATATTTAAAGTTGCAAAAATAACTAAATGACAGACAAGTTTTGTTACTCCAACTTATATAGTCTTGACCTATAAAAAAAAAAATACACTGGACAGATGTGACTGTCAAAATTTTGAATTATCTAAATGTACATGTATTTGTTAGATTGCTGACTCTGCCCACCCATCACTCCAATTTTAACAGCTTGTATCTTACAATGGCTTGCTGACTGTGTGTTTTTATTAAGTAATTACAACCAGGCTGAAAGCTTGTTGCCTAACTTCTAAGAGTAGCTTGGGCATCTGTATGATTGCCATAGTATAAGATATACAACCAGGCTGAAAGCTTGCATCTTACAATGGCTTGCTGACTGTGTGTTCATGTTAAGTAATAACAGGCTGAAAGCTTGTTGCCTAACTTCTTAGAGTAGCTCTGGTATCTGTATGATTGCCATTGTATAACATATACAAAGCTTGTAGCCTAACTTCAAAGAATAGCTCTGGTATCTGTATGATTGCGATTGTATAACATATACAAAGCTTGTAGCCTAACTTCTAAGAATAGCTCTGGTATCTGTATGATTGCCATTGTATAACATATACAAAACTTGTTGCCTAACTTCAAAGAATAGCTCTGGTATCTGTATGATTGCCATTGTATAACATATACAAAGCTTGTAGCCTAACTTCTAAGAGTAGCTCTGGTATCTGTATGATTGCCATTGTATAACATATACAGCCAGGCTGAATGCTTATTGCCAGGCTTCTCAGAGTAGCTCCAGCACTGGCATGATTGCCACTGTATAAGATATACAAAGCTTGTTGTCTAACTTTTCAGAGTGGCTCCTGGCATATGTATGATTACCATTGTATAATGTACACAGACAGGCTGAAAGCTTGTTGCCTGGCTTTTCAAAGTAGCTCCAGCATCTATATGATTACTATTGTATAACATATACAGCCAGACTGAAAGCATGTTGCCTTGCTTCTCTGAGTAGCTCCAGTATGTGTATGATTGCCACTGTACAACCTATATCAGTCAACATGTCATAACTTCAAAAATTTTCATTCAGTTTTCTTAATATTTTCAGTGTACAGTAGAACCTGTCTTCAAAGACCACTCCTTCTGCCACAAATTTATGGTCTCTCAAGACAGGTGGTCTCTCATGACATGTCATAATTAAAACATTTGTGCTTTGAGAATCTAGTCTCTCAAAAGAGAGGTGGTCTCTCATAGCTGTGGTCCTTCAAGACAGGTTTTACTGTACTGAGAATTCATTTTTATTTCAATGAAAGTTTCTTCCATAATTTGAATATTACATACCATATGTACTCACTTATAAGTCGAGTCCAACTGCAAACTGCATAATGCACTGGCAGATCTGGGTCTATGCAGTTTTTGTTAGAAGTAATCAGTTTAACAAACAACTTATAAGTATATATGGTAAATTGCTATGCTAATGAGGAGTTGGAGCTATCTTTTGCTCTGGTGATCTATCAGTTGTTTTCATTGTGGCATCATGTTAACATGTTACCATCTATACTTATGTATAAGTCGATTCCAACTGTAAACTGCATAGACCCATATCTGCCGTTGCATAATGCGCCAGCAGATCTGGGTCTATGCAGTTTGTAAGGACTAATCAGTAGAGCAAACAACATAGATCCTGATCTGCCGGCACATTATGTGATCAGGGTCTGTGTTGTTTGCATTTGGACCCGGTTTATACGCGAGTATATGCGGTAATATAGTTATCACTCATTATAATGTGGTTCATGAGAGCCATAAATGTGTACTGCACTATATGTGTCGCTGTCTTATATTTGGGTATGGTACAAGCAAGGCTATATTATAATGAACTATGGTACAAGCAGGACTATGTTATAATGGGGTATGATACAAGCAAGGCTGTGTTGTAATAAAGTATGTTACAAGCAAGACTATATTATAATGGAGTATGGTACAAGCAAGGCTGTGTTGTAATAAAGTATGGTACAGGCAAGACTACATTATAATGGGGTATGGTACAAGCAAGGCTGTGTTGTAATGGAGTATGGTACAATCAAGGCTGTGTTATAATGGAGTATGGTACAATCAAGGCTGTGTTGTAATGGAGTATGGTACAATCAAGGCTGTGTTATAATGGGGTATGATACAAGCAAGGCTGTGTTGTAATAAAGTATGTTACAAGCAAGACTATATTATAATGGAGTATGGTACAAGCAAGGCTGTGTTGTAATGGAGTATGGTACAATCAAGGCTGTGTTATAATGGGGTATGGTACAATCAATGCTGTGTTATAATGGGGTATGGTACAATCAAGGCTTTGTTATGATGGGGTATGGTACAAGCAAGGCTGTGTTATAATGGAGTATGGTACAAGCAAGGCTGTGTTGTAATGGAGTATGGTACAATCAAGGCTGTGTTATAACAGGGTATGGTACAAGCAAGGCTGTGTTGTAATGGAGTATGGTACAATCAAGGCTGTGTTATAATAGGGTATGGTACAATCAAGACTGTGTTATAATGGAGTATGGTGCAATCAAGGCTGTGTTATAATAGGGTATGGTACACATTTCTATAAAAAAAATAAGGTATTTAATGATGTGAAAGCCACATTATAGGTGCAGTTTTCATCATCTCGAAATATTGAATTTGAGCCATGAAATGCATACACACATTATACAAAAGGCTGCAGCTTACTGAGGGGCTTTATAATAAGGGACCGCTGTATTGAATTCATTCTCAGCTATGATGTGTTTGTGGACAAAGATGGGTATCTAAGGAATAGTGTGGATTCCATAAATGATATTTACCTCAGTAAGAAATGAACATCAGCATTTCTGAAGAACATTGACCAATATGTAAAAATTATTAAATGGAACCCTGCACAGTCACAACATGAAGGTAACTGTTACTACACTGGTGAAAATGGACATGTAACAGATGTGTGTAGGGACAGAAAACCTATCAAATGTTACAGATGTATATATGGTCATAAGCCAAAACAATGTTTACAAAATTAGAGACTTGGATATAGGAAGTTGTAGATGAATACATGTATATTCAAACTGACAATATCTACTACACTCTTTCCTCAATATTAGTATGCGTCACTTGTCAAAATGATGTCTATTCATGTGAATTGACTCTAAGAAATGGCTGCTATTCAAAGACAGACTTGCAGATGACATGACTAAATATGTACATGCTAGCTTACCTCTACTTTTGATTCACTTAATATGTAATGTTTTCTTGTAATTATAATGAAGACTGAAGCACAGTGCATGATAATTTATAATGAGTATGAACATAATGATGTAAATATTTATAAGGAACTGTATGTACAAATCCTATTAGAGGTAATCTTCAACATGACAATAGTTATACAGAAAGAAATATCTCAAGTATTGTAAGTGGTCAAGACTATGTTAATTTTAATCTTTCAAAAAGAGGGTTAGAATTGGAACCTTAAATATATGCCACTTATTTCCAAAATTAGATGAAATTTAATATAGCACTACATCAAGAATGCAACTTACAAGTTCATGGATTGTGTGAAACTTTCCTTAATCCAAGTATAACTGATAGAGAATTACAAATAGATGGGTTTGTATTTGAACGGAAGGCTAGAATAAGCAAACCTAGAGGGAGGCTTCTGGTATATATAAGGAATGATCTAAATTACAAGTGACACCTAGATTTAGAACGTGCTGATCTGGAAACTGTTTGGGTTGAATTCACATTTCCCCACACTAGGTCAGTTCTAACCTGCTTTGTATGCCATTCACAAAATGCCCGGTCTTCATGGATTGATCAATTTGAGGATTAAATAACTCAATATGCCTGCCACAGTGGCCATCTTGAAAATCTTTTTATCACTATTTCTCCTGAATGAAAAGTTATATCAGCATGGGGTTTTCACCAGAAGATTTCTTATGATGTTGTAAATTAAAAAAGTGCTGATCTAACTTCTAATATGACTGTCACAATGGCCATCTTGAAAATCTTGTTATCACTACTTCTCCTAGATGGCTTGTCATATCGACATTGTGCTTTCACCAAAAGACTTCTTATGATGTCTAGTTAGTACTAAACAGAAATTGTGCCATTCTGATATTGAACATGACCACCATGGGATCAATCTTGAAAATCTTGTTATTGTTACTCCAACTAAATGGAAAGTTGGGTTTCCACCAGAAGATCTCTTATGATGCCTTGTTGGTCTGAAATGAAAGTGGTGCTAAGCTGACATCCAATATGTCCACCACAGCAGCAAATTTGAAAATCTTGTTATCACTGAAGAATATCAAAGATGGTTTCAACATTCAGCAATTAAAAGGAAGAAATGGTCTTACCTTGAATTCCTGGAAATTCTTTTCAGTCAGTAGAGCATCAGACCCTTAGAGGGACTCATGTTATATAATCTTTCATCCATCTTGTACAAATAGCAAATATCGTTAAATATGACATAGACATACAGTCTTAGCCAGCTTCTGAAATCACTGACAATGCAAACAAACTGTACTTCATCCATTATTGATGTTCCACTAATCCCAAAAGTACCAATGAATTACAAATACTATTACATAAGTGACTACTATTCAGTGTGTTTTACTTACTCGATTGGTTCACATACCTCAATTTGGGGAAAGCATTTAGAAATGGCATGAAATGCATATATTAAAAAAAACTTTATGATAATAATTTTCTACAAGATTTATCAAAGGGACCAACCATTTAATTTGGGTGGGGGGGGGGGGGTTGAAGGCTGGGATTTTCTTTTGAACCAGGATATTATTTTTTTTCATCTCAAGATTATTAATTTTTTTTTACTAATATAATGGATATAATGAGTTGGGTTTTTTTCCTACAAATCAGAGCAAGAATATTTTTTTTAAAGCTATTTTGGGGGCCAGAATTTTTTTCTTCAAAAATTCACAGGCATCATCTCAGAAAATTAAATGGCCAGTCCTAAAAGCATCATTTGAAGACATTTTGGAATGTCATCACTCAGATGAATGTCTTGATATGTTTTACTAAACATTCTTGTATGTACTTAATAAGCATGCTCACAAAAACATACAAAAATAAAAACACCAATAGTGTAATTGGTATAATGAGAAAATCCAAATTGGTAGAAAGCTATGAAATCGATATTACAAACAAAGGGATGAAGACAATTACAGATTATGGCATAAAAAATCAGCATCCCTTACCAAGAAATCAAAACAAACCAATTCATAGAAGCCATAAACCAAAACATATACGTTTGAACTCTTTGGAAATATAATAATGAATTACATCCCAAAGAAAATCCAGGTTTTCCAGCTCAAGTTAAAAATGGCAATAAAATCGTCCTTAATACCAAAGACATAGCTGTACATCTAAGCAACCACTTCTGCAATTGTGCTGATGATATCCAAATAAATAACCCAGCACCACACTACACACAATTAGATGAATTTGTGGGCTCCCAACTTCAGAACAACCTTGAAAATAAGCTAGAAGTAACTGAAATAAACAATGAAGATATATGACACCATCTCAAAAACCTTAATACTCAAAAATGCACAGGGGTTGATGGTATAGGCCCATACTTGTTAAAAGTAAGTGCCAATATAATACACAAGTCAATAGCACACATTATAAACTAAAATGTAATACATTTTCTTTTATTTATATAAATATATATATATATATATATATATATATATATATATATATATATATATATATATATATATATATATATATATATATATATATATATATATATATATATATATATATACCTTAAAGAGGACAAAAATAACACTATTTCATAATGGCAGTGAGAAAGATCTTTCAGAAAATTACAGACCCATTTAGGTCTAACTCACCATTTCCAAAATTATTGAAAAACTTTGTAACCCAAAAATGAGTACATTCTTATCCTAAAAATGACCTCCTACCCAGTACATCAACACCAATCTGACTTTCTGTAAAATCACTCATGTCATACTGCACTGATATGTTGGGATTGGTCCATCTATGTAAGATGATGGATATGCAGTAGCCATTGGTGATGTCTTGTTAGTTTGTGCTGCATTTCCTTTGGTGGATAAAAAGTCCTATCCTGGAAAGACAGGGCCTGCCACAAGTGACACTGTGCACTGCTTCCTGCATTGGCACTTGCTGTGTAATTGGTCCAGCCACTGTTTGTCATGATGTTGCACTCCAAACCAGAGCTTGCGGCACCAGTTCTCTCTGCTGCTAGTCAGTGTCTCCCATTTGTTGATGTTGAAATCTTTCATATCACGCTTGCAGACATCATGATCTTTAAAGCTGAGTTTTGGATGTCCTGCTGATCTGTTGGCAACAACGCTGTAAAGCATGTCCTTTGGGAGATTCTAGGACAACTACCTCCTGGTCATATACCCCCCATCAATTATCCCCAGGTAAATTACCCCCTGGTCAATTACCCCCTGGTCTATTACCCACTGTGTCAATCCCCCCAAGGTCAACTACCCCCCCCCCCACTTACAATTACTCCATGGTCAAATACACTCCGCTCCATATAAAAGAAGTAAATACACTGAATAAGTTAGTAAAACTAGAAGAAGTTGAAGTTGGTGGCCTTTGAGCACATCTCCACTAATTCCAAAATTAAATGTCAATACCAGATAAATTACAAAAAGAAAATGTGTTAGAATGGAGTTTATGGCCTTAGTAACTTAGTAGTTTTTAATATGTTCTGATTTACATCAATAGAAAGAATAAACTTCCTTTCTTTGTGAGCCAACACTGTTCTGTTTTCAGGAATTACAAACTAATCTGATAATTTAGAATGTGATATAAAATCCTTAGAAATTATGACACAAGTGAATAAAGCATTTTGGCCTTTGATGTCTCATTTAGAGAATTCTGAGAAAGTCTTTAGTTAATCAAGCATGGTGGTCTTTGATGTCTCATTATTTGAAGCCTAAAGTGACCTGTGATAATTGGCTTAATAATAATACAGGTCTGTTGTTCTATAAATACTAAATGAAAACCAAAATTTGACAAATGTTACTATTGAAGTTTTAATAACACATACAGTTCAAAACAGTGGCTGTGGAGTCTGAAGGAGGAAAGGATCAATTATTATTCTGGGAAGGTCTTTAGTTACCGGTAATCAAGCATGGCGACCTTTGATGTCTCATTATTTGAAGACTAAGGTGACCTGTGATAATTGGCTCAAAAATGATACAGTTATGTTGCTCTATAAATACTAAATGAAAACCAAAAATTGATGAATGTTACTTTTGAAGTTTTAGTAACATATACAGTTCAAAACAATGGAATTTGTGAAGTATGAAAGAGGAAAGGATAAATTACTTTTTGAAGGCTACATATATGTGAAGCAAAAAAATGTATCTGATGGTGTTGTATCATATGAATGTGAAAAGTGCCGTAATGCAGCAGCATGCAAAGCCAGGTTGAAAGTTAGAGGCCAAGACTTTGTTTTGACGTTTGCATGAACATACACATCAACCCAAACAAGCACGAGAAGAAGTTTTGCAATCTGTTCAAGCCATGAAAAGATGTTCTGAAGAAACAGATGAAGAGCCGCAACAAATTATTACTCATTTGATTGCATCACTGAGTCAAGATGCTGCAGCAAATTTACCCACGATACATATATTGCGTCTTAATGTTAAACAATGCAGACAACGAGTAGGAAATCCAATTCCAGTTCCACTGATTGCAGCATTGGCTGTTGTTCCATCTGAAGATGTCATTGATACCGTTGAAGAATTGCACACCTACCAGAAGATGCAATGCCAATAGCAGACTATTTTGAGGACATGTACCTTGGAAGGCTACAAAGACATTGGTCACCGTTAGCCATTGTTCTCCATCGACCTCTGGAACATGTTTAATCGTGTAGAGGAAGAATTACCAAAAACAAACAACTCGGTGGAAGGCAGAACATAATAAAAACTATTAAGTTACTAAGGCTATAAACTCCATTCAAACACATATTCTTTTTGTAATTTATCTGGTATTGACGACATCTATGGAATAATTGTAAGGGGGGGGGGGTAATTGACCTGGTGGGGAGGTTGACACGGGGGGTAATTGACCAGTGGCTAGTTTTCCTGTAACTCCTTTGAGATGCATCCATCTTGCATCCTGTGCATGTGTCCAAACCAATGCAGCCATCAATGTTTTAAGGAGTGTCAGGATGCATGGTAGATTGTCATGGTTAGCATTGGTGACTCTGATCTTCCTTGTAATATCAAAGATGTGATGCAGACAGCAGAGATGGAAGCTGTTGAGTTCTTCTCTTGGCAGCTGTAGGTAGTCTGTGTTTTGCTGCCATACAGCAAGTTACTGAGGCTGCAGGCCTGATAGATCCACATCTTAGTCTTGTTAGTAAGTTTGTTGTTATCCCGGGTGTGTTTTGTGAGTCTGCCAAAGGTGGTGGCTGCCTTTCCAATGCGGTTATTGACCTCGTTGTCAAAAGACATGTTGTTGGTCACTGTATCCTAGGCAGCAGAACTTGCTGACTAACTCAAGGGTATTGCTATCGAGGGTGATCACTGGCTGCTGTGTGATGCCTTGTCCCATGACTACCATTTTCTTGATGCATGAATGATGGCGATAGTTCATAAGGTTCTGGAACCAGCTTTCTGCATGGGCAACTAGTGCTGCATCATCAGTGAACATACACGCAAGTTCTCTGATCAGGATGTGCCCTATTTTGGACTTGGCTTTCAGCCTGGCGAGGTTGTACAACTTTCCATCAGACCTTGTGTACAGGCAGATGCCTTCCATTTCTACGTTGAAGGCATAGATAAAGAACACTGAGAAGAAGATGCCAAAAAGTGTTGGTGCCAGGACGCAACCCTTTTTTTTTCGCTCCACACTTGATCTCAAAGCTGTCAGATACAGAGCCATCAAACTGTACCATGCTGTGCATATTATCATAAAATGAACGGATAAGACAGAGGAGTTTTGGAGAGCAGCTGATCTTCCCAAGAATCTTAAAGAGTCCTGCCCTGCTGACTGTATTAATCAAATGCCTTGGTGAGGTAGACAAAAGCAATGTAGAGTGGTTTCTGCTGCTTTCTGCATTTCTCTTGCAGTTGGCGTAGGGAGAAGATCATATCAAATTTGATCATGCCTGCTCTGAATCACACTTCAGGGGCACTCAGTCCATGAGTTATTGGCATCTTCTCAGGATGACTCTTGCAAATGCCCTCCCTGTAATGCTGAGGAGTGACATGGTGTGGTAGTTGTTGCAGTCCGAAAAGGTGATCAAAAAGACATGTGGTAGCAGGCAGGTCTTACCATACTTGAGGACCTAGACTGGAATTCCTTCTCTTCCTGTCACCTTTCTGCTTGCAGAATCTATGGCTCGGTTGAGCTTAAACGCTGTTGGTGCCTCATATAGCTCCTCCATGATGGGTAACTTCGGCAGTGCATCAAGCGCTAGCTGGGAGTGTCCTTTTCGTGGGAGCACAGCTCAAGGTTGTGTTCCACCCAGTGAGATATAGGCTTGCTTCTGTCAGTAATCACCTTACCATCCAGTGCCTTCAAGGAGGTGACTTTGGTTAGGGGAGCTGAAGGCCTTCTTGATCCCATCGTACTTGGAATGAGTGTTTCCAGTGTTTGATATGGTCTGCATTTTCTGGCACAGATCAGCACAATACTGGTTTTTTGCAGTTCCTGGCTGTGTTATACACTGCACTCTTTGCCCACTTGAAATTCAGAAGTGATTTTGGTGTTGGATTTAGGTTGTGCTCTAGGTAGGCCACATTCTTTGCCTCTATCACTAGCACCATTTTGTCTGAGTAGGTCACAAACCAGTCTTATTTTTGAGTCCTGTTTTTACCAAATGATGGCTGACTTGTAGATAACTGAGCTCAGGGTGCTACAGACTTCTTCAGCATTCCCTTGTAGGCCTTCTTCAGGTATAGACTGCTGAGTGGTCTCTGAGAACTGCAGGGATTTCAAATGGTCTTTCATGCAGCGTGTGTTGATGAATGGCAAACCTTCATGTTTGGAACCCTGTAGCTTTTGGGTCTGCACTCTGATACAGCTGCTGACAAGTGATTGGTCAGTGTCAAAGTCTGCACTATGATATTTGCGGGTGAGGAGTACATCGGACGGGTCGCGTCCCCTGGTGAAAATCAGCTCAAGTTAATGCCAATGACCGGATCTTGGGTGGCACCATGACATCTTGTGTCAATGTTTGCCCTTCAAGAATGTGTTGATGATGCAAAGCGTCTACTGAGTGCACAGTCAGAGTAAGCTCTGGCTGTTCTCATTGATCATGCTGACAGCATGGTGTCTGAGACATAATGGCCATTGATCATGCTGACAGCATGGTGTCTGAGACATAATGGCCATGAGCTGTGGTCTGATCTGACTCTTGCATTGCACTAGTTGCTGAGGAGGAACAGCTTCTTGCCTTGTGGTACACACTCGAAGATGTCATGCAAAGATTCATAAAAGTTGTCTTTGTCCTCAGTGGATGTGTATAAAGTTGGAGCACAAGAGTAATAAAGCCTCCAGTGGATAACATGCTGAGTTAAATGATGTGCTTTGATTTTGCTACTGGTGTCTTGATCTTCTACATCAATGCTTTGCTGACTGCAAAACCCATGCCTTGTTCATGGTGTTCATCAGTACTCTTGCCGTGCCAGTAGAAGGTGTAGTTGGCCTCACATATTTAGCCTGTGTCAGCTAGTCTTGTTTCATGGAGAGCTGCAGTGTTGATGTTCAGCTTATGCAGCTCACAATTAGCCAGTACTGTCTTGCAGACATCCTCTGTCGCTTGCAGGTTGTCAGTCATTCCAGGACTTGTCCACTTGCTGGTGGGCCTGTGCAACACATCTTTGGAGGTCAAGTTCCTCGGAGATCCCCCATAGTTTAGCTTGGGGCCACAAGGACCCAATTTCCATGTGTTGCCGCAAAGAGGCACTGCACGAGTCTTGACCGAGTAGAGGCTATGTACAGAATCGGTTCTCTTTTCATGATGAGCTAGCCAGCAGTAGTAGCTGAAAGCTACTACAATGGATGCTTTATACCAGCTCTGTTACACACCACTAACACAACTGTACTGATAAAAATAATTGATAAATGACTTCTTAGATCTATCGAAGGCATTTGACTTTGTTGACCATAGCATACTTATTAAAAAGCTCTGTTATTACAATTTTAGTGAGAAAACCATTTCCTGGATACAGTCCCATCTTAGTGACAGAACCCAGTAAGGGCAACTAAACAAAACTCTATCAGGTCCTAGTAAAATAAAATACCATACATACTCGCGTAGAAGCCCCTACCAACTGCAAACTGCATAGACCCAGATCTGCCACTGTATAATGCGCCGGCAGATCTCGGTCTATGCAGTTTTGTAAGGATTAATCAGTAGAACAAACAACATAGACCCTGATCTGCCAGCGCATTATGCAACAGCAGATCAGGGTCTATGTTGTTTGCATTTGGACCCAGCTTATACATGAGTATATAACGTATTGTGTGCCTTAGGGCTCAATCCTAGGACCCATCTTATTTCTCTTGTACATTAATAACCTGCCATTGTATACAGAGAACACGAACTGATATGTATGCAGATGATGTAACATTTGACATACTGGATCACGACAGCAACTCAGTCCAAGAACAGCTGTAGCATGGTGTTTATACTGTACAGTCAAGTTATAGAAGTTTATTCTGTTGGTATTTGGAATAAGTATTCCAGTATAAGCTGTTTCACTTACTAATGCTTATTGATACTTAACAGTTTTTTAAAAGGTGTTCCTCATGTAACCACAGGGCACAGCATTAAGTGTGTTTTTCATACTTGCTTTTTCAACTTGCTTTACTTTTTGTCTTGAACTTCTGTTTCCATCATTTCCTTTTTTTGTGTTCTGCTGAAACAGATACTGTTATAGAAATCTTCAATCTGTCATCATCATATAATATTTTCTACAGTTGTAGAAATTTTCAGTCTGTCATCGTATCATATTTTCTACAGTTGTAGAAATTTTCAGTCTGTCATCATATCATATTTTCTACAGTTGTAGAAATTTTCAGTCTGTCATCATATCATATTTTCTACAGTTGTAGAAATTTTCAGTCTGTCATCATATCATATTTTCTACAGTTGTAGAAATTTTCAGTCTGTCATCATATATTTTCTACATTTATAGAAATTTTCAGTCTTTTGTCATATCATATATTCTACAGTTACTCAGTGTGAATCTTCTTTTTTTAAATAAAAGTATGCATTATATATACATTTATATTTTGAATAAGTATGCACACCACTTTAAATTGCATAATTTAAGACAAATATTTTTTTAACAATGGATTTACACAGGCATTTACAAATTATGGTGATGGAATTGTTGGCTTTAGTTGGTGATGGAATATTGTGGTTTATGAGCCACATGTAATTTGAATGAGTGAATGTTTTTCTCCATCATTCTTTTCTTTTAATCCTTGCTCAAAGAAACCCATAGATTGTATATACTCAACAAAATGTTTAAAATTTAGCACTTTAAGAAACATCGATATTCTATGGAAAATCTGTATGTGTTGTAATACAAACCCATTAGGGATGATTACCCAAACGACATGTATTTATTATGTCTAATTGATATGTAGTCCTATAAGAGTTGTCCAGCATTGCAACTCTTTGTATACAGAAGCTGACACGTTCTACTGCATCAAAGGTAAACAATAAAAGGCATTTAATAGTGGCAAACAGTTATTGAAAATGGAGAGGTATTATGATACAATATAAAAAAAGCCTGATTTATTAACATTTTACATAATTATTTGGCTAATATTTATCACTCATAAGGAAAGATTTAATTCAGAAAATTTCTTATTACAATAAATACATTCCTAGTATTTCAGATCTAGTTTTGTTGCATCTTATACAAATCTGTTATTTTTCAATATTTTGATGGAAAAAAATGGAACAACTTTTTGTTAAGTAAATGTTATCTTATTAACTGATATAAGTCTTATTATTTTGTTTGACTGTTGTAGTTATGATCATTTCATTTAAGTTTTGCTAGTACTTGCCTTTTTATGAGGGAAAATATACAAAAATTGTTGTTTATAATAAATTTTGCCTGGTAAAAGTCGTTTTACAATCTTTGTTTCTGTTAAGTATCCAATTGTCTGTTTAAAATTGAATAATATAGGTTGATACTCCTGAATTTTGATAGGTATCGATTCTTTATTAATGAAGATACCAAAATTATTTGGAATCCAACTTTTGTATTAAAACAAAAAAAAACAAGTGTCTATACCTTCAATAGAAAACATGTTTTGTGTCTATGCTGACTGAAGAATGTACTCTTTTTGCAAAATAAATGAAAAACATTTGTTTGCCATCGGCAGGTAGTAGGTGGTGTGTTTTTAACTTTGAGACAGACACACTTTCTCTCTCTCTCTCACTCACACACACACATGCACCCACAAACACGTGTGTGTGTGTGTGTCTTTTTTTTTTTTCTCGACACAGCTGGAAGTATAGTATGAGGGGAGCAGTCACTCAGCACTGTTGTAAAATGAGCATTGTCTCCACGCTGCAGCTCTTTTGTTTTAGATATAAACATAGACAGATTTTTATTTAGAGTTGGAATTGCATTTACCTAATAAGAAACATTAGCTCATTGGAGCTATTTTAAACAATAATATAACAATTAACTTAAACAATCAGACGTACAGACATAATTTTCTAAAATATTTTTATTTATTTATGTAGCTACTTATTACAAATCATTTTTCAATGTTAAAAATACATACCCACCCACTCCCACCAACTCCTATTTTTAATTTATATTTATATTTTTAAAAAAAAAAACTATAAGCAGAGAAATCAATTTATATGAATAGTTTCTACGCTACAGTTACATGCAGTATTAAAATATACATGCGAAATGACTAGCTTATACACACTCATGATACAATTTATATGAATAGTTTCTACGCTACAGTTACATGCAATATTAAAATATACATGCGAAATGACTAGCTTATACACACTCATGATACCATTTTACATGCAGTATTAAAATATACATGCGAAATGACTAGCTTATACACACTCATGATACCATTTTACATGCAGTATTAAAATATACATGCGAAATGACTAGCTTATACACACTCATGATACCATTTTACATGCATACAGATTTTAAATATACAAGGATAAGGAGTAGGACAGATCATGCACATATGTACAGAATGCACACATATGTGATTAGTGTTAATACATTGGAAGCATAAATATAAGAAGATAGATCAGTTATGAGCAACTAACAACATATACAGGGAAACATGAGAACAGTAGGCAGGAAACAAAAGTAACTGAAACCTAAAAGCAAACTAGAGAACTGAAAGCTATAACAGGACAAAAGAACCTAAAAACTGAAAACACTACACATGCGGCAGAGCTAAATAAAAAATCCTAATAAATGTATCATCTTAAAAGGGGGAGGAAAATCTAAAACTACTTGTAAGCATCATAAACCAACATTTAAGGTAACTTAAAAATATAAGCAAATATATGACTATAGACTAAAACATTAAATATGCGGTCGATTATGGTAGCAACAACAACTTCTTTTCTTTTGTTTACATATGGAGCATTTACACAATAAATTTCCTGAGCAGGTTTTTAAGAGGGATTTTAAGTTATTAAAATCTGTGGTTGTTCAAAAATTAGCGAGAGAGTTCCAGAGTTTAGTCGCTGCATGTCTAAAAGATTGTAGGCCATACCTGGATGTTCTTATGTTTGGAATCTTCAAGGTATTTACATACTTGAGTACAAATATAAATGCATTTAATTATAATCTAATTCAGTGGATGAAAAGTGGAATCTGTTCAATTTGACAAATACATTAGAACTTAAAGTATAAATTCTCAAACTTTCCACTTTTTTGTCTTACTATTTTTGTGCTGTATATACACAATGTACCTAGTTGGAGCATGTTCTTACAAAATGTTCTGTTTATACATGTAGCTTACCGTATTATCAATGCTTTTTTTATTTTTTTATTATTATTATTATTATTATTATTATTATTGTGTGTGCAACTATGTACATGTACTCTGTATGTAAATATGCATATAATAGAGGGCAACAAGGAGGATTAATTCCATGCAGCTAATTGTGTCACCCTCTTTAAATAAAGTCGATATTATTATTATTATCATTATCATTATTATTATTATTATTATTATTAGTAGTAGTAGTAGTTATAGTAGTAGTAAGAAGCTGTTTCTAAAACTACTAGATCACTTAAGTATGTTGGACATTTCTTGTTTAAAATTTTGAAAACTTCAAATGCCATGGTCTTCATCCTTCGGATGTGAAGAGTTATATTGCCAAAGTCAAGAGTCCAGAGTAAGGTTTCTTGAAATAATTAAAAACAAATCTCAGAGCAAGCTTTTTCATGGATTTTTTCTAGTTTGTTAATATTAGTTAGACTGCTGAAATGCCAGGTTATAGGACAGTAGTTGAAGTTTGCTATGATGAAAGAGTGGTACACACTCAGTTATCCCTGATTTGTGATGTATTTTTTTATTCTTTTGAGCACATTTAATTGTTTAGATGCTTTTTGACAAATTTCAGTGACTTGCTGATTAAAGTTTAGCATAAAGTCCAAAATGACTCCCATTAGTTGTACAGTCTTCACAAGATATATTAGTCTTGCATGGGGAGAAAGTCTCAAGATGTTCTTTAGCTTTCTTTTCAAGTCAAATAGCTTGGAACTTATAGATTTCATTTCATTGTCTGAAAACCTCCAAAATCAAAATTGTTTATTCCATTTCCAAAGTAGATTTCATAATATTAAAGTCATGGTGAGCATAGGCACTTGTGATGTTTTCAGCATAGTTATACATGTATACAGGTAGATGGGAATCATTTATGAATTGGATGTTTTAAGATGTCTATAACAAAAACATTAAAAAGTATGGGTCCAAGAATTGATCCCTGAGGAATCCCTTTATAGATATTTGCTAGTGAGCTAGTTGAATTACCTATTTTGACACATTGTCTTCTGTTGAAGAGGTAATCTGCCATAGCGTTTACTGCCGAATCTTAAAGTTCATATATTGTCAGTTTCTGCATGAGGAGTTTGTGGGGTAAACAGATGCTTTTGATAAATCTATCAAAATAGCTGCAGCAAACTTGTTTTGGTCTAGGGCTAAGCACGGGTCTTCAAGTTGTTGAATTAGGGTAGTTTGACAACTGAAACCGGTTTTGAAAGCAGAAAGGTATGTGTGTAAGATATTGTCAAAGTAATGAGTGATCTGGTCACAGATAGGTCATTCAAAGAGTTTTTATATAGTTGGGAGAACACTAACAGGACAATAGTTTTGTTTATCAAGCGGTTCATTTTTTTTTTATATTTTCAACACCCAGGGCTTCTTTGAGTTTGGTTGGGAAAATGTTCAAAGTCAAGGCTGTAGTTTATGAGTTGGGGTATAGGATCAGCAGGTCATTGACTTCCAAGTTTTAATAGTTTGGGTGAAATGAGATTGATCCCAGTTGCCTTTTATTGTTGATATTTGATATTGCTTTAGCTGTAAAGTCTTCAATGACATGAGCGAAATCAAATTTTTTGGACATATAGAAGTACTTTTTGAAAGCCTGTATGCTGGGGTGTTCATTATAGGTAACTGGCCTGTATACTAGGGTGTTCATTATAGGTAAGTGTCCTGTATGCTAGGGTATTCATTATAGGTAAGTGCTTATTGCTTTTGTCTTGAGTGACATTAATGAAGAAATTTTTTAAGACCTCTGCTGCACAGGCCTGATCAGAAATAATCTCAGCATTTTGATGTTGGGTACTTGAGTTCTGTGATAAAACACCTTTGTTCAGCAGGATTAGTCTAATGGTTGGCCAGAAAATGCTACTTTTTGTTCCACCTCCGCAGTGTTTGAAAAAGAAAACTTTGTATGGCTTCACATCTGAGTTTTGACACCAGATTCCTTTATTTTTTGTAGTTGTTCCAATTTGTTTACATTCTAGATCTCAGGTATTTATGAAGTACTGTATATACTCGCGTATAACCGATACCAACTGCAAACAACATAGACCCAGATCTGCCATTGCATTATGCGCCGGCAGATCTGGGTCTATTCAGTTTGTAAGGACTAATCAGTAGAATAAACAACATAGACCCTGATCTGCTGGCACATTATGCGACAGCAGATCAGGGTCTATGTTGCTTGCATTTTGGACCTGGATTATACGCAAGTAGTTGAGCTTTCCTGTATATAGCTTTTCTTTGATTGCCATTGATAAAGGGAGCTGATTGCTTTCTTTGTCATTTTTGTTTAAGATGAGCATGTTCCTTGATCACATTAGTGAGTAATTCCTCGAAGGTCCAGAAGACATCATTGGGATTATCAAATATGTCAGCTACATGTATAGGTATAGACCGTAGGTCAGCAATAAAGTTTTCCTTATTAAAATTCTTACAACTGTGGTAAGTAAATTTACTGCAGGTTATTGTTGGTACTCTTTCTTTGATCATTGTGAAAATCATATTATGGAAGTCATTAACATCAGTGTTAAAATTTCCAGAGTTACATAGATACTGCATTTTTTATTTACTAAAATAATATCTTCATGTGAAGGTTTGTCCTGATTTTTGAAACAGGTTGGTCCAGAAGTTATATTTACAGTGTTAAAAATATCAAAAATATTGATAAGTGGTTGACATTTTTTTTGGTCTAAAAGGTCAAAATTTAGGTCTTATAGAAGCATGGAGTTACCATAATGGATAGTAATTTTATCTATCACTGAGGTACAGTCCTTCGTGAATGTACAGTCTAGCATGTTTGGAGGTTTGTAGCCACTGGCTAAGAGTCATTTATGTTTATAAAGGGTTGTTTCTGAACATATAGACTCAATATACTCTGGTTCAAGGTCTATCCTTCTGGCTGGTATATCTGATTGTACAAAATTGAGGACACTACCATATTGTGCGGTACATTCTTTCCGGAACATACGATAACATGGAGTTGAGGCAGAAAACTGGGCATCAGGGAAGGAGGAATCAATCTTATTTCTGTTAGTGCCAAGAAATCTCCTGTTTTGTTGATCATAAGTTCTGAAAATTTATTACGAATACTGTTTATATTGAGATGAGCAAGTTGAAAACTTTTGGGATGTGTTTGTTTAATTTCAATAACAGTAGGGATGTGTTTGTTTAATTTCAATAACAGGAGGGAAAGGATAGACATCAGGTCCATTGTTTGATTGTGCATGGGGTAAATGTAATGGTTCCTCATTTGCTTCGGAAGTATAGAAAATGAAATCTGAGAATTTAGGCAGGCATTCATTGCATTTAAGGCAAAACCAAGTATCACCAGAGCAGCCTAGTTTGTGGTATTCATCTGGAGAAACACTAGGGCATGTATGGTGCATCCACAAGTTGTAGAAATTACATTGAATACCTTGTTGATTTTATTTAACTGGTTTAAAGAATACCGTATTTGCCAGCCTATAAGTCGATACTTTTTTACCTGGAAGTCTGGGCTTCGTCTTATACTCCGAATTGACTTATATATGAATTATGTCATTGAAATTGCTTTACCGTAAAAAAAAAAATTTAAAAAAAAAAAAAAATTCAAAGTACGAAAAGTATAGTGTACAAAAATAATTATCATTTTTGGGAAGAGATCGTGTGCGAAAAAATATAGGACCCGACATGGAGAAGGATTCCGAAATATTTACGTGATTGTCAGTATTAAATTCACGTGCATCAGACGTAATTGTGCTAAAGCAGCATGCACTAGTAATATATGTTGTTTAAGTTTGCTTACATATGTGTGTAGTAGAATAGACAAGTTAGAAAACGGATAACCATGACATGGACATGGGTATTCCATTGCACATTTTTCTTATTGCATCTTGTGACCGAAATAAGAGAGAGAGACAGACAGATTTCAGCCCTTCCTCACAGGGAAATTTGTACTTTATTATTGGAGGTCCTGGGTTTAAAGCATGCTTTACAGTGAAATTTGTACTTTCTTATTTGGAAGTCTTGGATTTAAAGCATACTGTACAGGGAAATTTGTACTTTCTTCTTTGGAAGTCTTGGGTTTAAAGCATGCTGTACAGTGAAATTTGTACTTTATTATTTGGAAGTCTTGGGTTTAAAGCATACTGTACAGTGAAATTTGTACTTTATTATTGGAGGTCCTGGGTTTAAAGCATGCTTTACAGTGAAATTTGTACTTTCTTATTTGGAAGTCTTGGATTTAAATTTTAGCATGCTGTACAGTGAAATTTGTACTTTCTTATTTGGAAGTCTTGGGTTTAAAGCATACTGTACAGTGAAATTTGTACTTTCTTATTTGGAAGTCTTGGATTTAAAGCATGCTGTACTGTGAAATTTGTACTTTCTTATTTGGAAGTCTTGGATTTAAAGCATACTGTACAGGGAAATTTGTACTTTCTTATTTGGAAGTCTTGGATTTAAAGCATGCTGTACAGTGAAATTTGTACTTTCTTATTTGGAAGTCCTGGGTTTAAAGCATGCTGTACAGGGAAATTTGTACTTTCTTATTTGGAAGTCTTGGATTTAAAGCATGCTGTACTGTGAAATTTGTACTTTCTTATTTGGAAGTCTTGGATTTAAAGCATACTGTACAGTGAAATTTGTACTTTCTTATTTGGAAGTCTTGGATTTAAAGCATGCTGTACAGTGAAATTTGTACTTTCTTATTTGGAAGTCTTGGGTTTAAAGCATACTGTACAGTGAAATTTGTACTTTCTTATTTGGAAGTCTTGCATTTAAAGCATACTGTACAGGGAAATTTGTACTTTCTTATTTGGAAGTCCTGGGCTTAAAGCATGCTGTACAGGGGAATTTGTACTTTCTTATTTGAAAGTCCAGGGTTTAAAGCATGCTGTACAGGGAAATTTGTACTTTCTTATTTGGAAGTCCAGGGTTTAAAGCATACTGTACAGGGAAATTTGTACTTTCTTATTTGGAAGTCCAGGGTTTAAAACATGCTGTACAGGGAAATTTGTTGCTGTACAGGGAAATTTGTTCTTATTTGGAAGTCCTGGGTTTATAGCATACTGTACAGGGAAAGTTGTACTTAATTGGAAATCCTGGGTTTAAAGCAATGTCATTGCTGAGTGATATTCACCATATTTTTCTTTTACATCATCATCATCATTCAGTGTGAACTGTAGTTTCCACAAGAATACATATCGCCTGTTTCTTTTCACCATGTAGAAATTGTGAGTATATTGAGTATATTGTATGTAAATGTCACTGGACCTATTAAATATTACTGCAACTGTTAGTTACAGTCACTTATATAACCAGCAATAAGGGTAAATGCAAAGTAGTTACCTAGTATGATGCAGTCATTTCTCATCTCAACAGGGGTTTGATTACTGCTCTTATCTAAAAATTTACTACACAGGTGTGCCCTTATAAAGTTCAGAAAAATGTATGCAATTTTTTCTAAGTGTGTGAAGGAGGAATTATTTATTATGACATATTCAAGATGATCATGTATGTGTATATGGAAGGAATTGATGATTATAACATATTCAAGATGATCATGTATGTGTATAAGGGAGGAACTGATGATTATGACATATTCAAGATGATCATGTATGTGTATAACGGAGGATTTATTTATTAGGACATATTCAAGATGATCATGTATGTGTATAAGGGAGGAATTATTTATTATGACATATTCAAGATGATCATGTATGTGTATAAGGAAGGAATTATTTCTTATGACATTAAAGATGCTCATGTATGTGTATAGGGGAGGAATTATTTATTATGACATATTCAAGATGATCATGTATGTGTATAAGGGAGGAATTATTTATTATGATGTATTCAAGATGATCATGTATGTGTATATGGAAGGAATTGATGATTATAACATATTCAAGATGATCATGTATGTGTATAAGGGAGGAACAGATGATTATGACATATTCAAGATGATCATGTATGTGTATAAGGGAGGAATTATTTATTATGACATATTCAAGATGATCATGTATGTGTATAAGGAAGGAATTATTTCTTATGACATATTAAAGATGCTCATGTATGTGTATAAGGGAGGAATTATTTATTATGACATATTCAAGACGATCATGTATGTGTATAAGGAAGGAATTATTTATTATGACATATTCAAGATGATCATGTACGTGTATAAGGAAGGAATTATTTATTATGACATATTCAAGATGATCATATATGTGTATAAGGGAGGAATTATTTATTATGACATATTCAGGATGATCATGTATGTGTATATGGAAGGAATTGATGATTATAACATATTCAAGATGATCATGTATGTGTATAAGGGAGGAACTGATGATTATGACATATTCAAGATGATCATGTATGTGTATAAGGGAGGATTTATTATGACATATTCAAGATGATCATGTATGTGTATAAGGGAGGAATTATTTATTATGACATATTCAAGATGATCATGTATGTGTATAAGGAAGGAATTATTTCTTATGACATATTAAAGATGCTCATGTATGTGTATAAGGGAGGAATTATTTATTATGACATATTCAAGATCATGTATGTGTAATTAAATAGTGGCAATGTATGTTTATAATCATATTTGCACATAGACAGAAATATAAACAGACACCTTGCATTAAGTTAGACCACTTTTAACATTTACAACTCCAATATTAGACTGGTATGAATACACCTAGAGATGGATTACAGCATAATTCAAACAGGGTAAAGCTATGTTCAGCCATGCATGCCTTCCTTTTAGGTGAATAGAGGGTACATCTGTGTGAGCTATTGATACCTTACATGGGGTAGACAGTTGGACAGACTTGCAAGAACCTTTGCAGATTGGGGAACTCAGACTTTGTATGTAATTACTTATTTAATATACTAGTTAGGATGATTTCTGTTATTAGCATACTTAAATGTCATGACATTTCATTCATATCATGTACAGCAGAGAAAGTTTGTATATTGGTATTGTAATGTATACAGATTGTTATGTGTCAGTAATCAGGTATGTTTTATTACCTCAGGGGTATACTCATTCTGATCACATGATATGGGGGCTAAGATTATTATTTTACCTTGACATGGGGAATAGTCATGTAAATATTGGACTGTATTGATACATGATAGTATTAATACTATTGTGAGAGATTTATTTTACTGATATAGGTGATCAGTCTCTACTTATGACGTGGCATGGGTAAGTAGTTCTACCCATGTTAACATTATACATGTAGTTAGTTAATCAGATTGCAAAAGCAGGAAACAGAATTAGTTATCAATTTTGGTTTGTATTATAGAAGTTTATTCAGCTGGTATTAGTAAGTAATCAAGTACGTGTATAAGTTTCTTAAATTACTAATACTTACAGATGATTACCAAAAATACACTGGTACCAGCTCTGAAATTAGTTGATATAAAAGTCTGGTGTGTGTGTGTGTGTGTGCAGAAGATTGATTTGCATCAAATGTTTAGTCACCCTAGTCTCACAACTGATTGTGTGTGAACATAAAGATAAATTAACACCACATTTAGTCATCCTACTTTCACTACTGATTGTTTGCATGTGTGTGTGCATAAAGATAAATTAACACCAAATTTAGTCATCCAACTTGCACAACAGATTTAGTGTGTGGATACATAAAGATGGATGCACATCAAATTTAGTCATACTACAAGAGCTGAACTAATTAAATAAATTTTGTATTTGCAGCAAAATGAGAATAAAAGAAAAATTACATGAATTCATGAATTTCTGTGAGTATAGATGTCTGTAAAAATTACATGAATTTGTGAATTTCTGTGAGTATAGATGTCTGTATAAATTACTAACTCATCTAATTATTGCAAACTCTAGTTAATTTATGGAGTCATGTTTTAGGCTATCTGTTTATTTGATATGTTTTTAATGGTTACCCAGAAAGATAAGTCTCTGCAGCCTACTTAAAAAAGTCACATGTATATTAAAATATCTTGTAGCTCTACACAGTCCGTAGTGTAAGGCTGTAGATGTATGTGAACACCCTGCCATCGGAGTAATTTGTATTATAAATTCATACAACATAGTTTATATGTGTACAGCAGCATAACATCAACTTCATGTAACTTAAGGAAAATTAAATCATTGTAACCTACTTTTTGTGAATATAGGTTATGTCAAATGATATCTCAGTTGTTGCATTATAGAAGGGATTATATGCATCCACATTTATAGTAAATGACCATTCCTTTACACTTTAGTTTCTTCCATTCCAAATTAGGTACCTGTGACTTACTTTTTGCCAAAAAGGTGGTACCTCAGCATCTTTATGAAGATGTATTATATTGATTTAAATTGATGATAAGGGAGAAGGAAAACCAAAATTTTTTTTTTTATTTTATTTTTTTATTTGTGTACTTATTTATTTATTCCTAATTTCATATACATTTCGTTTTTTTTGAGCCTGCCTTGGCTGAAGTTCAGCACAGTGATTACTTTGGTGTCCATGTGCATGTCTTTCTGACTTTCCATCGATCAGATGTCTGTCACACCTTTGATTATCCTCAGTGTAAAATTTATGGATTTGGAATATGACTCCAGTATGCGCTTATCTTTATCTTGTATCATTGTGGTTCATGGGTCATCCTATGGAGTCTTGATTTTTCCTTGTTTTTTCATATTGATGCACATTAAGCATCAGATTAACTTTGATGTTGAAGTTTGTTACCTTTGCTTATATCTCAATAATGTGCTTAGTTTGTCAATTACAGTTGGTCACAGACTTGTGTTACTTGGTATGTGGATACACCTTGATTTGTACAACACCAATTTGCCAAAAGTAACTTAGCATGACCTACATTTTATGCTTCCCTGACTTTGGTTATGTACTCTTGGTTAGGGAATCATTCAACTTAGTGTGTGGATACATCTTGTTGGTATAATATAAAATCGCCAAAAGTAAGTCATTGTCACAAGCCATGGGAGAAAGTCTATGCTTCTTTTTTTCACCCATGACTGCCTGCAATAGGATTCCTTGTTTGAAATGAATATGTCTAAACCTGCCGGAGTCCAATTTTTCTTGGAACGTTGACCCAACTTGACTTTTCATGCTGTTTGAATGAGGCAATCAGTGTTTATCACAGTTACTTATTGATTGATAAAAGGAGCACTTTTGTTGATGCGTAGGAGCTTGTGTCATTGTGTTGTTTATGATGTAGTTTTGTTTATGCATATTCATTATAAACAAGGAAATCTTGTCACAGGCAGTCACAGGTAAAAAGAAACATAGTGGATTTTTCGCCCATGGTTTGCAATTATGAAAATAAGTCAGTTTGAGCTTGATTTTAGGGCTAAGTAACTTTCTTTAAGTTTGGTTTTAAGCTCACCTTGCCACAAGACCAAGTGAGCTATAGTATGCCACTGCATCCATTGTGTGTCATGTGCTTGTACATCAACAATTGCTTGTTACCACTATGTAGTCTGTATTTCTGATCCAATTTCAGTCAGACTTGGAATATGAGTTTATATCATCAAAATCTAAGATGAGTTTGATAATGAATGAGACCCATACACCTGATTGTTACCACTTTGGAGGCAATATTTCTGATTTTGATCAAACTGTGCTTATATCTTTAAGATCTTGGATGAGTTTGATAATGAGTGAGATCTATGCTTAATAATGAGGTGATCTTTCATCTGATGTCGGATCAGATAAGCTTGGAATATACACTTATATCATTAAGATTTCAGACAAGTTCGATATTGAGTGAGATCTATGCGTACTAATGGTGTGATCTTGCGTTGGATTGGCTGAGTTTGCTACCAATCTGGAAGCCATATTTCTGATCTGATTTTGGTCAAAATGGCAATATGGGTTTATATGATCAAGATCTCAGGTGAGTTCAGTAATGAGCAAGATCAACGCATATTTATGATGTGATCTTGCATCTGATTGGCTGAGCTTGTTACCCATCTGGAAGCCATATTTATAATCTGACTTTGTTCAAACTTGAAATATAAGCTTATATCATCAATATCTTAAATGGGTTTGATAGTGAGTGAGATCAGTAGATATTAATGAGATAATCTTGCATCTGATTGGCTGACCTTGTAATCACTCAGGAAGCTAGATTTCTGATCTGATTTTGATCAAACTTGGAATATTTGCTTATATCATCAAGCTCTTGAATGGGTTTGAAAATGAATGAGATGAACACATATAATGAGTTGATCTCTGCATCTGATTGGCTGAGCTTGTTACCACTCTGGAAGCCATATTTCTGATCCGGATTTGATCAAACTTGAAATATTGGCTTATATCATCAAGATCTTGGATAAGTTTGATAATGAGCGAGATCCATGCATATTATGATGTAATCTTACATCTGATTGGCTGATCTTGTCACCATTCTGCAGTCATATTTGTGATCCGATGTTGATAAAACTTGGAATATATGCTTCTATCATCAAGATCTTGGACTGTTTCAATAATGAGTGTGATCAGTGCATATTAAAAAAGTGATTTTGCATTTGATTGACTCTGCTTCTTGCCACTCTTGAAGCCATATTTGTGATCTGCCGGGTTTAATATTATCAAGATCTTGGATAACTTTCATTATAAGCTAGAGACCATGCGTATTAATTATGCCTACATCTTTAGAAAGAATTTTTATCAGGATATTGTAAAATAGGTAAAATCAACATAATATAAAGTTTGGAAGATAGTTTACATACAGTAAGATGTGTTCTTACACTACTACTACATAATAATAATAATAATAATAATAATAATAATAATAATAATAATAATAATGACTTTATTTAAAGAGGGTGACACAATTAGTTGCATGGAACTAATTCTCCTTGTGGCCCTCTGTTACATGCATATTTTCATACAGAGTACATGTACATAGTTGCATAATAATAATAATAATAATAATAAAGCATTGATAATAAGCTACATGTATATATGGACATAATAAACAGAAAGTTTTGTAAGAACATGATTCAACTAGGTACATTGTGTATATACAGTACAAAAATTGTGAGACAACAAAATGGAAGGTTTGAGAATTTATACTGTAAGTTGTAATGTATTTGTCAAATCAAACAGGTTCCACTTTTCATCCATTGAATTAGATGATAATTAAATGCATTTATATTTGTGCTTTCTCTAATTTCCTTTGGGATTCGATTCCAAATTAGTGACCCCGAATATTTAAAACTTTTCTTAAAGAGTTCTTTATTTGGTTTAGGAATGCAGAGGTGGTTAGCTGAAATTGATCTTAAATTGGGAGTGTTGCCTTGTTTTCTAGCATGAAATAGTTCTTTGAGATATAATGGGGCCATATTGTTTGAAACTTTGTGCATGAGTCTAGCCTTTCTCAAAAATATTCGTTCACTTACTGTTAACATTTTAATATTATTCATTGCATTTGGGATGTTTTCAGCATTATCTAGGAGGAGTTTGCAAGCTCTTTTTTGCAAACGGAATAATTTGCAAATATTCTTGTCAGAAGTGTTTCCCCAGATAACATTACAGTAGTCTAGGTATGGTTGTATATAGCTTTTGTAATATATTAACCTGTGTTTAGTTGATAGATATGGCCTTATCTTGCTTAATAACCAGAGACATGAATTGACTTTATGACATACGACTTGAATATGTTCATTCCATTGCAAATTGTTGTCAACCATCACCCCAAGGAGACTGTGAAGTGAAATGATCAACTGTTAAGTTATGTAAGCCAATTGAATGATATCAGGCCTCGTTGGGCCTCTTGTTTCGTTAGTTTCTTTGCTACTGTTGGACACAGAGTCATATAAATTGATATGTTGATGTGTTTTAGTGGGTACAGCACCTTTCTGTCAAAAGTAGATCACTCTGTTCTGCCTTGTGTACCTAAATAAAGGCCTTCATTATCAAAGCTCTGGGGTGGGATCAACATGCAGGCAATGGTCAGCTTCTTGTCTACATCCAAATAAACATTATGTGGAAAGGTCTTGGGCATTTTGTCATGATAACACAGGAATTATTTTAATTTAGGGTTCATTTATAGGTACAGTTTGTTTGTAGCATAATGACATTTTTCATATTGCTCTAACTCCTTCAGTGAGAAAATTTTTTGTTGTTGAGATTTTATGTTTTACATTAATAAAAAATTTACCATTTTTTCCAGCATGACGATGTTTCTGTTTCCTTCAACCCTTTATTTCATAGTTCTTTTATTAAGTTCTTTTTTGTTTTCTTTTCTAGGTTGTATACAAATTTTCAGTTTGAATTGAGACTTTAAGGCTATCTTCAAGAGTTTAGTTTTTAGCTATCAAGAAGTGAGTGAAAGAAAACTTTTGCTGAAGAATTCTATGAATTATTTTGGAATATACTTTCAAATGATTAGAAAAATCATGAAGAGCTTTTAGGCCACAATTATACATGATCAGAGTCATAGCAACCTGCATACAAGTACACATTTTATTGTAAACATGGACAGTGATTCAGCCAAGTCAGCAACAAATACAGTGGAGAAACCAGTCATTGGTGAGAAATCCAGTCTAAACAAAATGCGAGGTAGAACAGCTGCTGAGGGATACAAGTACCAAACTCTCCCAGAGGACGAGGATGCCCATCTTGGTAATGTCAATATTAGGTGTCAATGTCAAGGCCAGAGTTGATGGGTCATTTTCATTGTCAAAATATTTTATGTTTTCTTTGCTGAAAGTGCACAGTTTATATTTGTGTAATTATTTCAATTCTTTCAAAAACTTCATTCATATTTTGATCTTATTTCCTTTCTATTAGTGCTTGAAGTTTATTTTTGGATTATGGTATCTGGGTGTGTGTGTGTTTAATATTTGTAGATAGAAATGATATTTGTGTGAATACAGTGGTCCCTCACTATAAAGTCACTCAGTATACTGCTGCTCTACTCTTATAATGTAGGTATGGTCATTGTACCAGTTAAATTGATCACACTTTGTTTATCATCACTACTTAATTTATTTCACTTTATTTTAGTTCTTGGTTTATGAGAATGAATTATATTGTGATTACAAATCATTAGGTACTTTTTTGTTTCAATGCACTATCACGACACAGCCTTGTTGGAACACCCCTCAGTATAAGGATCCCTCAATTATAATGCAGGTCATATTTATGGTTCCTACTAACATCATTATAAAGAGGGTGTACTGTATTTTAATGCACTATCAGGACACAGCCATGTTGGAACACCCCTCAGTATAAGGATCCCTCAATTATAATGCAGGTCACATTTATGGTTCCTACTAACAGCATTATAAAGAGGGTGCACTGTATCCTAATGTACTATCATGACACAGCCTTGTTGGAACAGCCCTCAGTACAATGCTCCCTAAATTATAATGCATGTCACATGTAAATCTCTTATTAACAGCATTATAAAGAGGGTGTACTGTATCCTAATGCACCATGACAACACAGCCTTGTTGGAACATCCCTCAGTATAAGGCTCCCTCACTTATAATGCATGTCACTTGTATATCTCCTTTTAACTGCATTATAAAGAGGGTGTACTGTATCCTAATGCACTATGACAACACAGCATTGTTGGAACATCCCTCAGTATAAGGCTCCCTCACTTATAATGCATGTCACTTGTATATCTCCTTTTAACTGCATTATAAAGATAGTGTACTGTATCTTAATGCACTATGACAACATAGCCTTGTTGGGACATCCCTCAGTATAAGGCTCTCAATTATAATGCAGGTCACTTTTATGGTTCCTATTTAAAGCATTATAAAGAGGGTAGACTGTATAGCCATTGTGCTTTCAAGCTCTTTATCAGTGTTTACTGTGTACCAGAATTCGTAAAAAGTTTTGCTTCAGGTTCAGCCAAACCTGTAATAAGGCTCATCCAAGGAGGTGGCCATTATCTATAGCACACCCTCACTATAAGGCCCTTCATTAAAACATGATTCTTGTTATATAGGCAGGTATGGTCATGGATGCCATTTTATTATATGGTAGTAAAATTATGTGTATCATGTACTTCATTATAAGTCAGTATACTATATGGCTTCCATGGATAGTGCTATAATGAGGAAGTATTGTATATAGGTAGATATTAACTTATCTATAAATAGGACACATTTATTTGATTTTAATGTGCAGTATTATACAGTAACTTGCTATACAGAAGTGATCACAATAGCAAGTTTGACTGTACTTTTCAAACCAGCAAAATAAAAGCAAATACAGTTTACCGTATATACTTGCGTAAAATCCAATACCAAATGAAAACTGCATAGACACAGATCTGCCATCGCATAATGCGCCAGCAGATCTGGGTTTATGCAGTTTGTAAGGACTAATCAGTAGAACAAACAACATGTGACGGCAGATCAGGGTCTATGTTGTTTGCATTTGGGCTTGGCTTATAAGCAATTATATACAGTAATATTTTTCAATACTGGAATGATTTTTATCAGCTGATATTGTAATTTTTCAGGTCCTATAAGCAAAACATCATCTAAAAGTGCCATGTCCCAGGAGAAGAATTACAAGTGTTTTCTGGTTATTGCATCGTTGGTCATTGCATGTCTGGCTGCGGTGCTAGTCTGGCAATACATTACAACATCACAACAACTGGAAGAATTAGCTAATAAGGTAGGTCTCAGTAAGATTGCAGGCATAATCATTATATGTATATCAGGCTTTAGTGTAATTATGTTTCCTTATTTTTCATTATTATTAGTAACTGCACTCTTCCCTCCATAGAATGTTGTCGGTTGATATAATATAGAGGATCCTACATGAGTGGTGATTTCATTTGTAATTTATGACATGTGTTGAATAACTTTCTATTTTTTGAAGCCTTAGTAAGCAAAACATTAAGCTATTCAGTGTGTTTGATTAAGAGGCACATGATTTTAATGAATACAGAGTGTAGGTATATTTGTCTTGTTACCATATTTATCAAATGATAGGCCCATGCTGGATGATTAGCCCACCCTGCACCTTTACAAAATTCGTGTAAATATTTATACTAAAGATATCTTTGTTCATTTATAAGCCCATTCATTGCTTTTGGAAAAATGTAACAGGCTGGCCCCTGGACTTAAAAAAAAATACTTCAATGGTCTACCATAAAATATCCCCACACCCTCTAATTCTCTTCACAGGTATGCACCCACCAACTCTGGACTATGACTCTGGGATCCTAACCTCAATTCTGTCACACACACACATATATGTATATACCTATATCTATCTATCTATATCTATCTATCTATCTATCTATCTATCTATCTATCTAATTTCTTGTATAAAAGTCATGTATATAATGGTCACTGCTTTCTGTGGTTAGTAGCCATGAGTTTCTTAGCCAAATAATGTTTTTTCACAGCTTTAAGTGGTTACTGTTGTGTGCCAGTTAAACTTTTGCTTCATGAAGAAGGAATTATTGAGATAAAGGTATATAATGTGAATCAATGTGTAAACATTTCTTATTTCACCTGTATTCACCGTACTCCTGTCACATTGTCATAGTAACTCAGATGTGTCAATATGTCAAATTCAAAAGTGAGACAGTTGTACATTAAAACCTCATCAGTCAAGCTGATTCATGCTGAATGGATATTTGCGGCTCACACGATATTGTGTGAAAGATTAGACTTAATTATTTGTGGTTTTGAGAAAGCTGGACTTCTTTATTTCTGTAATTTTACGACTATTTCTCTGGTGAACATTTGTGTACCAGGAGACTTGATTGACATGATGTTGATAAGTGTGTTTTAGTACTGTGCTGTAATTATTGTATATGTTTAATTAAAATTTTGTGCTTCAAACAATACTTTTAGTATTTACAATCTTGCTGTTCATTTGGATTAAAGTTGCATGGATAATTATTGTAATAATAATAATAATAATAATAATAATAATAATAATAATGCTTTGTTTATAAAAGATAACTCAATTAGTACAAAACTATTATCCCTTGGGGCCCTCTCTACAATCTACTTATGTACAATATATAGATTATTTAAAACAAGTTGAAAAAGATTACTTATTTCTTATTTAACATGTAGTCAAAGCATTGATTTTAAAGGCATCGAGGGAATTTGATTATTTTATATTTAAAGGCAATCTGTTCCAGACAAGAAACCCTGAAAAACTATAACTCTTATTGAATTGCTATATTTTAGGTTTTGGTAGGAAGAGATTTCCTTTTATTCTTAAGATTTAAGTCCAGATGCTTCTGGCCCATGTCAGCCATGGTAGCCCATGTCAGCTAATTTCCAATTTCTGAGCTGTTGTTATTAACATATACTTAGTCTTATTTTGATTCAGTAGCATTTTGCTATACTTACACCATTGTTCAGTAATCTCCAGATCTTTGTTCAGCTTGGTTTGGATGGTATTTAAGGATGGAGCAGAAGCATGTAATGTTGTGTAATCTGCAAACAGGTGTGTTATTGGAATTCTTAGTAGTGTATGGGAGGTCATTAATAAAGATTAAAAATAACAATTGAAGGTCATTAATAAAGATTAAAAATAACAATGGAAGGTCTTTAATAAAGATTAAAAATAACAATTGGAGGTCATTATTAAAGATTAAAAATAACAATGGGAGGTCATTCTTAAAGATTAAAAATAACATAAAATGAAACATGCTTTCAGTAGGATTACAATTTTTTCAACAACAGTTTCACTTGAATGAAGGATTGATTTGAATAAGTATTAAATCTGATTATCGTATACTAGTATCATTTCATTATTCTTTCATTTTCAGTAATACTAGTGTTTGAAATTTTATGCTTTTTTTCATTTCTCTCTGTCCATGCTGATCTCACAACATACAAAGTTAAGGCAGTGAGTGGAAATGACAGCTACTGGATACTGTATACATACATGTCCATTGAAACAATATAAACTGCTTTTTTAAGGGTTACAGTAAAACATACACATGTAAAAGCAATATTTTATTACCAAATTACAGCCATGAAGTCGATTTATTAAATAGCTTTGTTGATCACTAGGAATGTATCAATAACAAAAGGTGGGGGGGCAGCTTCTGCATAACACGTGACTAATTTTTTCATTGGGTCTTTAAATTAATTGTTTGGAGCAATCATGAAAACCATAAAATTGGTACCCTATGAAAATTGGTACCCCACAAATATTTGTGAAACCACAGTAATAATACTGATAACAGTGTTTGGTGCATGGTACAGATGTATTTGTTCAAAACAAAGTTTGAAAGGTGAACCTGCATACAGAGGTCACCTGTGTACAAAGGCCAGTTTTGTCTTTTCCCATGTGTGGCTGCTATTAACAGGTTTGTCTGTATATTTTTATATAATGATACCAATATGATCAAACAGGTTCGAGAGTTTTAATTTGTTCTAAGCAGGATATATAGTGTTCTTTGGTGCTATGACTTCATATGTGATGTTTGCTTATAAAAAATAAATAAATAAAATGTCACTGTCACTAATATTTTAGTACACTTTACCTTTTGACTCCTCCCAAGGGCCCCAGAGGAGAGAGTGAAATATAATAGCCAGCTTGCAAATGGTTACCATACAGACATACTCATGTATAAGCCAGGTCCAAATGCAAACAACATAGACCCGGATCTGCCATCACATAATGCACCGGCAGATCAAGGTCTGTGTTGTTTGTTTTACTGATTAGTCCTTATAAACTGCATAGATCCAGATCTGCTGACTCATTATGCGATGGCAGATCTGGGTCTATACAGTTTGCAGTTGGTATCGGATTATACATGAGTATATACGGTACTACCAAGTTTAGTGGACAGATGGATGAATGGTTTAGTGGACAGATGGATGAATGGATGGACAGATGGATTAATGGTTTAGTGGACAGATGGATACATGGATGGACAGATGGATGAATGGATGGACAGATGGATGAATGGTTGGACAGATAGATGAATAGATGGACAGATGGATGAATGGTTGGACAGATAGATGAATGGATGGACAGATGGATGAATGGTTAGGCAGATGGAGGGTGCCACACTATATGATAATATACTATATAAAATAATGGAGGAGTCTGGTTTTCATTTTATTTTTAGGGTACATTTAGACGTATCCAACAATGTTTTTTTTCATGATAATCATGGTATGATATTATACTGGCTTTAATATTGAAAATAAGACAAGATTATGAAACATACCGTAATATCAACCATGTCATGTGATCAAGGTTAATATAAGATATATACTTGCTTATAAGTCGGATCCAACTGCAAACAAGATAGACCTGATCTGCCATGTCAAAATGTGCTGGCAGATCAGGGTCTATGTTTGTTCTACTGATTACTCCTAACAAACTGCATAGACCCAGATCTACCGGTGCATAATGTGCCTGCAGATCTGGATCTATGAAGTTTGCAGTAAATCTGACTTTTATGCAAGTATATACGGTATTTGTACAATATACATTTTTATATTAAATAAAATATTATTACATTACCATTTTGCCAGACAGTGTTCATTTTGAATTTGATGCAACACTTATGTCCATTTTTCTGTACGAATCCTAATGTGCCAATTAAACATACGAGTCAGAACTCCATTTTTATCTGATATTTCATTTCAAAGATCTGCTTTAAATAAAGGAAAAATGTTCAATATGAAACCATTTGTTTTATTTTGATGAATACACCAAACCTGACTCATAACAATTTTAGACCAATTTTTTTCATTCAGCTTTGTTTCGAAATTAATTGAAAAGCATGTGCATGAGTCATTTATGACTTATCTGGGTGACCATAAATTTCTCCATGATAATCAGTCTGGTTTTAGGCAAAATCATTCCTGTGAAACTGCGCTAATATCAGTGGTTAATACATGGCTGCAGGCTTTAGATGAAGGAAAGTTAGTTGGAACATTATGGTTGATTTTTTTAAGAGCAATTTGATCTTATAGATCATGAAATTCTCCTAGAAAAACTAAAAAATCTATTGATGTAGTGAGACAGCTTCCAAGTGGTTTGCTTCATACTTAAGTGACAGATGTCAAACATTGACTCTAAACTGACATGTATCTTAAAGTTAAACAATAAACTGTGGTGTGCCACAACAATCAGTGCTTGGGCAATTGTCTTAATAAGTGACCATCCTCTAAAGATTGGAAATGCAATATTATCAACTGATCTATATGTTGATGATACTGTTCTGTCTGATGAATACTGATCTAAATGCTGTTTATACTACTCTGATGAATACTGATCTATATGCTGATGATACCACTCTGTCTGACAAATACTGATCTATGTGCTGATGATACTGCTCTGTTTTTGATGAATACTGATCTATATGCTGATGATACTACTCTGATGAATACTGATCTATATGCTGATGATATTACTCTGATGAATACTGATCTAAATGCTGATGATACTACTGTTTGATGAATACTGGTCTATATGCTGATGATACTACTCTGAAAATACTGATCTATATGCTGATGATACTACTCTGTCTGACAAATACTGATCTATATGCTGATGATACTACTCTGAAAATACTGATCTATATGCTGATGATACTACTCTGTCTGACAAATACTGATCTAAAATGCTGATGATAGTACTCTGATGAATACTGATCTATGTGCTGATGATATTACTCTGATGAATACTGATCTAAATGCTGATGATACTACTCTGTTTGATGAATACTGATCTATATGCTGATGATACTACTCTGAAAATACTGATCTATATACTAATGATACTACTCTGTGTGACAAATACATATCTATATACTGATGATACTACTCTGTCTGACAAATACATATCTATATACTGATGATACTACTCTGTCTGACAAATACATATCTATATACTGATGATACTACTGTTTGAAAATACATATCTATATACTAATGATACTACTCTGTCTGACAAATACATATCTATATACTGATGATACTACTCTGTCTGACAAATACATATCTATATACTGATGATACTACTGTTTGAAAATACATATCTATATACTAATGATACTACTCTGTCTGACAAATACATATCTATATACTGATGATACTACTCTGTCTGACAAATACATATCTATATACTGATGATACTACTCTGACAAATACTGATCTATATACTGATGATACTACTGTCTGATGAATACTGATCTATATACTGATGATACTACTGTCTGATGAATACTGATCTATATGCTGATGATACTACTGTCTGATGAATACTGATCTAAATGCTGATGATACTACTCTGTCTGACAAATACATATCTATATACTGATGATACTACTCTGACAAATACTGATCTATATACTGATGATACTACTCTGTCTGACAAATACTGATCTATATACTGATGATACTACTGTCTGACAAATACTGATCTATATGCTGATGATACTACTCTGTCTGACAAATACTGATCTATATGCTGATGATACTACTCTGACAAATACTGATCTATATGCTGATGATACTACTCTGTCTGACAAATACTGATCTATATACTGATGATATTACTCTGTCTGACAAATACTGATCTATATGCTGATGATACTACTCTGTCTGACAAATACTGATCTATATGCCGATGATATTACTCTGTCTGACAAATACTGATCTTTATACTGATGATACTACTCTGTCTGACAAATACTAATCTATATACTGATGATACTACTCTGACAAATACTGATCTATATGCTGATGATACTACTCTGTCTGACATATACTGATCTATATGCTGATGATATTACTCTGTCTGACAAATACTGATCTATATGCTGATGATACTACTCTGTCTGACAAATACTGATCTATATGCTGATGATACTACTCTGTCTGATGTATACTGATCTATATGCTGATGATACTACTCTGACAAATACTGATCTATATGCTGATGATACTACTCTGTCTGACAAATACTGATCTAAATGCTGATGATACTACTCTGTCTGATGTATACTGATCTATATGCTGATGATACTACTCTGTCTGACAAATGCTGATCTATATACTGATGATACTACTCTGTCTGACAAATACTGATCTATATGCTGATGATATTACTCTGTCTGACAAATACTGATCTATATACTGATGATACTACTCTGTCTGACAAATACTGATGTGTATGCTGATGATAATGTGAGTTACCTTGTCACTTGGATATCATACTTTCATAAATTGAGACATTTCAATAGTTTCACAGATATAGGGAACAATAGTTTCACAAATATAGGGAAAAGGAAACGTAATTTTTACAATTAGGATGAATTCTTGGGCTTTGAACGAGATGACACTAGACAGTGACATTTATAGGATATTGTGAATTGCAATAGTCCAGAATATACTTTCATTTCCTTTTTATACTGTGGTGATATTTGAGTGCATTTGTAGTGTAGATTTTCACAATCACTAATTATATCGCAGAGGCTAGTGGGAGATTACTAACATGGTGGTAGAATTAGGACAACTTCATAAGAGTGCATGGTGCTGAGTTGAATCAGGGTTGGGTCCAAGTTGTTCCAAACCTGGGCTGACTTGTCTTGGGCCAAACTGTCTTTGGTTTGAGTTGTCCAGTTTCCATGCTGGTTCTCTTGGAAAGCACACAAAGTCATGGCTCTAATACATGTTTGGCTTATACGCGTGTATATACTGTAATATGGTATATTTTGAGCAGTGCAGCACCCTACCCTTATTTCCAAGTGCCCCTCTATTTTTTCATTGTGCCCTGTTTTTTATTATTGCCCTCCAATGTTTCACAACTTGTTCTGTTTTTTCCACGAGTAATGTTAAATATCAATCCGGTCTTTGCTTATTAGCAAAGTGTTGTCAATCGGAAACTCCTTTGTATGCCTTCTGTGCTTGATGTTTCTTTGAACTGGAAGGAGCAAACTCACATTGGGTGTGGATGATTTTGATTCTGTTAACAAAATGCCCACAGATGAAAGATTTAAGAAGTTACTAGGCCCCAAAAACCTACCGTATTTACTCGCATATAAGTCTGGTCCAAATGTAAACAACATAGACCCTGATCTGCCATCGCATAATGTGCCGGCAGATCAGGGTCTATGTTGTTTGTTCTACTGATTATTCATTACAAACTGCATAGACCCAGATCTGCCGGCGCATTATGCACCGGCAGATCTGGGTCTATGCAGTTTGCAGTTGGTACGGTTTTATATGCGAGAATCTATGGTAAATGAAATCAGTGAAAGTTAACAGAATTTTTTTGCACATGCATGTTAAGTTGGAAACTATTTTGAACATGATAGAAATCAGTGCTGCATCAAGTATCAAGTACCTTAATACAAATCCAGTATATCTTAGATTCGATTACAAATTTGGGTTGGTTGGTTTCTAATGGCACTTTGAGCACATGATTGGCAATATCTTGCAGAGGAATGAGAGTTAAGTGTCTATTCTAAGGACATACCGAGGCAGCAGACCCAGGCTGGCCTGGGCAAGTGTGGAACCCATTACCCTTGGATTACGAGTCCGATGCTCTACCAAATGAGCTACCATGGCTGCCCCAAATTTGGGACTTGAGTACTTGACAAAGGAGGAGACAACTCCAACTGACAATTTGGACGATGTCTTTCTTATGAGTTAAATTTGTGTTACTGTAACAACTGGGGTTATTATCCTTTCTTGTATATCATGTATATGTGATGTCTGTCTACAATGCTATTTAGAAATACAAGGGAGTTCACTTCCACGTGGCCTACTTTTAATTGAGTGCTTTCACAAGCTATATACTGTGTATGGCCTAATAAAACTGTACAGATTTTTAGCTCAAATATTTTACTTTTAATGCATACAGCACAGTCTGCTTACTTTTCTACTGTTGAATACTGCCAACCCATTTTCCGACATTAAAGCTACCCACGGCTATGGTTACGCTGACTTGCCAAGATAATGCAGTGCGCTAAATGGAATACTGCACTCTGATTGGTCAAGTAAAAATGATGGACAATCATAATCTTCTTATTGTAGTCTTCTGATGTGCAGTTTTTCGTCTGTATACTAAATATATGAGCAAACTTTGCATTTCTTATTGATGGAAAATGTAGATATTTTGTAAATTTTCAAAACTGTCTGGGAAATGGTATGTGGGTTGGTAGGCATGTTCTCTGACTTAGTTAGAGACAGTGCTGTCAGTGACTGCAATTTCGAGTACTCAAGGCTGAGTCAACTTTGCCACTTTGAGTACTCTAGTCCTAAATTTGATACCTGTTGCAGCCGTAATATGACTCATTCTAGTCTCTATGTCAAAGATAAGAACAAAATTTACAATATTATGGTTCCAACATTTGTAATGCTTCATAAAAGATGATACGGTAGGACCCCACTATAGCACAATGGTCGGGGTCCACAAAACGGGATCGTGCTATGTCCCGAACCGTGCTATAACCAACCTAGACAAAACCAAGTCATTTGGCTGATGAAAATGATGCATGCACCAAAAAAATGGTGGTGGTGGTGGTGGGGGGGGGCTCAAAACAACGTGCTTCATTGGCACAGTTACCATCTTAAATCAATGCATAATAAACGATAAATACACATGCAGTGAAAACAGAGATTGCACATATAATATTTTACTTTATTCATAGAACCATGCATTGGTACATTTATATATACATGTCTATTGTATAGCATGAATAGTTAAAGGATCAACACGTGTACTCACCAGCCGATCTCATGGCATGCGTAGGAGTGAGTCCATAATAATTCCATCGAAAATATGCACACAGAAGTATAATATCATTGTCTGATAAAGTTCTGAAATCCTACATCATCGTCTAGTCATTGTAAATCGTCGTCGTCTAGTCATAGTAAATCACGTTCTACTCTGATTCCTCAGCTGTACTGTCATATGCGGGTGCTTATGCACGAGACTGAGCTTGGGCTCTTGCAAGTAACACTTTGATCATAAAGTCAGAAATCTATTAAAGGATGCAACTGGACACGTGTCAATTGTGCGGCAAGATCACAGGGAGTTCAAATAACCACCCTCTGTTACTTGGCACTGAACAAGTATCAAACAAGCGGCTTGATCAAAGGGTTGTCACATGGGAAAACAAAGAGTGTGGTGCCTTTACAAGCTAAGGGATTAAGGTCAAAGTATATGCACAGGAAGTTGTAGAACTCTACTTGAAAACAAAGTGAGTGCTTTTACAAGCCAGAGGCTTATCGGCACATGTGCACTGGCAGATAACTTGGGAAATGTCACTTGGGAATTAAATCTGACTTGTGGAAACACCGGACTTAATCCTGTCCATGGCTTCAAGCTTCTTTTTAACAGAAAAAGCTTAACGTTTCCGTGTACTGTTATCCATTGTAAATAACTACTAATTAAAACTCTGACACCTATTTGTTTGAACGACTACAGCAAGAATAATTGTTAATCAACAATGAGGTCATTTTTATCGGGAATGTACAATATTATTCACTGGTCAACTGATTGCATGTGCGCGTTGGCGGCTTTTGTTTTTTTGAGGTTTTATAAATCATTGCCACATGGTTTGAACAACTTTAGCTTTGAGATTGACTTTGATGATTGTCAATGACTTAAATTAATTGATTTATAAATTCAGGTGCGAATCTTTTATCAACCACCGCATTGTTTGGTGCTTGGCTGTGTATGCAGTTGAATGAGCAAACATATGTCGGCTATTGTTGAGCAACGATTGTACACAGAATGTATTGAAGACAAACACAAAGAAGACTTAATGACTTTATTGTTCATGTATCAGTAATAATAAGATTAACACTTGTCAGCTTTAAAATGAGCTGACATCTTTCAAAATAAACTAAGATCAAAGTGCAGTGATCGACTACTGACACATTTGAAATGAACATTCACAAATAGAAATGTTCAGCATCTTTATTCATATAATGAAAGATGCAATCATAAGACACTTTTTCTTCAAGAATACAATACAGCTTGCCAAATTATTAAATCAAACTCTTGTTTATTTTGGCACAAAACTTTGCAGTAGTTCATGAAATTGGCGAAATTATTGTAAAATTTCGGTAGCTACGCCACGATCGTATTATATCCGAATTCATACACGATCTCTTCCCCAAAATGATAATTAATTTTTTACACATTATTTTTCGTACTTTGAAAAAATAATTTTGTTTCATGTACGAAAAAATAGATGAAATTTCAGGAGCCATGCCACAATCGTGTTATATCCGAATTCATGCTATAACGAAGCGTGCTATAGCGGGGTCCTACTGTAATGAACAAGATCCAAACTCCACTCACCCTTAGGGACTGATCATTTAATTTTATTAGCAAGGTTCTGGGATTTTCTTTCCAAACAGGATTTTTTTTTCTTTTGCCTCAAGTTAAATATTTTTTTAGCTTTAATGATGGATAGAATTAGTTCTTTTTTTTTTCAAATCAGAGCAATAGTATTTTCTTCAAATTAGAGCAAGAGTATTTTCTTCAAATCAGAGCAAGAGTATTTTCTTCAAATCAGAGCAAGAGTATTTTCTTTAAATCAGAGCAAGAGTATTTTCTTCAAATCAGAGCAAGAGTATTTTCTTCAAGATATTTAGCTGCCAGAAATTTAAAAAAAGGTCCCTGGCCCACTCTTCCTTAAAATTAAATGGTTGGTTCCTTACTAGTTGATTAAGATGACCTTTATCAAAAGTCATATGTACTAATTCTACACATTCAGTAAAGTACAATGTGTAAGGTCACAAATGAGTTTGTTGTTAGAATGTTCTAAAATATGACCTAGTTCTAGTTTATTTTTGTACTGCAGTAAAAATGAAATTATTTCATAATGAAATTAATACTCTTGTTTTATAAGGTTTATACTGTATTTTGTATTATCTTTTTATCATGGACTGCCCTGTAAAACATATTAGGTGACCTGGTGGTGTTTATCTGCCTATTTGTCCTCCTTGATGTCCCTCTATTTTTAGCTCTACCAGTCATAGACCAGAAGAGCTTATGGGATGGCCTATTGTCCATCATCCATCTTCTCATGCCCGTCCTCTGTTAGCACAAGTTTGTTATTGCTACTCTTTCTCATCTACTTGGAGGATTTCCATAAAACTTTATACCCACATTCATCCCAAAGTCTAGCTGGTCCTAAATGAAAATGGTGCTGCTCAGATATCCAATATGGTTGCTGAAGTGGCCATCTTAAAATCTTGTAATCACTGCTTATCCTAAATGGATGGACATATCAACAAGGGGGTTTCACTAAAAGACTTCTTATGATGTCCAGTTGGTCCGAAATGAATATGGTGCTGATCGGACATCCAATATGGCTGTCATGGTAGCTATCTTGAATACCTTATCACTTATCCTCCTGAATGGAAAGTCATATCAACATGTGGTTTTCATGAGAAGACTTAAATGTCTACTTGGTGGTAAATGAAAATCCCAATTGCACATCCAATATGGCCACCACATTAGCCATCTTGAAAAAATCTTGTAATCGCTACTCCTTTTGAATGGATGGTCATATTTACATGGGGTTTTCACTGAAGGGCCTTTTATGATGCCTATTTGGTTCTAAATGAAAATGGTGCTGATGTGATGTCCAATATTGCCACCACAGTGTCCATCTTGAAAATCTTGTTACTTCATCTGAATGGATGGTCATATTGACATGCTTTTTTTAGTGATGATGTCTAGTTGGTTTTAAGCAAAAATGGTGCTGATCTGACATCCAATATGGCAACCACAGCAACCACCTTACAAATCTTGTTATTGCCACTCCTCCTGAATAGAATGTCATATCAGCATGGGGTTTTCACCAGAAGACTTCTTATGGTGTCTATTTGGTCTTAAATAAAAATTGTGCTGATCTGATATTCAATATGGCCACCACAGCAGCCATCTTGAAAATCTTGTCATGACTGTTCCTAGACAGAAAGTCATATCAGCATTTGGTTTTCACCAGAAGACTTCTTATGGTGTCCAGTTGGAACTAAATGAAAATGGTGCCGATCTGACATACAGTAATGCCACAATGGCAGCCATCTTGAAAATGTTGTTTTTCCTACTACTCCTAAACGTAAAGATATATCAACATGGGGTTTCACCAGACAACTAATTATGATATCTACATTACTTGGTCCTGAATGAAAATGGTGCCAATCTGACCTCATATATGGCTGCTACAATGAACATATTCAAAATCTTGTTACTAATTCTCCTGAATGGCTTGTCATATCAAGTTGTTGTTTTCACCAAAAGTCTTCTAATGGTGTCTTCGATGAAAATGGTACCGATCTTACATCCAGTATGGCTGCCACAGTGGTTACTTTGGAAATCTTAGCGCTCAAGAATATAAGAGATAATTTCATCACTCAGCAGTTAAAAAGAAGTAATAGTCTTATCTCAAATTCCTGGAATCAGTCTCTTTGAGGGACTCCTGTTTTATTCTAGCTGCAACACTACTTTTCTATATATACATGTATATTTGGTATTTGTACTGTATTGTATGTATGAGTTTAACTTTGAGCAGTGTACACTGACAGTACCATATATATTCATGTATAAGCTGATACCAACTGCAAACTGCATCGACCCAGATCTGCCCTCACATAATGTGCAGGCAGATCTGGGTCTTTGCAGTTTGTAAGGACTAATCAGTAGAACATGCAACATAGACCCTGTTCTGTTGGCGCATTATGCGACGGCAGATCAGGGTCTATGTTGTTTGCATTTGGAACCGGATTATGCGTATGTATATACAGTACATGTAGTTTCATTTGTAATTGTGTGCACAAGTGTATATGGGTAGTTATCCAGTCAGGGTCTGTAACTTGAGTGTACATGAAAGTGTATGTGTGTGTGTGGGGGGGTGTATTTATGTGAGATGGACAGTGATTGATTGCATGCATGTATATTTGTACATATATCTTAGAGGGCCTCAAGGTAGATTCATTCTGTTGTGTAAATAATAGAGCTTCCCTCATTAATAAAGTCTTTATTATTATTAGTGGCAACGGAATATCTTTACCTATGCAGGACCTTACTTTGAAATGTGTTTATGAGATGTCATATTGAAGACATTATGAAATAAAATCTAATCCTGTACTTCAGCAATGTACCTCAGCTTCCTGTGTAAAAAACAGTGCCTATATACTGAACAAGATCGATCCTAAGGTCAACCCATGTGATGATTTTTACTCCTATGCCTGTGGTAACTGGGAGAAGACCACACGCTTTCCACAGACAAAGGCCAAATACAACAGCTTTGTTGAAATATCAGAGCAAATAGAGAAGATTATGAAAGAGGTGTGTATTCAGAAAATTTTGCATACGTTATTCATACTCTTGATTCTGCCATCAATATAGTTTTCAGTTCCAGTTAGATTTATCTCCCCTGCAGCAAGTTGTCAGTCATCCTTTGGGTTGTTTTTGACAAAATACAGTAGTCACTGATTATAAAGTGCCAGTCACTTATATAACTTAGGTATGGTCAAGGATTCTATATTTTTGGATGAATGAAATTATTAATTGGTTAATATTTTAAACTTAATTTTACTTCTTTGCAGATGATAAACCAGTTTAGTGTTAATTTAAAAAAAATATATCCTAAAAATTTACATGGGTTTATTCGCATACTACATACTGTACATGGGGAAATTTATGTGTGGTTAAATTTGTTTGATCTGCTGATTTTCAGAAATGTTCATGTCCAGTTTTTTGCAATTGTTACACTTTCTTTGCCATTGTATATTCAGTTAGTGGAGAGTCCTGGTAGTCAGGTGAATGGCAGGAATTCCACAGCTGTATTGAAAGCCAAGCAATTCTACAAGATATGCATGGATTTAGACAAAATTACAGCAGTTGGAACAACTCCCATTCTACAGGTAATGAGCTATTTGTCACATAATGCCATGAATAATCTGTTTCTTAATATTTTTTATATTAGCAATTTTGAACGTCGTATCTTTATCGGAAATGATATCGTGATATTGTACAAGACAAAGACGTAATATGGTAGGCATCCACAGGTACCATATTTGATGTAATAGCTACACATGGGTTAATAAAATATATACCAAGAAAGCTATATACAATATGTACTTGCTTATAAGTTGGATCCAGCTGCAGACTTCATAGACTCAGATCTGCTGTTGCATAATGCACCAGCAGATCTGGGTCTATGCAGTTGGTTAGGAGTAATGAGTAGAACAAACCACATAGACCCTGGCATATTATGCAATGGCAGATCAGGGTCTATGTTGTTTGCAGTTGGACCAAACTTATAAGAGAGTACATACAGTATGTGTGACTGGGACACTGTTTATGGTATTGTTTGTGTGCTTATTATAATGAATTTTTTATCTCATGAAATTGACGCAGATCATAATTTTGAAGCATACAGTGTGGGTATTACTTTGAATATGATAGGCCAACATTAAAGTTTTTTTACTACACTATTTTATGGTTTATTGAATAAAATCAGTGATTTTCATTTGATAAATAACTAATTGCATCATGCTCATTTTTAATGTACAATTAAACATTTGAGGAACAAAAGCCCTCACAACCAAATTAAAATTTAAGTTTTATTGGGTTTTTTTTTGGTTTACTGAGGTTTTATATTTTCACCCAAAAATAAAATGTGATCAGATGTTTCCTCTTATATACAAGTACCACTTGTACAAAAATATATTGCCTGGGAGCCTTTGACAGCTAAAAATGAATGCCAGGGCAGTCATTTTCCCAATGTGAAAGCCCAGATGGGCCATCAAAAGTATTTTTAATAAATGATCATGTTAAAAATTATAAATGGAAGTTTATATATTTTCTTGGGATAAACATTTTATCATTAATTGTCCCTCTAGACACCTACAGCATTGTGCCTGAATTATCTCCATATAATTCATTATTTTAGTACTGGGTGATAACTGTTGGTAAGACGCCACACTAATCCTCATGCATTAGCTACTCATTATCTGATTAAGTAATCACAGTCCATACTACCAGCCACACAGGGTGAACCCTTAAAGAAAAAAGACTTGCAAATGTTTGTCTTTTGTCAACACACCAACATATGGTAACAGTATCTTTCATCTTTGGCTTGACACACTGAATGCCTAGGATCTTGTATTACACTTTCTCACTGGTCTGTTGAAGAAATTGGCATGTGCTATAGAGCATGTGACAGTTGCTTCTATTGGCTAACTTTAGCTCAGATAATATGGCAAGTTTAAATAATCAAACCAATCACAATTGTTGTTGCATACTATATTGGTTTGTTTGGAAATGGCTAAACAAAAATCTCACGTGGATAGTTTACAGTTCTCAGGCAGTTTAGACACAGGATTAATAGTATGGAATTAATGATAAAGTGAACTACAATGATGTAAACTAAGATAAACATAAAATATGGACAAGTTTGTGGTCATGGGTAGCCAGTTACTAAATGCTGACAAACAATAAGACAGCATAAAAAAGGAAATTGTTTGATTATCTTTTATTTGCTGATCTTAAATAGATTAAATAAGTGTGTAAAATTGTGTGACACTTTCCACTAACAGTACTGATGGTGAGTTACAACTATTGTGTGCAATTAGGACTAACTATATATATGACAAAAATTGTTGAATAATTTTGATTATGGCAATCGTGGGGACAACTGTAGTAATTTGCTGGGCAACCAGAAAAATCTGCTAGGCAACCAGGTTTTCAAAGATGGATTTTTAAAAAGTTTCTACGCCTGAATATACACATCATAACATCAATAGCTACTACATTTTTAAAACATATATCAGTAATAATTATGATTCATTCCATCTAAATGTGTTAAGATGGTGATATTTCCCAATTTGACCTACTTGCTTGCCTAAGATGACATGAGAAAATGGTGTTGCAATTCAAATATTTATTGTTATTTCTACATAAAAATTGGGCTACATGCATTCAATTTTTCACTTGTCCAAAAATTATTTTTACTTGTCTGGTTTAGTTGGGCTGGGGAATTGTCATCCCCTGGTGTTTTTATGTTGGTGTTTGTTTTACTCTGCATAGTCTTAGAGTGTTTAAAAACTATTGATTGGCCACATGACATAACATCTTTAATTAAATTTTGGGTTTATGGGGTTCATTTTAGTGTACAATAGACATTTGTATCAGAAAATTGATTTCAGTTTTCAGAACAGAATGGTTACTGATTGAAAGTTTATTGAAATTAAAGAGGGAAAATTTGGGATGAGAGAAATGATTTGGTTTCAAGGTGAATTTTGGATAAACGAGCTTTCAGTCCTGAGAATCACCATGTTTTCTCCAGGCTGCACACCTGCACCTTTTAGCATAGTAAAATTCTAAAGGATGCACATAAACATTGGCAACATGTAAGTTTGCACACCAAAAAACTGCCTATTTGTCTTGACTATTAGGCAAGGCTAACAAGTTATAACGAGACTTAATTCTCTCATTCAGGTTATGATGCAGACTTCTCATTGATCAAGATTACCTTGTGTTTTGACAGAACTGTATGTGAGCTTACCTTTTGTTGTTACAGAACTGCATGTGAGCTTACCTTGTGTTTTGACAGAATTGTATGTGAGCTTACCTTGTGTTTTGACAGAATTGTATGCGAGCTTACCTTGTGTTTTGATAGAATGGTATGCAAGTGAATTGTAATAAATGAAAGAATATCTGACTTTCACACTGAGTACTTAAGTCAATGAAGTTGATGAAAATTGATGGTCTGATATAAATGCAAGGGTTATGTACTATATTCAATGTAATATGCACACTGCACCTTAGAAATTATCATTTGGGTAAATATCACAAGGTTTAAGCTCATTATAATAAGCACCCATTAGCAATATTATTTAAATACTAAAAGAGTTATCTCCCTTTCTGTGTGTTGAAAACTCTCCACCTTTGAAGTGCATGGTCTCTGACAATATGGTTGTGCTGAATAAAGCATTTATAAATTTCATTTTTAAGACTCATTTAGCCCATCATGTTAAGTGGTAACAAGATGAGCTGTATGTAAGTTTCAAGAAAATTATGATGTCTTAGGCAGGTTTTAGCAACACTTCCCTCTGTAAGGCATGTGCTGGTATTACATAGAATATGGTATTAAAAAGACCATAGGAAATGATTGAATTTAAATTAGCAAAGATTACAATGGGGGCATCACCACAGCATCTGATACCAATACCAGCATTGATGACTTGGCAGATCAAGCATAAGGAATGCATAAGAAAATGGAATTATCATACTGCTAATGACCCCAAATAAAAATGGTGGCTTTATTATGAACAAAAATTCCTTTTTTCATCTGTTTGGAGAAATAAAAAACATGATGGATTTATGTGTAGGCATTATGTTATTTCAGTTCTTCTCCATAGAAATTTGTATATTGAATATAAGTACATGTGAAAATAATTTCACAATAATTTAGTATCAACAAGAAATTCTGGTAAAATAAATGCAGTAATTTAAAGGAATTTAACATTAATATTCATAATTTTGGTGATGTAATAAGTTTCAAGGTTTATGGTAAAATGATGAAATAATAAGCAGAGTCCCACTGAAAGTGACAAGGGTGCCATAAATTCCATCCAGTGGGCATTAGTGGACCTGTTTACTTGGAAAGCAGGAAAGGTGTCAATGTATTTTGTGCACAAAGGCTAACTTGTAAAATATAGAAATTATTTCACCACTGCCATCAGTTTCATATACAATGAGCACTAATGCAATATCCACCATGTAAGTCAGACTCTATAGGCAGAACTTCAGAATACTGACAAACTCCTGTCTAAAGTGTAGATTTGTTGCGCTGTAAATCATACATGCCATAACACGACATGTCACAAGAAAAACACCATTTTGGACTCCTAAACCCCCCATACACGGTCGTGTTTTGACAAACGTGATTTTCAGCAATCTTAGCTGGAAAAAAATGTTCCCACAAAAAAAGAAAAAAAACCTGTATATTTCTTGACTACCATGATATATGCCCGTAATCTGTGGTATGTATAAACAGTCCTACTCAGAGCTCATGTAAAACTATCCTGGGGGCAGTTTATGCAGCTGTTTTAGAGGGAGTTAAAAGGTAAGTCAGTCAGAGATAAACAGCCACCTTTCAGAGATTTATTTAATTGCTCACAATAGCTCGGGTGACGTGTCGTGTCAAATCCTTTGAGCAGTGCTGAGGGAGAGCCCATTAGGCTGGTTTGCATAGGTAAAGTACACTAAGTGGAACAGCCCAATTTGTCTGAAGTTAAGTACATCAAAGATATGCATGTTGAAGAACAAATGTTATTACACATCACTGACTTCACTAAATGACAATGTTGAAGCCATCTTTATTAAAGTTTGTGATCAGCGGCAGCGTTTCTTTGAAGTCTGATTTTATTCTATATATAAAATGCAAAACATGATTATTTCGGTAGTTGGAAAAGTATACAAGTGTGATTCATTTTCGAATGTTTGACACTTCCTCACAGCAATTCAGATGCAGAAAGATCATTTTCTATGCTTAGAAAAATTCAACAAGATCTTCAGGGAAGGTTGAACAACAGCACTATTCAGTCTCTAATGAGTGCAAAGATGAACACTAATGATACTTGCATCACCTTCAAACCCTCCCAAAAACTATTGAGAACTGCAAAGTATGCAACTACAAGTTAATTATGTATTCCACTGTCCAATGTATTTTAAAGACAGAAGCTATGTGTATTTTTTTTATTTAATGTCTGTGGTTGTGGTTATGTGAGTGTGTACACATATTCTAAGAATACATATTTTATTTTATTTTATTCAAATTTGAATTTCCAGTCATTTTCTACAGGCTTATATAAATAGATAGCTTATTCTCAGTTGTACCATATCTCTTATTTGGGTCACATGCACTGACCCCTCATGGGACCACAAAACATTTTTTGAATCTACAAAAAAACCCATCAACACCGGAAGATTGGTAGGTATGATAAGTATGAACTTATTCTTATTGCATAAGCTCACTGAGTTTTTATTTTTCAATGTTTCAATTTTAAAAGCATCATGATTTTCTCAGCTACCAAAATAATCATGTTTCACATTTTATGTATGGAATAAAACTGGCCTTCAAAAAAATGTTGCTGCTGATCATGAAATAGCCAATAATCTATAATAAAGATGGCTTAAACATTTTTATTAAAGGCCGTGAAGTGTAATAACTTTTATTTCTTTAACATGCATCTCTGATTTGCCTAACTTCAGATGAATTGGATTGTTCCACTTCATGTACTTTACCTATGCAAATTAGCCTATTGGGCTCTCACACATAGCACTCAAAAGACTTACAAAACAAAATCACCCTAGCTATTGTCAGTCAGTTAAGTAATGTGTGGAATGGTGGTTGTTTATCTCTGACTGACTTTACCTTTTAATTACCTCTATGACAAATAATTGTAGTGGTGATAGTTATTCATTAGCTTTAGGTGTGACAAATAATTGTAGTGGTGAGAGTTTACCATTAGCTTTAGGTGTGACAAATAATTGTAGTGGTGATAGTTTTCCATTAGTTTTAGGGGTGACAAATAATTGTAGTGGTGATAGTTATTCATTAGCTTTAGGTGTGAAACTATGTGAATCACAACTGTTAACTCTTTAAACAGACTGCAGATTAAGGGCATATAGCTCATTGCCAAGAAAGGTCTCTCTTTTTTCATAAGATTTATTGGAAATCATGTTACTGTGTCAGGGGCTTTGGAAGTAAAAATTGTGTTTTTCATGAGACATGCTGTGACATGGCAGGTATGACTTATATTCATTAGACATGAACTGTGTGTAACCCATTGAATAGTGCAACATGCCTAAGTCTGCTCATTCCAGACTTGTCATGAGAAATGGGACCGTGAATAGGGCTGTGATAATACACTTGCTTTACATATTTCTGGTCCTGGGTTTGATCCCCAGTTTTGACACATGTAAGGTTATGTGGTCACCCATCCAAGGTTAGTGATTTTATACAGGTTCTCTGGTAACCTATACCTCAAAGCCATTGAGAGAAAGTTGCATAGATTTGTTAGAATTTACAATAAATAAATAAATTTCTTACACGTCATATCATGAACACTCATAAAGTTATCAATTTCTTTCATCACATATTTTGCTGTCTGATGAAATTTTCCTACATGGTGGTCAAACCATTCTTCTTTCAGTTCATAAAAGACCTTGGGTCCTGGACTGTGACCTCTGGCCCTAGTTCAGGTCTTTGGGATGCAGACAGCTGGGAACTGCAGGAAGCTTTGACTAAGACTCATGCCAAGATGTTTTCTCCTCTCTTTAGCTTTGGTTTGGGCACTGATGAAAAGAACAACAGTAAGACCATTATCAAGGTAAATTAGTAAAGGTGTAACAATACTGTATTTATTGTTGATGTAACAATACTGTATTTATTGTTGATGTAACAATACTGTATTTATTGTTGATCCCTCATTGGTGGGAAGTGAGACATAGTAGTCAATTTTCTGGCACAAGTGTTATCTTTATCGTCAACTGTTTGGAAAAATTTCTTATTAAAGTTTTTCATTGCTAATATTTCCTAAAGACGTCAGTAGAGTCTCTTGCTACTTGGCATGAATCATTATGAAGCTAAGACAATTTATTGTTCAATATGCTCACTCACCCAAATGATCATTAAGTCTAGATCACAGCAATAAAAAATTTGTGTTATGGTTTTAGTTCAAGTTTCTTTCTTTGCTAATATTTCCTAAATCTATTGATGGATTTTGTTCATACTTTGCATGAATCATTATGAAACTAATACGACATGTTCAGCAACATGCTTACTTTCCCTTTTGACCACTGTGTTAAAGGTCATTTATGGAGAAATTCTTCAAAATGTACATTTTTCATGCTTTTTGTAGAACATTATGTGTAGATGAAGAATTAGTTTTCAGGTAAAATTTACTTCAACTGAATTCCCGAAATTTACCATTAAAATTACTGAAGAGTTAGATCATCCAGCATCATGAACTGCATTACCAAATATATATTTTGTGCCGTATATAGTCACAAACTGTGATCAATAACCTGACTTAAATTCTGTAATGAGGAAAGGCACAGAAAATAGGAATATACCGATTATACTGTGTCAAGCCAGGAAGAATTATGAAGAGCTCATTCACATTTTTTTACAAGCATATTACAAGTGATGAAATCAGCGCAAATCCTTCCAAACGTTTAGAAAAGGATTTAGACGTATCTTTGAGTGAATGCGAGAGAGAAAAGAGAAGAAGAATAATGAAAAATCAGTCCATTGGATATATAAATTTAAATTGCAATCATATATTCATTAAGCCTTTACTTTATAGATTTACAGTGGCAAAATATGAGCAGCTAATATTGAGTACAATGTGGCTAAATATTATATTTGGAGATAAGGGATTACATTTAAAGTGGGCTGGATACCCTATGTACCATTTCAAAGAATTGGTGGAGTTTTTTTTAAAAAAAAGTTCATGTCAGTAATTTGACTAAAATTAGGGATCTAATGTATTTATCTTCTCACTGGCTTATATAATATAAAAGTTAGAAAATATGCCGATATCATGCTTCTACTTTTAAATGCAAAGTATTTTCATAATTCTTTCCAATAATTGTCATCATTTTGTTTTCTTTTTTCTCTTGATCTGTCAATGACCATATTGATTGTAGGTGCAGCATTAGTTGTTAATTTCTTAAATTTTCACAGAATAACTGTTCATTTCTCCTACCACAAATTCCCTCCACTGATTTCTATGTTAGTGAGTTATTTGTTGTAGTGATACATCACTTACGTATATATATCAGGAGCAGATAAAATGTGCCAATTTTTTCTGAGGGTCATACTTTAAAAAACAACTATTTGTAAACAATGCAATAGAAATTTATAATAACAGCAAATATGGGGTGTTCTGGTATGGAAAATTTTTAAATAAGTTAAAACAGAAACCTCCATATTTTACCTATAAGGTTTTGGTTAAAGTGTTTTCATTTGCTTACATTTTCTTAACCCATTGATGGCTTTTGTTCATACTTGAGATGAATCATTCAGTAGTTAAAACAATTGATTCCTGTGAGATGCTCACTTGCCCCATTGACTTAGGGTTCAAGGTCACAGTTATAGAATATTTGCATTCACGTTTGGTTAGTATTTTCTTTATTTATATTTCCTAAACCACTTGATGGGTTTTCTTCATACTTTTGATGAATCATTATGAAACTAGAACAATTCAATCTGTAACATGCTTGCTCAACCTTTTGACCTTGAGGTTCTGTAGCAATGCTTTGGTCGTGGGCTTCACATGCAGGCCCTGACCTTCTTATCCAATGATAAGCCCATGCTTGATGATAAGCAATGGTAGATATTCTACAGTGCCTATATCATGCTACATCTAGAATATTTCTGTTCTATCTGGAGTACTAGTGATACAGTAAATCAAGAAAGACTACTGAAATTTCAAAAAAGAGCAGCTAGAGTTATTCTTGATGCTGATTTAGATACACTATCAACAAATCTTATTAATACCCTTAAGTGGCTTCCATTTCAACAGAGAACTCAACTTCAAAAGGGTTTACTAGTCTACAAATCATTACATGGGTTGGCTCCTGATTATCTTCAATGTGATTTTAAATTTGTGGAAAATGTACATACATATTAACAAAGATCCATCTCAAACAACAATTTATATTTACCAAAACCAAATTCAGAGTTTTATAGAAAATAGTTTTCCTTTTTCTGGAGCCAAACTATGGAATTCCATTCCACCCTATATAAGGTCAGCTGACTCTTCTCTAGGTTTTAAGAAGCTACTTAGTCAGCATTTACAAAATCAATCATTTGTATGATTTTGTGTAATTCAGTACTTCTCTTCTTTAAAACAATGTTCTTTATGTACTCACCTGTAATGTTTTACACAGGTTCACTACTAATCTTTGTATGACTCCTGTATATACTCATCTTTAATGCCTTGCACATATTTTATAGTAGCAGTAGATCAATTATCTATTTTTTAACAGCATTGTTGTCTAAAGACACCACAACTTGTAACAAATGTACAACATATACATGTAATTGTAGAAGGCCTCATGGAAGATTGATCAGTCGACCAAATGAGCTTCTTCTTTAAAAAGAGTCATTATTATTAT
>JAQPZY010001376.1:0-20000 GCA_029931535.1 Margaritifera margaritifera | reverse complement strand
CAAAACATTCCTCTTGGTCATGATATTTATATATAATACTTAAATTTGACAATCAAACCAATTAACAGACCCAACTGAAATCATTAATTACCAACATAACATAACATCATCAAAACAAACATATGGTACTTACCCCAACCAATTCTCTTTCATTTCCTACTGCCATTTTTAATTTTTACTCATTACAGCCGATTCACCATCCTACTAGATAAAGTGGTATTTAATTCCAATTATCTCAATTAGTGTCACTCAAAGAATCCATTTATCTCCTCAAAACAAAAGATCAAAAGTTCACATCTATGTCAATTATCAGACAATCCCAGGTGACTTTACAACTTCTCATGAGAACAATGCTAATTAAGTAGCAGGTCAAGCAGGTACAATGGTATGGTCATTCAAACAGCAAGAATGTCAAAGGTTATTATACGGTACTGATTATAGCGTTTGATGCTTAAGAGTCAGACTGATGCATTGGGCAGAATGCACACATCAGTTTCAGGTCAAATATGAAATGTACATGTCAAAACCTAGGAGTACGGAAAACCTGTGCCCTCTTCAGCAGAATGTGAACGAGGATTTTGTCTCATGAACAATACCAAAAATATAAGGCACCAACCATTTAATTGTTCGGGAAGGGGTGGGGGTGTCAAATAATAGTAAAAAATATGACCTTGTCAGGCAAGTGGATCTTAACTCAGGACAAGTGATTTCTTTTTAAAAGCCACTTGCCCTTGGCCTGTGTCTGAAAAAAATGTCCTTGAGCACTGCACTGTAGAAAGCATGACATGCTTCATATGCTGATGAAGATTAATGCAGCTGATCCAATGAGTAAGGAGGACATGGAAAGAGCAATTGGACAATGGTTGACATCAGGACCTCGAGGAAAACATTGCTTTACGTGAAATATTTTCTGGCGAATAAACAAATGAGTAAATTTAATATGAGTCTGTTTATTTCTTCTCATATTTAAAGTATTGCAATTTCAATGCTGTGTTAAAATAATAGTAAAAAGTTTGACCCTTTCTGGGACATGGAATTTGAGTCAGGGCTAGTGATTTTAAGTCAATTGCCCTGGCCCTGTGTCTGAAAAATGTTTTCTTTGAGCACTGCACTACAATCAATTAATTCAAAGGAAAACTAAACACTTACATGAAATACAAGAAAAATAAATTCCATCCCGACTCTTACGATTGATTTTCTTGAAATACAGCATGCACAACCCTGAAATTCTATCAATAATTGAAGGCCCTAGAAGGTAGCTTTTAAGGACCTCGTCAAGAGTAAGTAAACAGTTGATAAGTAATTTCAGTGTATGACATTTGTACACAACGCTGAGGGGTGTGACAGTCCTATCTCATTAAGATCACTTGCAGCTGCTTTGTAAAAACAACACCAATCAACGTAGAAAATTGTGGAGTAACTGTTTTTCACACTAAATAAAATCCTCCATGAACAGATTCGATTGCAAACAAAAGCCCTAAAGTTTTAACTCAGAAACGTAACTTCAATTCATTTGAGTGACTATTTATCGTATGCCCAAAATGGGTAGCGCAGCGGGAGTCTGGCCTACAAACGATTCTGCAGGAACCACCGGTAGCGCATCTGTAAAGACCGCTGGGGAATTTCAATCTTTGAGTCGCTGCAACATTCATTTCAATGAAGGCATGGTGTACGGAAATATATAAAAGCAAATCTCTGCAATCAAATGGTTTGTAAATGACAATGTCTTACCCTTTAAAGTGCCCAGTTGCTGCTCTACAGTGTTTTCTTTTGGCACACCCTCGTTTTGAAGCTGAGATGGCGGAAATCGAACAGACGTCACGACCGGAAATGCCACTCGTGCACACTTTAGCAGGTACTACGCGCTACAGTCTTCAGTAACGACAACAATTAAATTAATTCGTATGTTTCTTTGTATGGTGTTTAATGGGACATAAAAACAGGTAAGACACTGAAAAGGCTCTTCATTTGACCCTAACAATAATAGATGTGTCTCTCGCACTGATACTTTGAATAAAGATTTTTACCAGTATTTTAAACCAACATTCGGTGGGACGAAACGATATCGTCCAACATCATAAATTCGTTCCAGTGTTTCAATCATGCGCCATGTTTCTCGCGACCTAACGCGCTTGTTTCGAGATAATGACGTCATCAACTGTGTCAGCAGCGTTCTTCAAGAGTGACAGCAAGTATTTTATAAGTAAAATCAGACAAAATGAGATTCAAGCAAGTATTTTCATGTAATTTAAAAAAATCATAATGAAAATCTATATTTTCACTAATGCCTTATTTGTCTCAGACATTTTGGACTTGAATTGTGTATTATATGCTAAAGATAGGTTCCGCCGATCACATGATAGCTTTGTTTACATATCTTGAACAGGAAAACCCACTCTGGGAATTTATACAACGGCAAAGCCAATGTAAATATTTTGTTTTAATCATGTGGGGTTCTTATACAACGTAAGAAAAATTTACACTGGAAATGTACATTCGCTATGAACTTTTTCGTTTCAGTATTATTTCATAATAAACATATATTCTACATCAAAAGACATTGAATCTATTATAATAAAATGTGTATCCATTCATCAGTGTCTATTTTTAAATTTCTCTGTCTCTCTGTTTGTCTCTCTCTCTCTGTTTGTCTTTCTCTCTCTCTCTCTCTGTTTGTCTTTCTCTCTCTCTCTCTCTCTCTCTCTCTCTGTTTGTCTTTCTCTCTCTCTCTCTCTCTGTTTGTCTTTCTCTCTCTCTCTCTCTCTCTCTCTCTCTCTCTCTCTCTCTCTCTCTCTCTCTCTCTCTCTCAGTCTATTGATTCATGTATTTATATGGTAAAGAACAAACAAGCAGTATTGTAAGTGCACAAACTGCATGTAGAATTAACGATATTTTTTTTTCATTTTGAAATTTTTTTTTTTTTAATTTCAAAAACACGGAGACGCTATAAACTAAGAATATCCATACCTTGGCCTAACTGGAACGTTCCGGTCATATGCCACGTGACCTTTTAGTCAGTGTTACGAACCATGGATGCACTTCCGGAAATAAGTAAACTTACACACCCTCGGAAAAAAGGTCATTCTGAACTAATGTTCATGAATGCCAAAACTTTTTTTAACGATGATTAAATGAAGTAGATATAGTTGAACACTTTCTATGGTTATTTGAATAGATTCTCACATATTATAACGAACGCGTTAAAATTCACGTTAAGGGCAAATAATATAGCGGTTCAAGGATGGAATTCGCATACCCCGACCCCCCCCCCCCCTCCCCAGGCGTTTGTTGTACCTATTTAAAAACGAAAAACATCAAGAAGATTAAAACAAACAAAAAATGCACAAATCTTAGTCATTTCATTCATCAATACCTGATTGTTACCATGGGGTCCCAAACACTGTCATCTTCTACACGTTTCAAACCAAACGTGAGTTTCTTTACTAACTCGGCGCCATATTTGCGTGTGATATTCTATTTTTTTATATTTATTTATTTTTTTTTTTTTCCAGACAACAGATGTGATGTAGTTCGCCATCATCGATACGCTCTGAACAATTCCCTTAAATTGACGTAACTTTGGAGTTGCATCCCTTAGAACACATGAATGTAAGAGTTACACTTTTTTATTTTGTTCAATTCTTTTTAGAAATATTGAAAATAGACATTGCAATATTGAATGCAGACGAGAGTTTTTCAGAAAATGGACTGTTCTAGAAACCGAAAAGGACAGTGAGCAGTGTCTCTGGTTGTTTACAACGACAGAGTACGTTTGGTTTGAAACGCGAACAAGATGACAATGTTAGGGGACACCTGGCGACAGTCAGGTTAGAAATTGTAAATTGATCAATGAAATTACTAAGTTTTGTGCATTTTATTTAAATATCCTTGATGCTTTTCGTTTTTAAAATCGGTAGGGGTGGGGGTACAAACAAATGGGATGGTTAGCGAATGCTAAAATTGAAGAAGCTTAGGCGAGATTCCGCAGTGCTAATCAGCAGTAGATAATGTTGCGGGGTGGGGGGGGGGGGGGGGGGGGGGGGGGGGGGGGGGGGGGGGGGCGGGCGCTTCAAGCAATGGTTCAGAAAGACCTGAATAAAAAAGAGGTCGCTCTTATTGTCTGTTTTAGACATTTCCGAGGCTTTTTACTCTATTGATCATGTAACATTACTGAATTGCTTAGCTAATAAACGTATCGGTGGAAAGTTGTTTAATGTTATAGCCTCGAAGTACAAGAATATACGTTCATGTGAACAGATGAAATGCAATATGCTGAATTATTCACCTGTAATACTGGTAGCAGACAGGGTTGCGTATTAAGCCCTCTTCTGTTCAATCTGTCTATACATGATTTAATATCAGACTTCTGACAAAAATGCTCACACTGGTGTCTTTAATACACAAGAAATATCGGATAGTATTGCTCTGATGTATACTGATGACGTTGCAAATTGTGCTGACAGAGTCCGATCTTTACAAATACAGATTAATATCGTCGATATATTCTGTGAAAATAATGGAATGTGTGTTAATTTAGATTTTTAAAACCATGTAAATTATTGTATTCAGAAATGGTGGCTTTTTCAGGAGTAACGAAAAGTGGTATTATAAAGGTAAGCAAGTCGAAACCGTATCTGGTTATATACATTGGATTATACATCACTCCTAAACTCATTTGGACAAAAGAAAAGGAAAAACTTGCAATTCAAGCAAATAAGCCTCTACGCACAATGGTTACTGGTTATAATAAGTTAGGCAACTTCTCTGCGACAGAAGCTTTCAAAATATTTGATACTGTGATCACACCTGTATTAATTTATGCCGATTAAATTTAAAGGTACGAAATATTTATATACAATTTTAAAGTACATGATAGGTTTTGTACTAGATTTCTTTGCCTTCCGAGACGAACATACTTCCTATTACCAGGCGGAGAATGTAGAAGATTACCTTTATGTTTTATTTATTATTGTAACTGTTTTAAGACTGGATTAGGTTGCTCAGAATGGATAATAATGGATATCCATGGCAGTGTCATATAATGCTGAAATAATTGGCTGAGTCAGGTAAAGTCACATGGGTTACGAACATTAAAGACATTATTCAGATATAGATTTGGTCATATTTGGTATGCACATGGTGTATGAGATTAAAAAGTATTTTTACTCAACTTCAGACAACATCTTAAAGAAAATGTAATTCACTGTAGTAAATTTTATGATACTTTTCTCTATTAAATTTTATATAACCATTGATTTCCATACCCATCTATTAAATATATTTTCCAGACTCCAATGTTCATCCCATAGGTTAGCTATAGAGAAAAGACGCCATTACGTCATACCTCCTAATCAACGTATATGCATGCTATGGGACAAAAGTCAAATAGAAGATAAATATTATTTTCATTTACAACGCCCGTTTTATACAGATCTTAGAAACATATTCATACCAGAAATTGTGTACGACAAAAACACCCACGTGAGGAAAACTTTTATTCTTGAATGAAGTTTAAGAATCCAGTCATAATATCTCAACAGGCACAATGCTTTTTGTTTGTTTGTTTGTTTGTTTTTGTTTTTTCTGCATTCATTGAAAAGAGCAAGTGCATATATAAATATATTATGAATATTATTAAAAAAGCAATATGTATTCACACCATATTCTTCCAGCTATATGCAATATGACAACTGTTTGATGATAATCCTGTTTCCTCTTACTATATATATATATATATATATATATATATATGTAGCGTATATATTGGTTGGTTAATTTTTTTTTTCCATTTCACTCTGTGTTAATTTTATTGTAATATGGCGCTCTACATTATTGAATTATTGAAATACTGTTATTATTACATTACTAATAATCTATTGCCATTGGCTTTTAAAAAGCATCAAAGATAATATCTTCTTGAGACAACTGAGAAGAGTGCCTTACTCAAGGACACACTAGGGCGGCTAACCGCCAGTATAGTGCATTGTTCAGAGACACGCCAGGGCGGTCAACCGCTAGTAGAGTGCTTTGTTCAGGGACACACCAGGGCGGCCAAACGCAAGTAGAGTGCCTTGTTCAGGGACATGTCAGGGCGGCCAACAGCCAGTCATGTCAGTAAATGTGTAAAAAGTGGCGGAGAAGAACTTACTGGTCTAGCTAATCCCTGAGTCACCGCAACGCCTTGAAAATTAATTCATGTTTTGTTTGTGTTTTGTTTTGTTGGTCATTTATTTATTTATTTATTGCTTCTTTTTAAGGTATGGAAAGCTAATATCCTAGCTAACTCTAACGATTTACATTTTTGCAAGTACGCACGAGCATACAATATGTAATGCATGTAAACTGAGGACTTCCATACATTCCATCCCCATCCATCACCAGGGAGGGACGGGGGGGGGGGGAGGCTGGGTATTTTTTATGGGCTGTTGAATTTTAGCTAGTATTTTTTGGAGGTCTGGAAACGAGTTGGGTATTATTATTAACCACTGTAAAATTTTTTAAAATAATTATTTTTAAGGCCAACCATTCCAAAATATGCACATGACACCAGTTTCAGCAATAAAATCAGAATGTAAAATAAATATTTTGTATCACCTATTAATTTGTGTTTGGTTTAGTGTCAAACATGTAGATTATTTAGTGCCGAGGAGTAAAGTGCCATGCCCAAGGACACACCACAGAAGCCTACCCTGGCTGAGGGTAGGTTTCGAATCCCCTACCCTTTCAGGCGTGAGTTCGGCACGCTAACCATTAACCACTGAACCACTACGGGGTTTCTGCCTCCGGTAGTCGTCTCTTACGATATACAGGAGGCCGCGTTGGACCAATTCTAAATCCCAGGGCCCATGGGAAGGCACGTATTACTGAGCAGTGGGCCAATTCTAAATTATAGGGCCAATTCTAAATCCCAGGGCCAATTCTAAATCCTAGGGCCAATTCTAAATCCCAGGGCCCGTAGGAAGGTACGTATTACTGAGTTGGGCCAATTCTAAATCCTAGGGCCCGTGGGAAGGCACGTATTACTGAGCAGTGAAGCTATCATGCAGTGTTAACAGTATTTTATCACCTAGGTTTTGACAGAATGTTACGACTCTAAGTCTTAAAAAATATGTAACAGAAAGAAAGTGAAACCAGCAATGTAAGTAATATCAACAAGCAATTTTTTTCCCTGTAATACAAAGCGAAATTCAAGAGATACTTACAATATTGTGAATCAAATTTCAAATAATCCTAAATGTCCTAATTACAAGTCCAAAACTATAGAATATTCCGAATTATACTTTGTGCTGTTGAAATCAGATATAATTCGAGAGGAATGATTTATTTAATATATTTTCATTGGAATTACTAAAGTGCTCATTAACTGTTGAATTAATACATTACTTTGGATTTTTGTGAACTCATTCAAAGACATTCTGGATTGTATCATTGTCTTATATCAGGACATTCAAGACTGTTGGAACTCATTCGGAACATTTTATATTCTTGAACTTGTGATTAGAACATTTAGGATTATTTGGAATTTGATTCATACTATTGTAAGTATGTGTTGAATTTCACTTTATATTGTAGGGAAATAAATTGCTTGTTGATATTACTTACATTGTTGGTTTCACTTTCTTTCTATTACATATTTGTAAGACTTAGAGTCGTAACAACAGACAGACAGACAATGTATGTGTAGTGTTTAACAGTACATCAGCACAATCATGGCTATACAGTGTCGATAAAAAGTCATGTTGTAAAAATGTAAAGGTGCAAATTGCTAAAATCTGTTGGAAGATAAATCATTCGAAATAAAAGTAAGCTTGTACTCCCACAAGATAAATGGCAAGGATGTTAACATTATTTTAAAGGTATATTTTAAAAAAACCGATAAAGGTAAAAAAAAAAGTAAAACACTTGAAGTATAGGGTCGAAGTTTGTTATATAAACCATATTCCTGCTTGAAAGTCCAAGATTTATTTGTTGGTGCTAGCTCCTCGAAAAACTTCAAGCTTCTTAATTGAGCTGACATTTGAAAAAAAAAAAAAATTCTTACACAGGGCGTAAGTAGATGCACGCTACAAGAATGTGCTATACTCTGAGTAGACACTGACAAGATATGCAGTCTGGTCGATGTTCACTAGATAGATAGAGAAAGATAGATCTTGGAGGATGGATGTATAGATAGATGGAAAAAGAGATACAATAAATCATATCTTTCCAAATGATCTCGCACAATGTTTAGGTATAGAGTAATAATAATGGGTCAGAAAATAGACAAACAAATTTACACATGATTAAATTTGGGGATTTATGTTATCGACAGAATTTCAACACTGAGTTCGGCTTCTAACAGATTAATCTATATTTCTAATCTCGTATCTCTTCCATAGACCAGCAGTTGTTGTGCTCGACGCTGTTCGCTTTCGAATGATATGCATTATGGTTTGTAGAAGAACGTTTTGCTAAATGCTTTGAATGTCCGTGCAGCCTTACTTCCTGAAATTTAGCCGCCAGTTGTAAATACAACCTTGTCACTTTCTCACGCATTCTGCTTTTATATGGCACACTAAATATTTCTGTTTAATTCTCACATTTTCAACGAGTGTTCAACATTGTTAGCCTGGATGAATCCATTATCGATTATACGTATTTTACAATCAACTAGTTCGCATGTTGAATAGTCGGGTTTTGACACATTTTTATTTCACTAAAAGTCCCAAACAGTGGTGTACTGGCCATTGGGCATACCGGGACAAATCCCGGTGGGCCGCCGCGAAAAAATCCGTTTATACCGGTGTTTTACCGGTGTGAGCAAAACCCCGGGCCTGTCACGGCAGATAAGTCCAGGGCCGAGTTGCTTACCCAGTACACTCCTGGTCCTAAATTTTATCATTGTGTTTCAGTGATGGAATCAATATGCTCATGCAGGTCGAAGAATTAAGGGTATTTAATAACAAATATCCAATGCTACTTTCAAGTCTCCCCATGTAAAATTGCGCCACTTTGTATTACATATCCTCCAGCACCACCACCACTCTCATGATCGTGACCCGTAACTCTAAATGGATCGTAACTCTAAATCCGTTACATTTATTTTGTCATCCTGCTGTGAGTGCATGTATGAGTGGTTAAAACAATATTTTACAAATTGAGTCTATAATTGCAATTTTATGTATATTTTACATTTTGACCCCATCTCAGGGACCCTAGGAGAGGGACCGAAACACAATACATTTCTTGCAGATGGTTACCACGTGGGTAATCTACATGCCATGGTTTAATGTATATCTTACACCCTGCGGTTTAGGATGAGATAGTTACGGACAGACGGATGGGCGGACAGACAGACGGAGGGTATCACAATATCTCCTACGAATCACAAATAAATATATTCTAAAGCGGTTTTGGAAGCAGAAGGCTGAGTGTCTGTCAAAAATGAAAAATGAAACAAACCGCTTTTTACAATTTTATTGCGAATATTTCTCATTCTCATTTCTTCAGGTGTAAATTCATAACTGAGTCCCTTAACTTTGAAACCCATGTTCACTTTTAAAGCAATTAAAATGTATACGAGCCTTATGCATGCCGTGGATTAAAATGTGTGTCATATGGAGAGAGAGAGAGAGAGAGAGAGAGAGAGAGAGAGAGAGAGAGAGAGACAGAGAGAGAGAGAGACAGAGATTAAAAACAAGCATTGAGTGCTGCCAATGAATGTATACGAGCCTTATGCATGCCGTGGATTAAAATGTGTGTCATATGGAGAGAGAGAGAGAGAGAGAGAGAGAGAGAGAGAGAGAGAGAGAGAGAGAGAGAGAGAGACAGAGAGAGAGAGAGACAGAGATTAAAAACAAGCATTGAGTGCTGCCAATGCATATACTTTTTCAAGTTGTTGAGATATCTATTCTCATTCAGATAATTTGCTTGGCGGCAGTTATTTTCCATGTGATTGAGTATTAACCCTTGACATCAGGGAAATGTCAAATCGTCACATTCCTCTGTAATTACAAGCATTTACCGTAGGATAAAATAATATATTCATCGCGGTCTTCTAGCTTCCACGCATCCAAACATTACTATTCTCGCAGCAAGTTCAGGTTGCTCACATCAACACTACACGCCTTTGATTTGTACTTTTTTCCCCTTAACTTATTCCCATGAATGTTCAATACCATTTTATGGGCTTTAATTTGCATACTCTTTTTTTTTTTTTAAATATGTGTTAAAATTCATACTAAATTCTAATCCACCTGTTCATATTTCCTTGTCGTTAATTAAGCACTTTGTCCTGTGATACCCATAAACATTATCAGAATTGTATAGGCTTAAACACACACACACACACACACACACACACACACACACACACACACACACACACACACATACACGTGTGTGCGCGCATTCATCAATGATTTTGTAAAGATTTTATACTATAATCTAACCTTGTGCCTATAAACGGATTTTGGAATGAGAAAGAAAAGTCACAGTTCAAGTGGCACTCAAAACCAAATTTTAAAATGTACTAAAAATAAATATTCACTTTAAAAGTTTAATAGCGTTTGCACAGTGAGAGGAGGTTTAGCAGCCTCCAGAATTCCCTTACATAAGTGTTTTATTTTCCTATGAAACATCAAGCAGCCTCCAGAATTCCCTTAAATAAGTATTTTATTTACTTATGAAACGTCAGCGGTATTGAGAAACTTTGATTAGCATTTGTTTAGAGCACGAGTTCAGTTGTTTCTGTTCAGATTTTTTTTTTTTTATTATTTTTTGGAGTATGGAGCTCATTTATTTTACAAATTTGTACCCAGTCAAAATATATTTTCGCATCGGACTTCATTTAAACTGAAGAGTGACTTCATTTAAAGTGATGAACCTTCATTAAAAGTGAGGAGTGACTTCATTTAAAGTGAGCAGCCTTCATTTAAAGTGAGGAGTGACTTCATTTGAAGTGAGGAGTGACTTCATTTAAAGTGAGGAGCCGAGGTGATCAGTGGTTAGTGTGCCAGTTTCGCGGTCAGAAGGGGCGAGTTCGAATCCGGTCTCGACCGGGCTGTATCTGCCATCGTAGTGTGTCCTTGGTCTGGGCAAGGCATTTTACTCCAATTGCCTCAGCACGACTTCATCTTTCGTATGTTCATATACCGTTAAAACATCAACACACCAAACAAATCATTTAAAGTTGATCTGAGGTAATTCTTCAATCTTGCTCTGTTAATAAACTGAAGACCTCAAATCAGCTTCCCTAATGATGTACCTTATGAATTACATTCTTCTATACAAGTGTATTTATACACATATCATTATGTTTCGTTTTGTTTTTCGGAGAAAAATTTGAGACATGGCTGTTCTAATGTTGTCGTCTTGGCGGCAACGTCAATACAATGCTAATATATTTTTGTGCAAGCCAATGTTAAAGTTTTCTTGTAAGCCAATGTTAAAGTTTTTGTGCATGTCCATAACTAAGAAAAAGGCGAGACGGCGTTCATTTATTTTGTGATTTTCTCGTAAATGTTGATATTAATGTAGACATAATTCATCTGAAGTGATTGACTGCTTTTTTTCCTAACAGTTGTGGAAAGAAACACGAGTAATATCAAGCTTGCAGACTAACATCACTCTTTCTAAATAAAAACTATACAGTTGGATTACATGATTTGGAAATCAATAGCTGGGGTTACCTTAACTTTATAAGTCTATTGCTATTTTATTGAGATCAAATGCATAGACATGTTCAGAACATTTGTCAGATCCAGGAGATTGGGGACTTGAGGCTGACTCTTTTACAAATAAATTTATTGTCAGATTCAGGAGATTGGGGACTTGAGGCTGACTCTTGTACAAATAAATTTATTTTCAGATCCAGGAGACTGGGGACTTGAGGCTGACTCTTTTTCAAATAAATTTATTGTCAGATCCAGGAGATTGGGGACTTGAGGCTGACTCTTTTACAAATAAATTTATTGTCAGATCCAGGAGATTGGGGACATGAGGATGACTCTGTTACAAATATATTTATATATCGATTTGAGCCAAATACAAATAGCTTCTGTATTAATCAACCATATGCATATTGTTATGACTCTAGGTCTTAAAATAATGTAACAGAGAGAAAGTGAAACCAACAATGTAAGTAAAATCAACAAACAATTTATTTCTAGACAATTAAAGTGAAAATGCAAAAGACACTTACAGTAACATGAATTAAAGTCTAAATAATCCAATAATGCTAAGTGTCCTAATCACATGTCCTAAACATAGAATGTTCTGAATGAATTCCAGTAGCCTTGAATGTCCTAATGTGCTAGTAATCTTGAATGTTCTAATGTGTCAGTAGTCTTGAATATCCTGATATGCCCGAATGATGTAATCCAGAATATCTTTGAATGAATTGTAAATATTAAATAAATAATTCCTCTCTCTGAATGTGCTCTGATTTTCACAACTGTAACATCTGATTAAAAACATAAATTCCTTAATAGACTGATGTTAATAATATGAAGTTTAGTATAGGAATGAAATCTTTTTTACCAAACCTGTATAAATATAAGGATAAGCCACCTGACAGAATATTCTAGAATATGAGTAACTCTAATGGAAATTTCAGATGCGTGTGTGACTTTTCTCACATCAACCATGGAAAATTCCAATCTAAGTACTAAATGCTATGTAAACAAGTCTGACATTGAACTCAAATGCAGTAAATATGTTATTTACAAATTAATGACCACTAAAGTACAATTTACCTCATGGACACATATTATAAATTCAGTATACATAACAATATACAAAGTAACCAGTATATTTTAACACTGCATGTATGCGTAGAGTATATCCTATTCATGTAAACTGACTTATCTGCATTTAATTTTTAAACTGAAATTGTAAATTGGGGGAGAGGGGAATATCTCGAGCGTGTATTAGCCAGCCATTACACATATGTATTTGAACACTGCATATGATTGAAGAGAGAGTAGAATCTTTTCATGTACATTTTTTCCTGCATTGATTATTACAATATCAATTATAAATGGGGGGAGGGGTTTGCAGTTTAGGTTAGAATTATTATTTACAAAAAAAAAAAGTTATGATTGTAAGTACTGTATGTCTGATGGTTAAATTAAATTGTTATATTATTGTTTACAGTCGGTAAAATAGCTCCAAGGAGCTAATGTTTCTTATTATGTAATGCAATTCTGACTTTAAATAAAATTTGTCTATGTTTATGTCTACAAGTTCCAAGCGCTTTTAAATTGCAACATGGTCAGAAGATTTTACCGTTTTCAACCATTTACTTAAAAATACTTGTTTACCAATCGTTGCAACTGCTACTTAAAACCTTAGTTACATCGAAGCGAAAGCTTATGAAGTTTACAGGAATATTTGAAAGAAATGTCATCTGAGCTCAAACTTTTATGCAGTTATCACTGATGCCTGTAAATGTATTTGATCTGAAAGTTCAGCCTCAGACTTGATGGTTTTATAATCCACGGGACTTGAAAGAATCGTACTTAAAACACCTTAAATTTTGTTGTGTGCGTCAAACTGAGTATACTATATAATAAATAAAGAATAGTATACTCGGTTTATGCGAAAATTGGTTGTCTGGGGTTTTGCTTGCTCGTGTTCTTTTGGTGGGTAAACTTCAGAAGTCCTGCTGATAGACCTAATAACAAACGGAATTTTGTTGGACTGAGTAATGTAAGAGAAGCAACTCGTGGAGACTCATTGCATGGGAGGCAATCCAGGATAACAAGTTCCTCTCTAGTACCACTTACTGCTGATTCAGTTTAACATATTACGGGCAAGGCAGGATTGACCGGTAGGCAAACTAGCCGGTCGCCTAGGGCGGCAAAATTGGGGGGGGGGGGGGGGGGAGAAATAGCGTCAAATAGAAGATAATAAGCGTCTAAAATTAGAAAGAGAAAAACGGAAGGAAAGAAAAAAAAGTGTGTTTAAGTTCGTACATTATTCATTTTCGAAAGTTATTGGATGGCGGGGGGGGGGGGGGGGGGGGGGGGGGGGGGGGGGGGGGGGGGGGGGGGGGGGGGGGGGGGGGGGGGGGGGGGTGGGGGGGGGGGGGGGGGGGGGGGGGGGGGGGGGGGGGGGGGGGGGGGGCGCAAGGCTGAAGGTTCGCCTATGGCGCCAAATACCCTTGTGCCGCCCTGATTACGGGACGATATTACCTTCCAAGAAATAATTACAATGCCTGTTGTTCAGAACAAATGTAACGTGTCAAATTGTTTATTTGATAAATGGGCCGTGCAGTGAATGGTCCACCATTCTCAGCATGTCACAAAAAAATAAATGTATGATGCTAAAGTGCATGTCAACGTGGTCATGTAGGCGCATTTACTCAAATTAAATTAAATATTAATTGTTGTTCAAAAAATTAATACTAGTTTAAACAAAGTATATTCAGTCCTGATAGTTGAATGCTCTGCACCTTAAATGTCATAAAAAAAACACCCCAACTTCCAGACGAAAATTATTGATCGCTATGGAGCTTTACAATGATAGTGGCCAGCTACTAAACGGGTCAAGAAAAGAGGATGTCATAACCGGGTACTACGATTTTCTTTTCAACACGCGCAGCTTTCATTGTGGCATCACAGCGCGCGACATTAAATCCTGTTAATACTGGATCACACCTTTTTGCCGTATGTATTTCTCGGGGCATGTAAATAATGGCCTTCCAAAGAAGTATGGATGTATGAGGATCCAAATAAAGTGAATAATCGCCATTTAAATGTATGTGTAATCAAATTCTAAAAAACAACACTCGTTACTGAAATAGTCGGTACAGAACGCCTACATATGACCTGTATGACTTGTACTATAACAATTTGTCATGCTTTGTTCACAAATTGATCGTAACGAAATTGCTATCGCTGTATGAAAGTCTTGCACTGGAAATACAATAAGTATTGAAAAAAATAGAATATTATACACAGTTATACAGGAGATAAACAAGAGTTGGCCATTAAACAACCTGATAAGATTAATATCATAACATACATACGTTATAGTGGGGATGTAGCTCAGCGGTAGAGCGTTCGCTTTGCATGCGAAAGGCCCCGGGTTCGAGACCCGGCATCTCCATTAATGTTTTTTTTTTTTATTTCTTAAAAATATTTTTATAAAATCTTTTAAATTCCATTTCTGCATTTTACTAGCAAATGTTCGGTATCCAGCCCCAACATTAATGAGCTCGTAGCGATCCTGTGACCTTAGTAAATAAAACATAATCCAGTCGATTGCCTTCGATCGAAGACCGTGTCTTGAAGGCACGAGCTCATTATGCACATAGGTTAAAGACATCTGTGGTCAAGGTAACATAATAAAGTTGTTTGTTCTTTAAAGGATTTCGATTAACACAGCCCATTTTTTCTGTCACGCGGACGATATTTCTGTTAAGCAGAGAGAGAGAAAGAGAGAGAGAGTGGGAGAGAGATGTGAAATCTTGATGAAATACCTAGTGATCATTTGCAAAAGAGTATTCTCATTGTTGTAGCTTAAAAAGAAGCAAATGATGTCAAAAATGATATAATATAATTTATTGATTGTGCTCAATGTCAGTCAGACACACGTATGATGAAATGTACAAACTGCGTAAAAAAAAAAAAAAAAAAAGAAAAAAGAAAAAGAAAACCATGTATGGTGAAATGTACAAACTGGGTACCCCCCCCCCCCCCCCCCCCCCCGAAAAAAAAACAAAAAAACAAAAAACTGTCAGATTGGACATTCATCTTTTTTGTTGAAAATTTACATTTTATATACAAGTTCAATATGTTATTATTATATTCAAGGCAGCATGCATTTATCTGCTCTTTACGACTCCAACAAAACAAGCTGCACTTTACCGTATACATTAATAGCCCACATGTCTTCGAAGACTTCAATAAGACATTGACAGACCATTACACTACATAGATTTTAATGTAAAATGGAGAAAAAAATCTATATACATGTACATGCAATATAGAGAAGCAAATTTTGTCTAACACTAAAGTAAGATTTAATGTAGATCTACATTTATTTCAGGGAAATGGACAATTCAAGTTTTGAAAACACATGTGCATTCTATTATTTACATGGTGTAAGCCACACACAATTTCTTCAGTGTATTTTCATTGGGGGGTGGGGTGGCTATCTTCCTTTCCTTTCATAAAGATAAAATATGAATCAGCATATAGTGTACAGAAATTTTAAAGTATCTGAACAATATCAAGTTTGCATTTCCTTGCTAAAAAGATTCAATTTACGACGAGGACATTGCACAATTCTGGGCCTGTCGATGAAGAATCATTAAAACTATTTGGTAAAAATTTACACTGGAGTCAAGAAAATATGGCGAGTCTTAGTAAGATAAGACGATAACATGTATCGGCAAACTGAGCGTGGTGCATGTCCATGAAAGCATATTAAGCATAATTCACAGACGGTTGGCAAATCAAGATGTAGAGCACGCGCTCTTACTGTATTGCCACAATAATGAAGCAATTAGGGTTGGGCAACAAATTCTCCAACTTAGGTACAACCCTTCCCCTAGATAAAACTCTTAGCATAAAACCCGAGAGAAGAGAGAGAGAGAGAGAGAGAGAGAGAGAGAGAGAGAGAGAGAGAGAGAGAGAGAGAGAATAACGTGATACCAGATAAGACATATTTACGTAGGTTTTGTCAGTAATCATTTACAAATATATGAAGAAAATCAGGAAAACGTCTAGTTTCCTTAATATAAAATCTTGAATAGCTTTAAACACTTTACATTTTTTTATTATACTTTAGCTGAGATAAACCTTATAGTAGTAGGTCACTCGTTTAGGCAAAATCAGTGACTAAGATTTACAAATCAGATCCTAGGTTGATCTCCATAACGGTTACAGAGGCCCCAGGTGGCCGAGTTGTCTAAGGCGCTCGCCTTTATAATCCCTGACATTATCACCACTGTCCATTTTCAGGTGCGTCTCCACAATCACATAAAGATGAGTAAACTTTACTAGCCATTGGTTAGATCAGGCCTTTACAGTTTCATTATCAGTGTTCAAAACAAATTCATCATTATTAATGGACGCATCGACCTAAGAGATATCGCCCTAAAAATAATCTCGCAACACTGAGCATGTCATTAGCAATATCGTTTATATATAAACTGACACTGGTGGAACACCTGCTATCCTGAGTTTAAATTCCGATTGACATGAATTTATCCGCACACACTTTTCGCTCAGACAGGTAGCTTCCTAAACCGTTCCAAAAAGTGGATTTCAAATTGTATAGGTTCTTAGTAATTACAAAAGAATACGATGCCAAATCCGGTCAAATGCATTCGAGATATCACAGAAGACCGTGCACATATTTTCATGATAGTTACGAGCTGCACAAATTTTATGATAATATCTATAAGCTGGTGAGTAATAGAGTGACAGGGTTGGAATCCCGACTGGTACTTGTAAAGCAGATCATTTTGATAAAGATAATTATTTAAGCATTTTAATATGACCTTTTACATAATTTTCCTTATACAATTCAAGAGTGATAAAATTACCTGTTCTTGGGAAACGATGTCTCTGAGTGATTTATTAAAGAGTAAACACAGTGGCTTACAAACCCTAGAAGCTGTGCCCTTGAGTAACTGTTGATTAATTCTGTCGTAACGACTTGCTTTATGAGTCAGAATATTTTGTATTACGTTCCAAAATATCTGTTTCTAAGATAATTGATAAGCTGAATAGTTTGGTTTGTTCTCCTCTGGAATACTGGGAATCAAGCATGGGTATCATGTACAGTGAATATCGACGAAAATAAGTCGGTAAAACAACTAGTCTTCTCGTAATCGGAGAAGTAATTTATTTCATAGCTATTATCGTGTTTAAAAAGTAATGGAGGAATAGTGAAAGAGATGCTATTTTTGACCGAGCGTCTAATTAATTTCCAGCATTTAAGTGACTTCCATCAAAAATTGTCCATATTTTCATAGTTGTATATATAATTTTCTTTTACATACTTTTGAAGATTGTTGACGTGATTTCTAAGTTGTTTATAACCTTTCTCAAAGGAAGGAACTCCCTGTCTTGATAAACTTGTTTTTCAGTCGGTCCGTTATCTGTTTAGGTTTTCGAATAATGCTCACATACCAAGGTTTATAATTTGTCCTTATACTGACATATTATCTTGGAATGCAGAATTCAGCTTTTTCAGTAAAAATGAGGAAAATAACCGAGTTGCTGATTCCATATCTCGAGGGCAGAACAAATCCACCCAAGTAATTTCATTTAGAATGTTACATTGTTGGCTAAAATCGGCATATTTGTATATCCGCTTTTCTCTCGTTTAAGAAATAGTTGATAGATAAAACAATCAAAATTAAGTCGTTCTGTGGTTACTAATTGCTGCAATCGACAGGGATGACTACAGAGGCAACAACATTTAGGTTATTTGTAAAAATGATATGATTTAAACGAGTTGCTCTTTATACATCACACATGATGACTCAGTTATAATGTTTTTCCATATTATGAACCGCTATTCTATGGACAAGATTGTGAAAATGATCACAGAGCAAGTCATAATTTATATCGTCTAAAATAACGATATTTTTACACACGCTGAGTGCTTGTTCAAAAGATATATTTAAACAATCGCCAAATAAAATGTTTTTCTGAAGGAGATCGGTAAATATTTATAAGAATCAAACCATTTAATTTTAACCTAGATTTCAATTCATATTTCTTCTGTATTTCCAAATATAAAATTAGAACGATCAGTATGGAGAATGTAGATTATGATTCCTCTTCTATACTTGTTCCTGTCAAATCTAGTCGATTTGTTATGGCCGGGCAAAACTAAGTAAGGCAATAGACACATATGAATCAAGCCTGACAAAATTAAGTCATCATCAATAGACACACATGGATCAAGCCAATCAAAATTAAGTCATAAATAGACATATATGGATCAAGCGCCGTTTCGTTAAGCGGGATAAAATCAAAATATAACTTAGTTCATTATTCAATGATAATATAACTTATTACGTGGCCGATCTAATATTAACAAATTATAACGATGAAGCATGAACAACAATATGTATTCAAAGTCCGCACGCGTAATAAGTCCTAAATGTTTGCGGCTTTTGAAATCCCAGCCCAGGGTCAGCCAGGGTCAGGCAGCCTCGCGTGTGTCCATTGGGATAGAGAGGCACTTAGTTCCGCATTTTCCTCAAGCATGATTATAAACCAACTAATATCTTAAAGTGCCGTTAAAAAACCAACAAAAACAAATCGAAACAGAACTATTATGTATCGTGGCCAAAAATAGTTTTAAAAACATTATTGGTTCACTCAAGCTAATATTGGTAAGAAAAACTACCAAGAGTATATGTATCCAATATCATGGAACATACCTTGCCGAAGAAATAACAAGCCTCAATATGTGAAAATCATCATAATAGCGAGAGCAGTACAAGTCTATATTTAATCTATCAGTGAGGTACGAAATGAAAATGCCACGTTCATATGACGTTTTTCAAACTCACTGCACTCATTGCTAAAAAAGAAAGAGATTATTCAGAGCGCACTGGAGGCACTACGGGAGAAGCAAACTATTTGGAGGAAAGTTGGAAAAGTTTAGGGTGCGTTCAGTGTGCCTCAGAAGTCACGAGACCGGTAACAAAAAATAAATTTTTGAGTACTACGCGTATAGAATGCAGGGTCCAAATGCAAACATCATAAACCCCGAACTGGCCGCAGCATAATGCGACGTGCAGATCAATGGTCTAATGTAGTTTTGTATTATTCTCTTACAAACTCGCATGAGACCCAAGATATGCCCGGGCGCAATTATGCGAACGGCAGATCCAGAGGTCTATGCATGTTGTCAGTATGAATTTCGAATGTTATACGCGAATATATAGACGTGTACGCGTATACACATGTTTAAACACCAAAGATCGAATAGTCAGAGCCACAACGGGATGTGTGCAGATGCTGTCTGTATATATGTTTTAATGTTCG